>CM076573.1:741090912-741384380 GCA_034641835.2 Pinus albicaulis | reverse complement strand
AATTCTGTTGGAGAACATACATATATATATATATATATATATATATATATATATATATATATATATATATATATATATATATATATATATATATATATATGCAGTGTGGGGCCATCGCATTGGGCACGGAAGGCTGAGCAGTGGAACATACCAATGAATTTTGTGATTGCGATTGATCGCATCGGAATAGTTGCAAAGGGTGTAATCGCAATCAGAAATCATTGGAGGAGACTCATCGCATCAGAGCACAAAATAAAGTTCGGATGGTGGGCCGGAAATGGAATTTTATATGTTAAACAAGATTTTACTATTATGCCGAGAGCTGAAGTTGTGTTATATATAAAAGGTGCTATTACAGATACATAGTAGTTACACCATAGCAGTGCACATATCAAAACGCCTTGTTATTATTGTGCCAAGAATCAATTAACATGAAATAAAAAGCATAGTTACATATGTATGGCATATGACCGTTACCCTGCGACAGTGAATAAGGAAACAAATAGAGCCAAAAGGGACAAAGACACAGTCAAAGAAAAGACAAATGCGCAGCTAGCCAAGAGGCTGAATGAGTGAGCTGGAGTTTTCATTGTAATTGAATGTAAATGTTTTAATTGATTTATATTGTTGTGATGCATTGGCAAGTATTCAGAAGAGAAAAAATATCCCACTGTAATGTTAAATTGGTACCTACAGTTATATTTTCTGAATGAGCGGATAAAAGAGATGAGAAGGCAGAAGGCAAAGAGACATGGCTGTCCATTTTGAATTCCCAGTAGAATACAAACAACCATGAGGATATTTTGTATAAAACAGGGTAATATCCAAGGGGAGAAGGTTGACTAAAATAGAGTGAGAGAAGAAGAGAGTGTGCAGCAGAATTGATGAGAGGTGAAGAAAATAAGAAAGCTGTAAGAGGTTAGAGAGAGAGAGTATAGAGAATGCAGAGTATGGAATTGAGGCTGAGAAGATAAGAAGAAGGAGGAGCAGAACGAGATGCTGTGAAAAGTCAGAGAATGCAGAAATGAAGCAGTGAGGCAAAGTAGAAGGAGGATCTGAGCAGAGAAGAAGGAGGAGCTGAGCAGAGATGATGCAGGGCTGATATGAGGACTGGTGGACAACAGAAGAGAAGGTACAGAACAGAGATGATAACCAAGGTAAATTGGCAACTGTTTTTCTTTTGAATGAGTAAGGAAGTTGGAGCTTCCCTATCAAGTTGTAGCTTGATAGATGTCAGTTGTAGCTGACTGAGGTAGAAGCCTCCTGTAGGTTGGTGCCTGCAGAAAATAGACGGGAGTTGGTGCTTCCACATCAAGTTGTAGCTTGATAAAATGTCAGTTGTAGCTGACTGAGGTTGGAGCCTCCTATAGGTTGGTGCCTGCAGAAAATTGATGGGAGTTGGAGCTTCCTTGCAAGTTGTAGCTTGCAGAATTTAGGCTAGAGCCTCCTGTAGGTTGGTGCCTACAAAAAATCAGTGGTGAGAGGGAGTTGGAGCTTGCCTTTGCATCACAACAATAATAAGAAGTGGTTTTCTCCCTTTATGGGTTTCCACTTATATCTGGTGTCACTATGCATGATGTTTATGTGTTGAATTGGTTTATATCATCTGCTTAATACTTGCTTCTCTCATATTAAGTCTACTGTTACATTATATTAATGCTTGTTGCTCTCATATTCTAAGATTTCTCACATGTTAAGTTGAACATGAAATGAAGGTGTAAACAAGTGTTAATGAAAAAGTTTTAAAATTCCATGAATGTGTTAAACTGATTCACTCCCCCACCCCCGCCCCTCTCAATTTAACTAAGGGTTCAACAGATCATTCTTCATGTTTTCCATGTTGTATTTCATTTTTTCATCGATATTAGCTTCCATTTCATCCATCTTAGATTCCATGCCATCTGTCTTAGATTCCACACCTTTATTCAAACCATCCATCTTCGCTTCCACGCCTTTCTTCAAAACATCCATTTCATTTTTTGTTGCTCTTTGAGAGAGCGAAATTTGGTGCACTTGCTCTTGTAATTTTGATAGATCATGTTGCAATTCTTCATCTTCACGAGTCATAGTAGAGCCTTTTGAAGGCTTAATGGGTGTTGAATTATTTTTACGGGGCATTTTTTTTAACCCAATACTGATATATATTCTACAATATGCCCTTGTAATCAATTCAAATTGATTCTTCAAACAAGACTTATGCAATTCGTAAAAAAAAATACACACCTTTTTCTTGCTTTTGAGGAGCTCGATATTGAAATTGGATTATATTTGTGATTGAAGCTCTTCAATATCTTAAATTGGGCACTGAGGTAACCTTCTGAATTATCTTTCTAATGCCACAGGTCTTACTTGATTTGGATTCTCCAAGGAAAATTTATGTCCAATCTCCCACAATGACCTAATTATGGACTAGTTCAGTAGAGCGAAATTGTACGACTTGCCACATGTCCCTATTTCATCTTTTAGCTCTGAAATTGATAGAAAAGATACTAAAGTCTGTATACTTATGACCACTTTTTACGGCACTCCAATTCGATGCTCAAAGAGAGAGTTATGAATATTTTCCCACGATCACCTCTTTGAGATGAAATTCAGGAGTCTGAAAAAGCACTACCTTCCATAGATCATATCTCCGAAAATTTTGCAAACCAAGCTCTAAAAATTTTTGACGAGTTTCCTCAGGATTTCAGCTTCACACCCTAAATATTTTAGATTCTAAACCTTCGTATAAAAAATGTTATAGCGCAAATTCCACGATGACCTGTTTAGATTAAATTGAGGAGCCTGCAAAAAGACCTAACTTCCACAGATCATATCTCCAAAAATATTGTGAACCTAGCTCTAAAATTTTTTGATAATGTTGCTCAAGATTTTGGCTTCACACCCTCAAAATTTTAGCTTTTGAAACTTCATATAAAAAAATTTATAGAGAAAATTCCACGATGACTTGTTTGGAGCAGCGAAACCCTAGAATCCAAAGCTCTGATACCAAATGTTGTGAAACCAACTCCAAAAATAGAATAAAAGAGATATCAACACCTTATAAATAAGCCACTTCGATGGGGCAACCTCCAATACATTACATGAATGAAAAATTCTTGGATGATACAAATTACAAAACCTCCTTTCTATATATAGGAGTCCATGGGGCCATAATGTAATCCTAATGGGGCCACAATGTAATCCTAGCCGGCCTAACAAAAATAATTTAAGGGCACAATAATAACAATATGGGGGTTACAGGGGTACAATAATAACAATAAGGGGGTTACACTAACAACAATAAGGGACTATACTAGTAATATAGGGACCTAACACATTCACAACTTGTCACTTGAATGTTGTTAAAAGAGCCTGTAAAATTTAGATGAAGGCTTTCAAGGATCAAGGATCTGGTAATTCTATAAAAAGAACCAAGCCACTTACACAATATTGATGAAGTAGCTACATGTATCTCCATTACTATCTCTTTCAAGCATGATAAACATGATGACGCTTTGAAACTATGACTCATGAGTCTGTACCAAGCTCCCAAAGTTCACATATCTCAATGCAATGTTGTGAGAAGAAATTCCTTTGAAAGTAGTTTCCTCGTTCAGATGCCTCACATCTCTAGCAAGGTAACGTTATGATTATTATTTTCAAAGTAATATGTCCTTGCAATTTATGATCAACAACCTAGTCCAAGTGATATTGAATCAAAACTAACACTCATATGTATCTGGGTCTTTAAACCCATTTGAATGGATGTTTTATACCTTCATTTTTTGTGGACTTTAGGTAGCTTGCTGATATTACTCAACATTTTTAAGACAAGCATGCCATTACTAGGCATAGTCCTACAGGAACCATCTGGCATGGTAAATATTACACACTAGCGCATATGATAATCCGTCTATATATTGACTATTCATGTCATTCTTTACTTGGTATTTCCTTGCAATCAAAGTCCATCATTTACATTTTAAGGAAAGTGTTGTAATCCACATTGTACAATACATATGCATGTCTATTAAATCAAAGTATTTCCAAATATATGCCTCTCCCCTTCTCCATTATCCTATGATGTGTTGCGCTTTGGTGAATATACACTGTGCATTTGACTCATGAATTGCCCCAAAAGGCAAGTGTTATGTAATTTGGGGGGGCTTATCAAAAATATAAAATTACAAATATTTGACGTGCATGTCTCTTTGACGAGTAAAAGGCCTTCCAACTTGTCCACATTCATTGTAGGCTAGCCATAAGCATATGGCTATTGAATGGCTGCTATAGATATGAGTTTGTTGCATGTTATGTTGTTCTTGTCTTACACACCCATGTTTTTGTTTGGGTCAGGCCTATCTTGTTCAAATGTATTACTTCGTTGTAACTATGAAAACATTTGGCATTTAAGGGACCATGTGTTGAGAGTTACAAGAAAAAATTAAAATAAATTTCTAGACTCCATTCTCTTAACAATATCTTGGGGGTTGGGTCTACCAAATAACCACCATTGGTTAAGAAATGTAAGGGAGTGTGTTACATGACCATTGATTTTATCACCAAGTTACTAAAGACAATAAGGAAGCATTTCTCATCATGGTAGTAGTGGCAGAAAAGTTGAAAAAAGATGCTCACTTTATTTCAATTAAGCCAACCCATAAGGCGCCTAATATATAAATATTTGCATAAAAGAGAATGCCAGATTGCCGGGTGTACCTCGCGAAATTTTCTTAGATAGAATCCATATCTTACTTCAAACTTTTGGAAAGGGTCATTCAAAGTATTTTGAACAATAAGGTTTTTGTTTATGACATCATGTGATTTTAAGGCCATGGTTAAGTAAAAGGTTGTAACTTTAACCACCAAAAGTACATGGTTTTCGAAATACTAATTTTCAAGATGGAGTTAAAACAACTTCTAAATCTGACATCTAAAACTGAGAACTATGGAGGATTCTTGCTAGGTTACTCATCTTGTTGAATAATTGCAATATGAGATTTTGTAGTGAAGAATTAAGTTAAATCGCACTGAAGCATTAAATCAAAAAAATAATAAGAAATAAAATGTCATCTCATTTAAAAAATAATATAAAAATTAATAATTAATAATAAAATAATAGGTCAACTCAAGTCAATTCAATTTTTTATATAATATTATTCATATTTGTAACCATGATATTTCAAAACTGCATTTTCAATTTTAATTAGTAATCATATAAAAACTTAATAGTTATAATATTTTTTTTTCTAACATATAATCTATCTTACTCACATCACTTAAAAAAAACAAATTATAAAACATGTTAATCAAAAATACCATATACATACCATATATATATATGTATGCAATTATATAAATTATAAGGATTTAAATAAAATTAAAATTAATAATATTTTATATGTGAAATAAATATAAATAATGATTGCTGGTGATGGGTTGCACTCTTAAGGCACTCATATTATATATATATAATGATTATAAATTATAGATCCATCTTACAATATAAATTAATGTAAAAATAGTTTATATTTATAAATAATATTTGAAAAACTATAATTAAATTTAATCAATAAATATATAAAAACTTAATATTTATAATAATTTATTTTTATAAATATGTATAATATTTAAAAATTAAATATAAAATATAAAACCTATTAAAGAAAAATTATATATCAATATATATTATGAATATTTAATAAGAATAAAAGTATGAATATGTTTATATAAAGATGTAAAATTTATATATAATATAAATAGTATTATAAAGAAATAACATAAATTGGTTTTAATTTCAAATCTATTAACTATTAATAGAGATTTAATCTCTTAAGGTGCAACCATTTTATCCAGTTTTATATTTAAAAAAATATGTGTATCTTAAAAAATTGATATTTTTAAGCTTATTAAATCCATAGTTAATATAAATCTATGCTATGGTTTCAAATATAATTAAAATATAATTAAATATTCCGATCATAAAAATATTAATATTAAATCTCATTAAATTAACTAAAACTACCAACAACTTATATAATTGGTAATTCATCATCTTTCTATTTAAAAATTAATTTAAAAACAAAAAAAAAACAAAAAACCTCCTCTTCTAAAAAAACAACATGATTTCAACATCTTATTTTTTTACATCAACTTATCATGTTTATTCATTCTTCATTTTATTCAAATTTTGATACTTTGCCATCTTCCTGCAATGTTGTTATTGTCCTAAATCAAAGGAAACAAATTGGTGTGGGCCGTTGTTCCCCAAAATAAAGATTAACATCTTAAAGTAAAGAATAGGAGATGAAAAGAAAAATATATGAGTGAGGTGTTAATAAAGATTAACATCTTAAAGTAAAGAATAGGAGATGAAAAGAAAAATATATGAGTGAGGTGTTAGGAAAGAAATAAAGTTAACATGTTAAGTAAAGGTAAAGTACGTGACAAAATCATGTGGGGATTTCTTATGTCTTGACCACTCTTTCCTATTTGAACTGAAGTCATTCAAATCGGATCATATCTTTGAAAAAAAAAAGAGATATGCCAAGTTCAAAGTCAATTCATTGGGAACCTTGCTTTTTGTTTAATTAAGAAAAAGCTAGAAACCGACATTAGAATCGGTTCAATAAAATAGCAATTTGTCTTCACTAAAGAGAACTTCATGTTATAAAATGTTTTTGTTTTTGTTTTTGTTTTTGTTTTTGTTTTTGTTTTTGTTTTTGTTTTTTTTTTTTTTAGGACAATCGGTAACTGGTGAGAGTTGTCTGAGCAAGGCCCGGGTTCAAATCCAACTGGCTGCCACTATAAACCTAGGCTAGGTGCAACAGCCTGCAAGCCGCACACAATAGCAATTAACTTATGCCTCAACAAGAGCCGAGACGTCCACTATGGGGTCGCCTACTCTTCTAGCCAAGACACAACAGGGGTATCTCTCCACGGAGATTTGAACCTTGGTGGATGGGATGAAAATGTTAAGAATATGTCTTCATGCTATAAAATGTTAAGAATATGAATAAGGTATAGGCTAGGAGTATTGTATATTCATAGGGGCGATGCTTTTAAAATTTTGTTTAATACATTATAAACCTTAGAGTATTATGTCGTATTTAGAATTATTTTTATTTTATTGATTTTTTAAATTGTAGTTTTTCATTTTCTAGGTTATGGTTCAATTTTGTTGATCTCCTCAAAGGTGTGGTGATTGGAATTGAGGTATTATTTATCATTCATAGATTATGAGAAGTATTTGGAGGGATTTTTTTGGGATTTTTTGGTTTTTTTTTAATAATATAGTTTTAAAGAAATAAGTGATTGATGGAAAATAGAGAGAAATAATTTGTTTATTTGTAAATTTGAAATTATGAATTATATTAAATGAAAGTTGTTTGATACAATATATTTTTATAAATAAGATTTTTCATGTAGGTTGAAACTTGTTGGAGAAGCCTAGCTAGAGAGTAAACTATGTAATATAATTGATTAAGTGTAGTTGAAGTATAAAGAGAAATCAAATAAGAAGTTAAGTCAGTATATTGATTAGTCAAGTTAACGGATAATGATAGTTATGGTAATTATAGCTATCAACCATCTTGTAACTACTATAAATAAACATGAATATAGCATTATAGATCTTATTGTTGAGTATTAATAAAGACTAGGTATAACAAGTACTATAATTAATTCTATCTTTCTTTTCGTGGTCATTCTATACATGTATGCTTTATATATTTTTGTTTGTTTATTATGGTTTATTTTTGCACTACAAATAATATAATAATTGTATAACTCCTTAAACTACAACATTGATATCACTACAAGTAGTATGAATTTAGGACAAAGACTTTATATAGTAGATACATGTATGTTTAAATGTTCAAAGAGAAGGTGATAAGTGATTGGTGAAAAAAAGGTAGAAAACTACTTAAAAAATGGTAGAAAACTACCTGAAGGCTCTACAAAGAACCATTTGACCTTTGCACAAACTAAGGCTCTACAAGGAACCATTTGATCTTTGTACAAGCTAGGGCATGATCTTTTTAGGATAACCCATGTGAAATTCTTAAAATTCTATACCTACATAGGTAAAAAAGAAAATTAAAAAATTTGACACATGAAAAAAAAATTGATAAAAAAATTAACATAAAAATAACTAAAACATCCCATTTTTTATTGTTATAGTAAAATTGCATATTTAAAAATATTTAATACCACTTAACAACATTATATGTAACTTAAATAATATATAACTAATATAATATATCATTGCAAAATATGTAAGTAATATCATTTCATTTCATTATTAACATAATATTATCTCACTGATAATTAAATTCCCATAACTACCAACTTGCAAATATAATAAAATTTTAAAACTAGAATGCAGGTTATTCCAAAGTTAATGCTTATCATGGCAAAGCATATACAAATAACTAATATTCTATAGTTTGGTGAACATTTATTTCTGGTATTAAATATATCGAGAATATTTATGTATTTTCGTATATAGGTACATTAAATTATAAATGTATAATTTTATATATTTTCAAATATTTTTTTTTGGAAAATTATGCCAAAAAATTATAGAGTAAACATGTTTTCAACTATTAAATGTAATTCATCATCAAAAAAATAATACTTGATAGTTCGAAAAACGTAGATTCTATAATCTTTAATGTGTTTTCCGAAAGAAAAAATTAAAAAAAAAAAAAATTACACTCTCAAATATTATATATCCCACATATTAGGCTGAGTGGTCATTTTTGTATGCCCCGCATAGTACGACCAGTGATCATTTATGTATCAGTTGTATTCTCGTGCTATATAGGTGAAACAATTCAATAATAAAGATTTAATCTGAACAACAGAAATAGATCTCAGACATGGAAATATCGTCCTTGTGCGATTTTAAATATTGCGCGCAACAATAAATCTACTCCAATGCCACATGCATTACCTTGAAGAGCATAGTCCTCATCAATTCCTAAATTTTAATTTTATTATTTTATTTTTATATTGTTAAATAATCTAATAAAATTTTATAATAAAAACAATAATATTTAGTTTGAGAGTTAGTTTAATTATTTAAGTTTTTATCATTAAAGTATTTTGGTATTGAGAGGTTATAGGTTCAAATTTCTTGAACACCCCTGGATTTTTGAATGGATTTGCTAAGTACAAATATTATGTGATTGTAATGGTCATCCATCTCCAAGATCTATAATTCACATTTAAAAAAACAATAATGATTTTGAAATTAGTTAGCTTAATATAAATTTAATTGACTTCAAAACATTTAATAATAATATTGACATCAGTTTCAATATATGCATAGATTTTTATATCATCGTCAAGCTTTATCAATAAATCACCAAAAATTATCATCCATAAGCTAATCATGGAATGTAGATATATATCTTGGTTTCATGTTTATATATATATATATATATATATATATATATATATAACTTGAAAATTGAGTCTTGGAACAGAAAAGTCCATTGGAACTCTAGATCTATGTTAGAGTGTACAACATCAATACCCCTACCACTAGGGTATTATTGTAATGAGAAGAATGACCTAATGATGTAGATTGAGAGAACCATCTTTAACTATTGGAATTGGGCTTGCTTCAAAGGAACATTCTCCCATTATATGTATCTAAATGATTTCCCATGACTTCCATTGGGTTTGTATTCCATTATAATGTTATACAAATATTGTCTTAACTCCAAATCTAACATGAGCCGAGAGGGATAAAATTTATTTAGATGCAATTTTTTTTTATAGTGAAAAATATGATGTGTAATTTTTCATTGTTTAAATTGTAATTTTGAATGCTATATATAGTACGACTTTACATAACATATTAATCTAGACATTTTAAAATGTTTTTTTTGTTATTGATATATTTTCAAGTACAACCCACATTGAATATTTTATTATATACAATATTATTATTTTTTAACATTTTTTTCTATATATAGATATATGAAGTTGATATCGACATAAATTAGTTAACATAGACATTCAAATAATTTATTTACATCCCATGTTGAATTTTTTTCTAAAAGTACAAGGTTTTCTTCTAATTACTTTACATTAAATTATATTACGTCATAGGGACAACTAACAAAACATGCAAAGCGTATTCATTTTTTTATTATTGTGACAACCCCACACAAATCCCTCATACAAGTTGCATTGTAAATGTATTATAAATATTTTGAAACATTCGAAATCAAGAAAAGGGGGACAAAGTCAAGGACACAGATTCCAGAACTGGGGAGGAAGTCACTTTCTTGGGACGTTATGGTTTCTTGTGCAAAGAAGAAACCTAAAATGAAGGACAACCATTAAGGGATGGTTGGTGCATGAATTGATGAAGGAGCTCTTGAAATTAAATGAGCTACAAGAGGAAGTATGTAGGTTTGTGTTCCTTGAGAACAAACACAAGAGAAAAAGGACATTGTTTTTTATGGAGGGGTTGCATGTTGCAGGCCAGCAAGGACACAACAGTAATAGTGGTCGAGGAAGAGGCCAAGAAAAGCGAGAGGCATGAGGAAACAAAAAGAAAAAAGGAAGAGAAGGGATTCAAATGAAAAAGGGGGCGGACACATTCAAACGAAAGAAATAGATACAAAGACAGATGAAGAATGGTATCGAGGGGAATATTCAGCAAGAGCTTCCATGATCCGGGTTCGTCAGCTACCAGATTTACCCAAGAGCTTTTACTTCTGTGAGGTGGTTAGAATTGAACTGAAAAGAGCATTAAAAGAACACATATGCATGCTTTAAGAAAGAAGAAACAAGACAATAATCAACAACATAAGAACATGAGACATTGATAACATATTTCACCCAGTGTAGGCTACATCTCTGGGCCCGGTGTTAAAATGGGGTAGGTCGCTTCATATAGTGTTGGAAATTGTGATGATGTACATGGACTATGTTTTCTACCATACAAGGATATATGCCCTCAACATGAGTGGGTCTCTCCACGAGATGTTCCGCTACAAGAAATCTCACTCACAATAGGCCTCTTATCAACATGAAATAATCTCACACAAGGTGACGATGAGGATCCCTTCAACAAGGTTACATAGATATCATAACAATTCATGGCAAATACATCTCACATGAAGTAGAAACATGGATCCCACAACTTACATAAAGAAAGGATCTAAACAACATATTACATCTCCCAACAAATGAAAAAAGAGGCACATGATATCAATACTGCATATACCTCAACCCCTGAAGTTGGCTGAATAAGTGGATTCTCAGCTGTTGAATCTGGCTGCACCATCGAATTCGTGGCTTCAAGAGGCATAAAATCGACTATCCACACTTGAGAATCTAGCATCATCACTCCAATCTGGAAAATGGCCGAAAAATGGGAAGCTATGCTGCTGAAACGAACATCACCATTGAATTCTTATCGTCGAGAGGTGTAAAATCGACATAAAATTTGTCAAAAATTGACTACAACAAGTTCTGCGCCTCAGGGAATCTTTGTGATGCCCCTCAAGATTCCATTGGCAAGGTTCCGCTTGTCTGGCCATTCATGGTTCCACACTTGAAAATAAAAAAGATATTAAATGTTGAAAAGTGCGCCAGTCCTCCACATTCTACCTCTACTTTTATCACGGCTCCATTGGCCTCCATTTGCCCTCATCTCTCATGTATTCTATATCATTCTCCATGGTTTCCTTCAACCATTTGAATGGCATTTTATAAACAAGTGTGAGGGTGAATAAGACAAAGTGTGAGGTTGCCACATTGGTTGGCATAATCATATTAAGATACTTGTTTTTGGGGGGTTTTGGGTTCAAATCCCATTGACTCCCAATATTTTTTTAAAGCCTAATTTTAGTTTTAATATAGCTTTTTCAAACTATATAATATATGGAATTTGTATGTCCGTATTGTAACAACTCGCAAAAAAATGAGAATAAGACAAAAAATGGAGGTTGCACCATCCAAGGCCACTTGGGCCTAATTTGATGTGCCATTTCGCACCATGTGATTGGGCCATGTGGTAAGCCCTCATTGGTACACATCATATGCCACCTCTACCACCTACTTGCCATGTGTCAACTTCTGGTGCTGCCACATAACCTTTTTGTGGGTCCCCATGTTTTGTTGACTGGGCTGCCACATTAGCATTGTGGGTCCCACTAGGCCTACCACATGTCATCCATATGGCATGCCACGTGGCAGAATGTTGACTTTGACTTGTTTTTTTTATTGTTTGGTACAAAATTCAAACTGAAAGAATTTTCTCATACAAACTCGGATTTGAGTGCCATTCGTGCCATTGGAATCGGGGTGACAAGCACTAAAATATTGTCCTAGTTCGAAAGCATTCTAACCACTTTGAATTTTGACCATTTCTGAGCCCTCTTGGTCTCCTAAGGGTGTTTGGAGCCACCTAGATTAATCCTCCCCATTGAGGTGCTTTTGGTCCACCAAAAGCATGAAAACAATCTGTAGTTGCTTTGTACCTCGTCTGCACCACAATTGTCTTGAAAGGTGACCCTTTATTCTCCTTCACCTTTGTTCTTCGTAGCCATAATGAGCTGAAACCTGCATCCTCTGCAAACTTGTAGTACATTCTTCTTACAAATTTCATGCTCAATTACATGACCAACTATGACCCAAGCATCCCATACTTGCCAAGAGTTTATAACTCATACTCCGTGGTCAAGTTTACATTAAAATGGAATCAATACCCCAGCTATCAATACAAGGCCAAAACAACATTGTTTCTTCATAAGTGATGGAAAACACACCATCACTTTTACATTTTAAATTACAAAACATGATTTAAAAAATAAGGCCATGACACACTACCATACCTAGAAAAACCCTCTCTCACTTATCAAAGTGAATGGGTCATCTCTCTATGGCACATTTTCTTGTCGAACAATTGTTTCAACTAGTTCATGTATTGACACTTTGTCCTTGAGACACTGTTAGTCATCAGTAACTTTTGATGATATCAAAAGATGACTCATTTATAATCCTAAGGTTTCTAGAAACAAAATTTGAAAAATGTTGTGAGTACTAGAAATTTCACTGCTTTCATTATCCTAAACCTAATTGTTCTACTAAAAATGCCTATTTTTGCCTTCTCAAAACTACCCTACTGCTATGAAAAGAGCTCATTTTTGGGCCTGCTTCCCCCATTTTATCACCCTCATTTCATCCCCTTTTCCCCTCTCTAAAAACCCCTCATAATTCCTCTTATTCATCATTTTGGTCTAAAAGGCTCTTAAAGAATAAAAACCCTTTTTACATTGTTTAAAACCTAACTTTTAAACCTATCGGACCTTCTAAAAACTTATAAAAACCTTGTTTTTATAACAATACCTGCCCTCTTTATAAAAGGCCTTTTAAGCCCCTCTCAGGCTTAAAACCTCAGCCCCTCACTCATATGACCCTAACCCCGACCTTCCGCTTTGTTCCTAAGTCCCCTTCATTTCGGCCCTCGATCCCCTTTATCCCCACAAGACCATTTCTTCTGCCTATTTCTAGCCCCTTCCCTATTCATAAAAACACCTCCGACAAACCTTATAAAAAACCCACCCGAACCTTTATTAAAGATTAAACTGGGCCCCCTTCTTCCCATCTTCACCCACGCCCTATATCCACTCATTTGGACCGTTGATCAAGGGCCATGGGCCCTGATCCAATGGTCATCCCGTCACCGCCCATCACTCCTCCCATTCATTATATAACCCCGCGCTACCTGAAAAATCTTGCCATGTCATCACACCTGGCCCCACTCTCCACTTAACCCCTCGTTGAATAAAATCCTGACACTTGTCCTGGGCTCCACCCTACAAACCTGCATGCCAGTCCCTCAACCCTTCCGCACCATCGATCTCACCCTTTGAGATCTGATGGTCCAGATCCAATATCGCGCGGAAATTGATGCCAAGCATTAACACTTCTAACCCACGTGATAAAAGATGTTTTTCCCTGCCACACAACAATCAATAAGTGGAATTTCGCAACCCCCGCCCAATACCACTTAGCGCCTTTCACCTACGCGATAAACCACCATGGTTTTCCAAGACAAAATTTCTCCCCTTTGTGCCAAAATTAAAATTCCTTCACTTCTCCACCAAGTTCCACCTCTAGAACCCTCCCCTCTACATCCTCTCTTCCTCTGCGGATCGCCCTCGACAGCTCCAAACCCCGAAAAAGTAGTTTTTCCCCCTCCCGCAGGTTTTAAACTAATGTGTGTTTGCGTCTTTTGCAGGTTTTTAAAGGCGGTGATGCCTAAAAAAAGCATTCCAAATAGTCAAGAAAAGGTAGAATTAACCTTTGGATGATGATCTAGAGGTAAATTCATATGAAAGAGTCAGGGGGTCCGCATAAAGCTTTACCCTCGATAAAGCATGATTATCGATGGGTTACAGAACCCTCCAGCACCTAAAGAAACCCTCCCTACATACAGACAAACAAACAAATGAAGAAACGATGAAGGAATGAAGAACAGAAATATTAAAGGGGATAAATCGAGATCAAAATATAAACACAGAGGATTAGCCCTTAAAACAATGATTAAAGATGAAAATCCAAAGGTTTAAAGACAAAGGAAAAATGAACAAAAAAAGTCACAAAAGCAGAATAAAGGATAAAGGCAGTAAAGCAGATTATTAAAGCTAAATCAAGGTTCAAAGGCCTAAAGGACAGTTTAAGGATTAAAACAAAGACAGATAACCCAAAGACAGCTTCAGATGACTCAAAAAAGAAGCAGTTACTCCCCCAAAGACCAAATTGCCACCTACAGAATGTTTTCTTTCCATAAAGGCAATAGGCAGTTATTACACAGTCAGAAGATATTTTTATTTGTCAAGGCAGTTATTGTAATAGTTAAGGATTGGCCTTAAAGTCAAACTCTTCACCTATTTTTCCTTAGGAGTTAAGATATAGTTATTGAAACAGAGAAGTAGCTATAGATATTCTTGCCTTATGCCTTGCATGGTTTTCAAGGTTAGGAATGCACTTACTTTGTAATAAATGATACTAAAACCCTATCTTAACCTCACCTCCTCATTTGCAACACAAATACTGCATTTGAACTCATTGTAAAGTTGGCATTTGATGACTCTTTTAAGTAATACATAGTCTCTTGGAAGTTGAAGGAAAATTGATGTCTTGGAACTTGTGGATGCCATGATTTGTGTGTTGATGGATGAGGCTAGATCACTGGATCCCTGAGCTTGGCTGTTGGTGGAGTGCTTCTATTTGTTATTGTTATTTCCTGTTGTCATTTTGTTTCCATATTTCTTTGTTACAGTAGAGTAAAATTTTTAGGCTAAGAAATGTCCTTTGAGAGCACCTTAGTTCTATTTACTCTTCACTGTTTTAATGTTTTCTTCTGCAAGATTTGATTGGAGGATTATTAACTGCCCTCCAGTTTCATTTAGCTTGTTATTTTAGAAATTATTCAATAGAGTATAACCAAGGAGTTTCTCTTTTGGTAAGTCCATGTTCATTGGTAAGGCTTGAGAGGTTGTTTTAAGGAATTATTTCAATAGAGTGAAACCAGGGAAATTAGTGGTGAGTCCATGCTCCTTTGAGTACAACTTGAGATATTGTTTTTAAAGATCTTCTTAAAGTATGCTAAGTAGATTCTAAACCAGGGAAGTCTATGGCGCGCCTTGTCCTCTGGTCTTCCTTTAAAATTTGCTTTGAAATATCCCTAAAGAGTTGGTCAAAAGCATATTAGATTATTTCTGTTTGATCTTAGACTACTCTTATTGTTTATCTTATATGTTTCTTGTCTGAAAGTAGTCTTTTTATTGTTGGATTGTTGTCTGAAAGGTTTTCTTATTAAAATTTTGTTCAAAGAATTCTATGGTTTTCCCTGTCCTTTGGCTTGCTTCAAAGCAATTACCTTGAAAGATGTTTCTTGTTTAAAGTACATGATAAAGGATTATTAATTGCCCTTTGTCCTACTTTTCATTCTTATCCTTAATGTTCATCTCACTATCCCTAAACTTTCAAGATCCACTAGCCAAGTTATATTTTCCCTATGATTCTCCTCGATCCATTGACGAACTTATCATGACTTTCATTTGACTCCATTGCCCAATGACTTAGAGATTTCCTCATTCTACTTATGCTCTTTGATCATCATACCCAACCAAAACAAACAAACAAATCTCATACTTAATAACTAGCCTAAAATCAACCCTTAAAAGCAAATAAGCACATATCCTTTGCAAACAACCTGAGAGATCCCTCTCTGAGTCTAGGAAGGCTAGGTCCTAGAACTCTAAAGATTGGTTTTGAATTTTCCTTGTCATTTGGTTTGCAAATTTGCCAAATCACGGGATCACAACATTCTGGGGATCACGGTGGGACCTTTTGAGTAATTTCATGCTTAAACATTCCTTAAAAGATTCACAAACCCTTGACTAATAGTATCTGGTGGTTTATCTGCCACCTCATCGCCATCACAACATTTTGGCGATCACGGTGGGACCTTTTTGAGTAAATTCCCTAGATAAAACACTCAGTATTCATCCAATAAACCATAGCTACCTTTAAGCACTACCAATACAATGGTGATTATGATGAAACCTTCTGAATCAGTAACAATCTAAGTATACCTTAGGATTTTAGAAACCCTCATCAAACCTTAAAGGAGTTAAGCTACTATCCATAGAGTCAACTTTGTTTTTTTGACCATCTTAGCTACATGATGATTAAGGTATTGGACACTCTTACAAACCATAGAACCACTTAAAAACTCAGAAAAACCCAAAACATCCATAGATTGGTTATTATTTTCTTATTGGTGGTGGACCATAACACATTTTACCTTCAAAAAGCTAAAAATTTCCACTTGGCCACTCGACGAGCCCCAATAGGCCTATTACACCACTAAGTGCTCTTATATTTCCTTAAGATTGTATCAAATCAGTCCCAAGGAGTCTAGAAGCTTAGTATCATATTCTAGAAGAGTACTAAAACATTGGGAGAGGTCAAAACTTTTGAAAACGGTTCTTAACTTTCAACCTCTCTAAATTTTGAATTTTAAATCTGGCTTCACATAGGATTAATACCAAATCTCATCCAGACCCTAATCCTCCTATAATAGTTGATGATCCAGAAAATATTTTGTGGCAAACTTCAAGATCTGGAAATTTAACTGCTGTTAGGACTATCCAGAGAACAAGATCTGTCCCTGAAAATCTCACAGTCTTGAAAGATCCTCACTCTGACTTGTCTCACACACATAACCTATTTAGAACCAAGTCACATAGTGATATAAACCAAACTGACCTTGAACCCACAGATTTGCAGCAAAGCTCTAGTAAAGAAACCTCCCCTTCTATTCCACCTGATTTTCAGCTTCTCCACCACTTTAGCTCCTTCCATAACAAATCTGCTCAAAATCAGTTTGTTGGCCCAAGTACTTCCAACACACCCATCCATACTTCCACTATTCAAAACACTCCATTTCATTCCACTTTCCCTTTCAAAAATCCACCCCTTGTAAATCCCCCATTTGTTCCTATCATGGCTGCATGGTATGCCCCATTAGTGTTACCACAACCTCTAGTTCCCTTACCAAATGATTATCAATCTAGAATTCCCCATTTCACTGGAGTTGAATCCACTGCTGCTCAACAGCATGTGGATAAAATGGATGATACTTTTGATTACATGGAAATAGAAGAAGAGACCATTAAGATGAGAATCTTTGCTCAAAGTTTAGGAGGAGAAGCCAAAAAATGGTTTAAAAGCTTGACTCCCAATAGCATAAATGATCTCCCTTCTCTATACCAAAAATTTATAAACAAATGGGAAATTAAAAAGAACCCTCTTCAAATCTTTTTAGAATACAGCAACCTCAAAAGAAATATTTGGGAAAGTGTCAAAGATTATTGCACTAGATTCAATAGTGTTTACAATGCACTTCCCCCAAAACATGAAACCTCCACTAGGCTTGGCCTTAGCTAAATTTCCTGAGGGCTTTGATCCAGACATGGCCTACCAACTAAAACAAAGAGACCCCTTAACCTTAGAAGATATGCAGAGGGGAGCTATAAGTGTAGAGGAAAATCTAATTGAGAAAAGAGCTAGGTTGAAAACAGAAAAAAGAGTCACATACAAAGATGAAACAATGGCATCAACCTCATCATATGATGCCAAAATTGACAACTTAGTGAGGGTAATGGAAAGGATGCTTGAAAAACATAAACTTAAATGACAGAGTGCCTCCTAGAGAAAACCAAATAAACCCCCAAAACAGAAATAGAAATCCAAATTTCAGAAGAGACCCTATTCAGGATAGACAAAGAGACAATGACCAACAAATTAGGCCTCCCTTTCAACAAACTATGTAAATCAAGAAGAAGAAAGGGATACTGAGAGGTTGGAAGAAAATCATGTAAATCTAAGAGGATCTGATAGTAAGGGAGATGTTTTCCTCACCGAAGAAGAAAAAAGATTCTTCTCCTCAGAACAAACTGACCCAAACTACCAGGATTATGAAGATTACCAATTGGGGTTTGAAAATGAAATAATGGAGGTACACAGACTGTATGATCTCAGGAGCAAAAAGTACCTAGATTCAGCTAAGAAATACCAAATAGATGCTTCTATTAGGAAAACTTCAGAAAACCTTCCTAAAAAGATATACAATAGTAATATCACTTTGACTAAGAAAATTGATTCAAATAAAGACAAAACCAATCAGAAAAGTATTGACCCAAGCTGCCCTAGTACTTCTACTAGTGGCCCTGAAAAATCTGTCCTAAAAAAAATTCCAAATAAAACGCAGCAAGTCAGAATTGCTGAAAAGACTATGATTGACAAAACAGATGTAAATATGTCAAAAACATTAGTCCCTTTCAGCCTTGAGGGTGAAATTTCCAAGATCAAAATTAGCATCCCCTTAGCTGAACTAGTAACCCGGGATGTATATAAAAACCAAGTTTGAAAGCTTTTGAATATAGGCAGTGATATTGATACTTTAAACTTGACAGATGATAAACCAGAATTGTTGTTTTCTCCTAAAGTAGAAGGAAAATACCAAGAAGGAACCATTCCTGCATTTTATGTCAGCCTGAATATACATGATAAAATTTTACACAATGCCATGCTAGACTCTGGTGCCTCTCACAACCTTATGCCAAAAGTGGTGATGGAGAGATTAGGCCTAGAAATTACCAAACCTTATAAGTATCTCTATTCTTTTGATTCAAGCAGAGTCAAATGCTTAGGTCTGATCAAGGATTTATGTGTCAATCTGGCACAAATTCCTACTAAGGTTCTAGTTATGGACATAGTGGTTGCTGACATTCCCCCAAAATATGGCATACTTCTATCTAGATCATGGGGAGCCAAACTTCAGGGAAGCCTTCAAATGGACATGCCTTATGCTACCATTCCAGTTTTTAACCAAACTCGAAGATTATACAGAGAATCTCATATGAAATTGTAGGAATTTACAGGGTAAGTTCCTTAGATCAAGAACCAAAGTTCACTGCTCACAAACAGATCAAAAATCAGTACACCAGTATAATCACGTGGTTAAAACCATCAAAGAGGGAAACAATCCACGACCTGAGCCAACGCGACCACTTCAGCCAATTTATTAATATAAAAATAAAAGTTACACATGTTTCTCTCATAAACAGTTACCGGACAAATGACCCTCCATGCTCTTTAAATAGAGATTATGGACCAATCGGGTGTTAAGCCACGGATCAAGTGTCTTTAATACCGAGGTGAGAGATAATCGTCGAATCACTACAAATCGTGACCGTCAGATTATAAATTACAAATGTACATGGTAAAGAAACACACTTTACCTAACTCTACACCGGACTATGTTATTCTTAACTATTTCCTATGTGTCAGAATATCCTAGCATCCCCCCTTAAGAACAACTTGGGATAGGATTGAAGGATTTACAAAGGTGACACAAAAGGAGCCTATTTCCTATGTGTCAAAATATCCTAACATCCCCCCTTAATAACAAATTGGGATAGGATTGAAGGATTTACAAAAGTGACACAATAGGAGAAGGAAGGAGGCATTAGAGCCTATCCCCCCTTAATGAAGACTTTCCTTAACTCTAAACATGGATCGAATTTTGGTAAACTTCGCTTCTGTGAGAGCCTTCGTAAAGATATCGGCTACTTGATCATTGGTTGGACAGTACTGCACTTCAAGAACACGATCATGAATGAGATTTTTGATGAAGTTTATGTGGAGTTCAATGTGTTTCATACGCTAATGCTGAACTAGATCTTTACATAGATTAACGGCATTCTAATTATCACAGCAAAGTGTAGTTGGATGTTGCTGATGAAGACCAAATTCAAACAGGATCTGACGAAGCCACATGGATTCCTTGGTGGCTTCAACTGCACCACAATACTATGCTTCTGCTGAAGAAAGAGATATGGCACTTTGTTTCTTACAAGACCAAGTAATAGGTCCTGAACCAAGAGTGAATACATATCCTGCAGTAGACTTTCGATCATCAGGGTCACCAGCCCAATCAGAATCAGTGAAACCAATCAACAATGGAGATGATCCTGCATTGTAATGAATCCCGAACTGAATTATACCTCGAATATATCGAAGTATTGTTTTAGCTGCTTTCCAGTGACTTTCATGGGGTTGGTGCATAAACCGAGTGCAAGACCAATGGTAAAGGAAAGGTCAGGACGGGTATGGGTTAGATACAGAAGTTTACCAACAAGTTGACGGTATAAGGTAGCATCAACTTCAGGAGTAGTACAAGTGACTGAAAGCTTGACTCCATACTGAAAGGGAGAAGGGGCTGGCTTACAATCTTCCATGTGAAAGTGGTGTAGAAGATCACAGGCATACTTGGACTGAGAGAGGGTAATGCCTTCCTTGGATTGCAAGACTTGAAGACCAAGGAAATAATGCAAGTGTCCTAAGTATGTCATTTCAAACTTATTTTTGAGGCTAAACTTCACATGGTTTATATGGTTTGGATCACTACCAGTAAGGATAATATCATCAACATAAAGAACAATGATGGTGAAGAACTTACCCACTTTCTTGGTGTAGACAGTGTTGTCAGAATGACACCTATAAAAGCCATTATCTAATATAAATCTATCCATTTTGGCATACCAAGCCCGAGGAGCTTGTTTGAGACCATAAAGAGATTTCCTAAGGTGACAAACAAGGCTAGAGTTGTTTTGGATAAAGCCAGGGGGTTGTTCCATGTAGATTTCTTCATGAAAATCTCCATGTAAGAAGGAAGATTTAACATCCATTTGATAGAATTCCCATTTAAAGGAAGCAACAAGGGAAAGAACAAGGCGGATAGAATTTATTTTGGCAACAGGGAAGAAGGTTTCATTATATTCAATGCCTTCAACTTGTGAAAATCCTTTAGTGACAAGACAAGCATTATGTCTATCCACTTTTCCATCTGGTCCAAACTTTGTTTTGTACACCCATCTGCATCTGAAAAGTTTCCTTCCTTTTGGAAGAGGAACAATATCCCAAGTATCATTTGCCAATAAGGAATGATATTCTTCATTCATAGATTCATCCCAATCTAGATGATCGGAGGCTTCTTCAAAGGTTTCTGGATCAGGATTTTCTGGTACTTGAGCCAATAAGGAAGAGGCACTTTCGAACTGAGAACATGTACGCCGTCAATCTGCAGGGTCACCTGCAAGAGAACCTGGTGCATCCCAAGTAGAGCAGACCCATCTTGGAAGCGGTGGAGTAAAAGGAACAATTGCAAGAAGTGGAGGAGGATTTTCATCCTCAATGTCATCATCTAAACTAGAAGGAATGCTATTAAAAATAGAAGAGAGAGAGAGAGGTGGAACATATGTCGAATCAGGCTCGCAGGCCAAAGGTGGCACACTTGCCGAACTAGGCTCGCAGGCCAATATATTTTCATCAAATTTTACATCTCTTCTAATGATTATATTTTTGTATTTTGGTGGAAGAAGTCTATAGCCTTTGACATCTTTAGAATATCCAACAAAAATACTTTTTTCACTCTTAGGTTCTAAGGCTTTATGTTTCGCATCTAGAATATGGGCCCAAGCATCACTTTCAAAAAGACGAAAGTGACTTACATCTGGTTTGATTGAGCTCCAAGATTATTCTGGAGTTATATTCTTTAAAACCTTAGTAGGAGTGCGATTTACTATGTAATTTTCACAGTTAATGGCTTCTGCCCAAAAATTGAGACCAGGTCCTTTAGATTGAAGCATACAATTAGCCATTTATTTTAAGGAGTGATTCTTCCTTTCAGCTACACCATTTTGTTGTGGAGTATATGGAATGGTATGTTGCAATTGAATGCCATGCTTAGTGCATAATTTGATAAATTTTTTGTTAACATATCCTCCACCATTATTTGATCTTAACTTGAGAATTTGATGTCCAGATTGTTTCTCAACAAAGGCCTTAAAAGCCAAGAACATGTTAAAAACTTCACTCTTGAGTTTTAAGAAGTATACCCAAGTGCTTCTGGAAAAATCATCAATGAAAGTTAAGAAGTACTTGCAACCAGGGAAAGAAACAAGAGGAAGTGGACCACATAAATCACTGTGCACAAGCTGCAAAGGGCCTGAAGCATGCCAAGAGGCATGTTTGTCAAAACTATCCTGATGATGTTTTCTGAGTACACATCCAGAGCAAACACCATCTCGGAAAGATACCATAAGAAGGCCCATCACCATATTTTCCTTACATAGAGTTTGAAGAGAGTGATAGTTTAAGTGACCAAATCTCTCATGCCAAAGTTTTCTCACATCATCATTATGAACAACAAAAACAGAGGGAAGACATGATGACCCAAAGTTGTCAAACTTATACAACCTTGTGGAATCATTAGCAATTCCAGTAGCTAAAATATGTCTAGGATGTTTGAGGTACTTGATTACAACATCATGAGGTGAGAATTCTACTATTTTCCCTTCACCTGAATGAGTTATCTGATAAATAGATAGAAGGTTGCATGACAAGGTAGGAACACATAGTACATCATTAAACTAACCATTATCTAGATGAATGGTTCCAAATCCTACAACATTAAGAGATCTATCATCACCAACATAAATATGTTTGGTGTTACAATCATTTAAAGAAGAAAACATGGCTTTATTTTTGGCCATGTGGTAAGAAGCTCCAGAATCAATGAGCCACTCATGAGAAGGAGAAGAAGAAGATACATTTAATGCATAACCAGATCTTGATGCTTGACAACCACAAACAGAAAGTGCCACGCCTGAAGATGACGGTGAAAAGTGCTCCAAATTGATGTTGTGCTTCTACATTGCTACTTATAAGGCTTCCATATTCTTAAAACATTTGGACTCTAAATGGCCATCCCGATTGCAAAATTTGCAATGTCTATCTATCTTCTTTCCTTTGTTTTTATACGCCTTATCATTTTGGTGAGTTTCTTTTTCAGTTTGTGGCTGAAATTTCTTAGGACCCTTTTTTGGTTTTGAAACATACTTTTTAGGATACTGCTTCTTGGGATTCTTGTGATATGGTTGCTGCTGGGATGCTAAGGCTTTCTTAGAATCGTTTCCAGAAGTGATAAGACCAAGGTGTAAGAGTTTTTCTTGTTCTCTTATCAAAGAATCACAAAAGGCATCAAAAGAGGGGTTCTTGAAGGCAGTTCCTGAAGAAATGATGGCTTCTCTAGTGGAATGGAGGCAGAAATCAATACAGAGTATGAGGGTCTAAGCTTAGCAAGAATGCAATAAATGAGGCTACCATCTTCCTTTTTGATCTTACAAATTTCTAAAAGAATTCGAATGGTCTTGAATTTGGACAAAAAATCTTCAATGGAGGAGAAATTATTGGGGTCCAAAGTAAGCAACTCATTTTCAAGCTGGTGGGCCCTAATTTGATTTTGAATGCCAAAACAGTTTTTAGCTTTTCCAGGGCTTCATCAGGGGTGTCAATGTCAAGGATATGAAATCGAAGATCTTGAGCAATGGACATTCCTATCAACCCTCGTGCTTGATCTTGTTTATTTTCCCATTTAGCAACTTTATCATCATTGGAAGGTTTAGTTTCTTGTCCTGTGGCTATTATATAAATCCCTTTACTTCTAAGTATATCTACCATGTGAGGTAGCCATTGGAAATAATTGGTGCTGTTAAGAATAATCGAGCATGCACTTTCCATTTAAAAAAAAAAAAAATTGAAGCTGATAAAAGCTGAAACTAACTACTCCAATGGAAATATCTCAAAAAATTATGCCATTTCAAAAAAAAGGGCTCGAAAAACGGCTTTTGGATGAAGAAGTTATGTCTTTTGAAAAATATGAGTTGTAGATGCCAAATAGTTACGGGAACGGAATGAAGTGCGGTTTAAAAAAAAAAAATCCACCCCTTTGAACAAAAACTTTTTACAAAAGAAGCTTGAGAAGGAGACTTAAACCCAAAACCTCTATTCTCATAAACTAACCTCTCACCAAGTGAGATAGTAGAAGGATCACGTTATTGTTTGAAAGGAGGAAGGGTTGTTTTTTTTTTTTTTTACTCTTCGGTGTGTGTGCCTTTTCCTGCACAAAAAAACACAAAAACGAAGAAAAATAAAAACAAAATGCAAAGCCTTACGGCAGAATGTTATATTTTCTGTTAGCCTTACCGGCAACTATCAATTTTTTCACTATTTCTGATTTCCCCAGATCGCACAAAGACACCGAGAAAGAGCATACATAGCAAAAAAAACCCTTTTTCCTGTTTCTGATTTTCTGAGATCGCACACAGCGCACATCAAAGAGCATACACAGAGAAGAGGGTATAGATCCGGAAAATAAATAGAACCTAAAAACTGAAAATAAAAAGAGGGAACCGAAATAAGTAGAACTATTAACAAATATAACTGCAAAACAGATGCTTTATACCTCCAGATCTAAATTGTCATAACTTGGGCAATCGAAAACCTTTTCGCATGAAACAAAAGGCGTTCCTCACTGTAATAGATGCTCTGGACACAACCGAGCAGTTCTCCAACCCCAAAAATGTTCATAAATAGTAGATCACAAAACAACATTTGCATGCAATCAAACCGGCTTCCGATTTTGATCAACAATGGACGCGGCCCTAAAAATAGCTCTGACACCATGTAAGAATTTCAGGGCAAGTTTCTTAGATCAAGAACCAAAGTTCACCACTCACAAACAGATCAAAAATCAGTACACCAGTATAATCATGTGGTTAAAACCCTCAAAGAGGGAAACAGTCCACGGCCAGAGCCAACGCGGCCACTTCAAGCAATTTATTAATATAAAAATAAAAGTTACATATGTTTCTCTCATAAACAGTTATCGAAAAAATGACCCTCCATGCTCTTTAAATAGAGATCATGGACCAATCGGGTGTTAAGCCACGAATCAAGTGTCGTTAATACCGAGGTGAAAGATAATCGTCAGATCACTACAAATCATGACCGTCGGATTATAAATTACAAATGTACATGGTAAAGAAATACACTTTACCTAAATCTACACTAGCCTAAGTTATTCTTAACTATTTCCTATGTGTCGGAATATCCTAACAAAAATATATGGTAAGAAACATAGATAGGCCAAACAACACTCATGTTTATTCTATTCATTCAGATGTAGATTCCTTTATCTTATACAATGAAGATGAAATCAACCAACAAGAAAAGGAAAATGAAATGAAAATAAGTCCAGATAGACAGTCAAAACAGTCCTAAAAAGAAAAATCTAACATCCCTAACTTTAGCAGCCTTAAACAGCAAAATAATGAGCATGAGGTAGAAACACTATGGGAAATGAGCTTTGATGGCTCTTGTCACAAAAAACGTTTTGGAGCTGGTGTATGGATACACAATACAAACCAATGACATTCTTACAAACTTAATTTCCAATGCACCAATAACATTGTAGAATATGAAGCTCTCCACCTTGGCCTACATTTGCTCAAAGATTTAGGAGCCAAGAAAATATCAGTCCAAGGAGATTTAAAGTTGGTTATTAGGCAGATTAAAGGGGAGTATTCAGCCAAAAACCCAAGATTAAGAGAATATAGGAGTGCTGCCCTAGATCTCCTAAAAACCTTTGAAAAATATGAACTCACTTTCATCCCTAGAGCTCAAAATAACATTGCAAATGAACTTGCCTTTGCTGCCAGCAATTGCCAAATATCTCAGGTAAATGAACAACTTAATATCAAAGTAAAAAATAGGCCTACAGTCCCTGACAATGAAAAATATTGGCAAGTGTTTGAGGGTGATAAACACATAGATGGTTTTCTGCAATTAAGAAATGTTTTTGTTGAACCAACACCTAGCACAAGCCATGAAAAGGATTGTCTTGGTGAAAAGCAAGCCCATGAAATAGAGTTGTCCTCTACTGCTGATATAAACCAATTTGAACATCTTTACAAGGCATAATTATTAAACAAACCAGACCAGAAGGACCTTGAATTTTTACAATGTGAAAATAACACTATACCAAGGGTCCTTACACCATTAGAGGAACTTTTTGATTTCAATGATGTAGCTAAAAAATTAAAGATGGAGCCTACGGAAACTAATATGGAAGAACATAACATAGGCAGCATAAATGAACCTAAAATGATCAATTTATCCAACACTCTCCCTACTCATATCAAACAATAATATATTCAACTTTTCAAGGAGTTTGGAGATGTGTTTGCATGGGGGTACAAAGATCTGAAATCATATGATACCAACATTATTCAACACAAAATTCCTCTTAAGGAAAATTTAAAACCTTTCAAACAAAAACTTAGAAGGATAAACCCTGTTTCATTACCTTTAGTTGAGAAAGAGATAAAAAAATATGTATGATTTTGGGATCATAGTTCCCCTTAGATACTCACAGTGGGTTTCTAACCTTGTGTCTGTTAGGAAGAAGACTAGGGAAATAAGGCTTTGCATTGACTTCAGAAATCTGAACAGAGCTTCCCTGAAAGATAATTATCCCTTGCCTAAAATGGACCATATACTTCAAAAGGTGGTTGGATATAAGAGAATATCACTGTTGGATGGTTTTTCAAGCTACAACCAAGTGATAGTATTCCCAAGTGACCAACACAAAACTTCTTTTACCACACCTTGGGGTACATTCATGTATGTTAATATGCCATTTGGTTTGATAAATGTAGGGGCCACATTCCAAAGGGCCATGGACATAGCTTTTTCAAAAGATATAGGATATTTCATAATCATTTACCTTGATGACATCACTTTTTTCTCCAAAACTGATAAAGAACATTTGATTCATTTGAGAAATGTAGAAAATATGACTTATCTTTGAATCCAAAGAATACACTCTTTGGTCTCCAAGAAGGAAAACTTCTTGGCCACATAATTTCTAAAGAGGGAATCAAATTAGACCTTAAAATTATTGAAGGCATATTAAAAATCAGCCATCCTAGAAACCTCAAGGAATTGCAATATTTCATCGCGAAGATCAACTTCTTGAGAAGGTTCATCCCCAACCTTCCTGAAATTTTGAGGAATATTACAAACATGCTCAAAAAGGAAACAGGGGTTAAGTGGACCTTAGAATCCAAACAGTCATTTGAACTGGTCAAACAAGCCCTCAGTCAAACACCAATTCTTATTAGTCCTAATTTCACTAAGGATTTCTATATTTTCTTATTTTCCTCTGAAAACACCACTGTTGTAGTATTATTACAAAAGAATGATGAAGGGCAAGAACAACCCATACTCTTTTTTTAGAAGGGCCTTAAGAGATGCTCCCCTCAAATATAATATCACGAAGAAACAGGCCCTAGCCTTGATAAAAGCATTGAAATATTTCTGAGTTTACATTTTACATTCTCACATCATTTCTTCTGTCCCACATACCACTGTCAAGGACATTCTAAATCAAGGCCCTGATGGTAAAAGGGGAAAATGGATTGCAATCATCTTAGAATATGATTTAGAAATTATGCCTACCAAGATGATTAAAGGGCAGGGATTAGTAAAATTCATGGCAGAATCCAATTTCCAAGAATTAGATATAAATATGGTTGATGTTTTAGAAGAAATAGAACAATTCATAGCTCCATACATTGAAGAAATGTTTTTGAATTCACCTTGGTATGCTGATATAATTTATGTGCTTCTCTATCTTAATAATCCTCCTTCATTATCAAAGAATAAAGCTAGATTCTTGAAACAGAAAGCTTTAAATTACTGCATTTTGGATGGATTATTATACTGGAAAAATAATTTTGCCATATTTCTTAAATGTTTGCTTGAGAATGATGCAGGAAAAAGCATGCATGAGCTGCATGAGGGAGAATGTGAAGGCCACCTTTACTAGAAGACCACAACAAACAAGATTCTTAGAGCTGGCTATTTCTGGCCCACCCTTTTCCCAGATACTCAAAAACTATTCATGGCTTGCCATAAGTGTCAAATTTTTTATGGCAAGAGGAAACTCTTACCTTTACCTTTGCATCCCATCATTATTTAGGCTCCCTTCCAACAATGGGGTTTAGAATTTATTGGAGAAATTCACCCAACCTCATCTGCCCAACACAAGTGGATTCTTACAGCCATTGATTATTTTACCAAATGGATAGAATCCATCCCTTCTAGGAATGCTAGTGACTCTGTCATTATCAAGTTCCTTGAAACCAACATACTATCCCGTTTTGGTTTTCCTAGAAAAATCATTACAGATAATGTTGTTGCCTTCAAATCCAAAATAATAATTGATTTCTATTATAAATATCATATTACCTTAGGACATTCCACATCTTACTACCCCCAAGGAAATGGCCTAGCTGAATCATCCAATAAAAGCCCCATCAACATTATCAAAATATTTCTAGATCAAAATCAGAAGTCATGGCATAGTAAGATTGTTCATGCATTATGGGCTGATACGCTAACCACCAAGAAATCAATAAATATGTCCCCCTATCAACTGGTATATGGAATAGATGCAGTCTTCCCCACATATTTGGGAGTTCCAGTCATGAAACTTCTCCAAGAAGTACAATATGAATAAAATGACATGCAGATAAGGCTGAATCAAACCATTCATTTGCAGCATACAAGAGAAGAAGTGTACCAAAGGACACAAACAGTTCAAGAGAATATCAAGAAGATCTTTGACAAAAGAACTAAATCAAACAATTTCCAAGTTGGAGATTCAATTTTGAAATGGGATTCCAAGAGGGAATACAAAGGTAAACATGGTAAATTTGAGACTTTTTGGAAAGGGCCTTATGTCATTCATTCCATTATGGGTCATAATGCTTTCTTTTTAGAAGGGCTGAATGGAGAAGAATTGTTAGGAGGTCCTGTCAATGACAGGATGCTCAAACATTATTTCTGTCAAGAGTACTAGGTTCAATTTTTTCACTCATTATACATAAAATAGCATGAGAAACACTGAAGAAAATACAAAAAAAATAAAAGAAAAATAAAAGAGGGCAAGTTCAAAAGAGGTACAACCCCATAGCCAAAAAACAGTACTGCTGAAAGTGTGCAAGTCTAAATGCCACTGTTGATTCAAAATTATACCTTGTTCAGTCATCTAGCCTAATCATGACTGAACATGCTTTAAATTTATGTTGATAAGTTAGTAGAAACAATGGTTGTCAAGATTTTTCATACTTTACTTATCAGGAAGGATAGATTAGGAAAATATAAAGGTGTTGGTTCCACATGCTCAAAATAGAACCAAAGAGATAGATAAAGATGCATTACTAATGACAAATCATAGCCTTATCTTTTGAATTTAATTTTTTGCAAAATAATGTTTGTGTGCAGCTTATTCCAAATGCCACAACCATGGTATATCAGACTGTATAATCCTGATTTGAACCATGCTTTAAATTTCAAGTCAATAGTTAGAGAAGCAAATCTGCCAAAAAGTTTAATCTTGGTAGTCAAATAGCTTAGGTAGAAAATAAAAAGAGTTCAACAGTTTAATTTGAACTCTTGGAAGAAATAAGGATAGGAGTAGATATTTTATTTCTATTTTCAAAAATAAAATGTCAAAGAGTTTGCTAGTTCAAATGCACTCAAAGAAGAAAAAATGTTAGGACAAGTAGAATTGGGTAGGTAGAAATGTTGATTGAAAGAACTCATATATTGCAAGTTTTCAAGAATATCACTTCAAAGGAACTATCAATAAGTGAAAAACAAGTGAATAATGCCCAATGGATGAGGCACTGGTCTACTGAAACTCAGAGATTTGATAAACTGAAGGTTTTGGACACCTTGAAAAGAAAGCTTCCCTCCCCAAGTGGAGCCACTGTTAGTCATCAGTAATTTTTTCTGATATCAGAATATGACTAAGTTATAATCCGAAGGTTTCTAGAAACAAAATTTGAAAAATGTTGTGAGTTTTAGAAATTTCATTGCTTTCATTATCCTAAACCTAATTGTTCTACTAAAAATGCCTATTTTTGACTTCTCAAAACTACCCTGCTGCTCTAAAAAGACCTCATTTTTTGGCCTGCTTCCCCAATTTTATCACCTTCATTTCACCCCATTTTCCCCCCTCTAAAAACCCCTCATAATTCCTCTTATTCATCATTTTTGTCTAAAATTCCCTTAAACATGTAAAAACCATTTTTACATTGTTTAAAACCTAACTTTTAAACCTATCGTACCTTCTAAAAACTTATAAAAACCATGTTTTTATAATAATACTCGCCCTCTTTGTAAAAAGGCCTTTTAAGCCCCCTCAGGCTTAAAACCTCGGCCCTTTACTCATATTACCCTAACCCTGACCTTCCGCTTCGGCCTTAAGTCCCCTTCATTTCGGCCCTCGATCTCCTTTATCCCCACGAGACCATTTCTTCCACCTATTTCTAGCCCCTTCCCTATTCATAAAAACACCTCCGCCAAACCTTATAAAAAACCCACCCGAACCTTTATTAAAAATCAAACTGGGCCCCCTTCTTCCCATCTTCACCCACGCCCTCTATCCACTCATTCAGACCATTGATCAAGGGCCTTGGGCCCTGATCCAATGGTCATCCCGTCACCGCCCATCACTCCTCCCATTCATTATATAACCCTGCGCTACCTGATAAATCCTGACATGTTATCACACCTGGCCTCGCTCTCCACTTAACCCCTCATCGAATAAAATCCCGACACTTGTCCTAGGCTCCACCCTACAAACCTGCACGCCAGTCCCTCAACCCTTCCGCACCGTCGATCTCACCCTTTGAGATCTGACAGTCCAGATCCCATATCGCGTGGAAATCAACGTCGAGCGTTAACACTCCTAACCCACGTGATAAAATCAGTTTTTCCCTGCCACGCGGTAATATATTAGTGGAATCACGCAGCCTCCGCCCAATACCATTTACCGCCTTTCACCTGCGCGATAAACCACCGTGGTTTTCCAAAACCACCTTTCTCCCCTTCGTGCCAAAATTAAAATTCCTTCGCTTCTCCGCCATGTTCCACCTCTGGAACCCTTCCCTTTGCATCCTCTCTTCCTCCTCAGATCACCCCCGACAACTCCAAACCCTGAAAAAATAGTTTTTCTTCCTCCCACAAGTTTTAAACTAATGTGTGTTTACGTCTTTTGCAAGTTTTTAAAGGCAGTGATGCCTAAAAAAAGCATTCCAAACAGTCAAGAAAACATAGAATTAACCTCTGGATAATGATCCAGAGGTAAATTCATATGAAAGAGTCAGGGGGTCCACATAAATATTTACCCTCGATAAAGCATGATTATCGATGGGTTACAGAACCCTCCAGCATCTAAAGAAACCCTCCCTGCACACAGACAAACAAACAAAGGAAGAAACGATGAAGGAATGAAGAACAAAAATATTAAAGGGGATAAATCGAGATCAAAATATAAACACATAGGATTATCCCTTAAAACAGTGATTAAAGATGAAAAGCCAAAGGTTTAAAGACAAAAGATAAATGAACAAAAACAGTCACAAAAGCATAATAAAGGATAAAGGCAGTAAAGAAAATTATTAAAGCTAAATCAAGGTTCAAAGGCCTAAAGGACAGTTTAAGGATTAAAACAGAGACAGACAACCCAAAGAAAACTTCAGGTGACTCAACAAAGAAGCAGTTACTCCCCAAAGACAAAACTGCCACCTACAACATGTTTTCTTTCCATAAAGGCATTAGGTAGTTATTACACAATTAGAAGATATTTTTATCTATCAAGGTAGTTATTGTAATAGTTAAGGATGGGCCTTAAAGTAAAACTCTTCACCTATTTTTCCTTAGGAGTTAAGATAGATTTATTGAAACAGAGAAGTAGCTACAGATATTCTTGCCTTATGCCTTGCATGGTTTTCAAGGTTAGGAATGCACTTACTTTGTAATAAATGATACTAAAACCCTAAGGCTTAACCTCGCCTCCTCATTTGTAGCATAAATATTTCATTTGAACTCATTGTAAAGTTGGCATTTGATGACTCTTTGAAGTAATACATAGTCTCTTGGAAGTTGAAGGAAAATTTATGTCTTGGAACTTGTGGATGCCATGATTTGTTTGTTGATGGAGGAGGCTAGATCGTTGGATCCCTGAGCTTGGCTGTTGGTGGAGTGCTTCTATCTGTTATTGTTATTTCCTGTTGTCATTTTGTTTCCATATTTCTTTGTTACAATAGAGTAAAAGTTTTAAGCTAAGGAATGTCTTTTGAAAGCACCTTAGTTCTATTTACTCTTCACTGTTTTAATGTTTTCTTCTACAAGATTTGATTGGAGGATTCTTAACTGCCCTCCAATTTCATTTAGCTTGTTATTTTAGAAATTATTCAATAGAGTATAACCAAGGAGTTTCTCTTTTGGTAAGTCCATGTTCATTGGTAAGGCTTGAGAGTTGTTTTAAGGAATTATTTCAATAGAGTGAAACCAGGGAAATTAGTGGTGAGTCCATGCTCCTTTAAGTACAACTTGAGCTATTGTTTTTAAAGATCTTCTTAAAGCATGCTAAGTAGAGTTAAAACCAAGGAAGTCTATGGTCTTCCCTGTCCTCTGGTTTTCCTTTAAAATTTGCTTTGGAATATCGCTAAAGAGTTGGTCAAAAGAAGATTATATTATTTATGTTTGGTTTAAGACCGCTCTTACTGTTTATCTTATATATTTTCTTGTCTGAAAGTAGTCTTTTGATTGCTGGATTGTTCTCTGAAAGGTTTGCTTATTAAAATTTTGTCCAAAGAAGTCTATGGTTTGCCTTGTCCTTTGGCTTGCTTCAAAATATTTACCTTGAAATATGTTTCTTTTTTAAAGTACATGATAAAGTATTCTTAATTTCCCTTTGTCCTACTTTTCATTCTTATCCTTAATGTTCATCTCACTATCCCTAAAATTTGAAGATCCACTAGCCAAGTTAGATTTTCTCTATGATACTCCCTGATCCATTGATGAACTTATCATGACTTTCATTTTACTCCATTTCCCAATGACTTAGAGATTTCCTCATTCTACTTATGCTCTTTGATCATCATACCCAACCAAAACAAACAAAAAAATCTCATACTTAATAAATAGCCTAAAATCAGCCCTTAAAAGCAAACAAGCACATATCCTTTGCAAACAACCTGAGAGATCCCTCTCTGAGTCTAGGAAGGCTAGGTCCTAGAAATCTAACGACTAGTTTTGAAGTTTCCTTGTCATTTGGTTTTCCAATCTGCGAAATCAAGGAATCACAACAGACGCTTCTCAGGAAGGAGCCTCCAACACATGGATCTTTGATGGCCACTTCTGTTGCAATGAATGCAATGAGTCTTCTTCCTCCAAACCTGCTTTACCTTCTTATTTTCCTGCGGTGGAGAAGGCCTTTCACACCTCATTTTCTTTTGTGTTGCCATTCTCTTCTAGCACTCAACAAATACATGGTTATGGAATCCACATAAACTACATGTTTTCCGACGCCATGATTTATGTTCATTAGTATCAACATGCTTATAATAAAAATGAGCATTAGAATACCAAGAATTTTTATACCTTTATTGTTGGTCTCTGGTGTAATCATGGTGAAAAGATCTTTTCTCAGCTCTTTCTCTGTAATGTGCACTCTCATAGGATGATGTTGAAGTGTTCCCATCATTCTCTTTCCCCAATGGTTTCAACCATGCATTGGAATATTCTGACACCTTCAAGCATTGTCCTTCGGTGTATCCCAAACCTATGAATCGAGGTCTCTACACAACCTCCAATGGTTGAGTTATGCCTTGGCCATTAACACCAATTCCTCCTCCCTTATACCCCATTTTGGTAAGGAGTCTCATGCCAATTATTGTAATGGGTAACTCCACATTTCCAAAAGAAATAATATCATATGAAGATGAAACTGAAGAGAAATCAACATTGTTTACCTCAATTGTTGATTCAGACATAGGTGATGATGGCTTCTTTAAGCCTTCATTGCGCTTCAAATTCTCGAATGCCTCTTCCGTGGCTCGCAATTGAAGCTGTAATCTCTGCTTCTCCTCTTTCTCTTCTCGTAGTAGCCTCCTTAGTTCAACTTTCTCTTCCTAAAGAATTTGGTTGATCTCCTCATTCAAATGATGAGAAGATGATGAAGGCGACGAGGAATATTCATAAGCACTAGAAGATGTGGACGAAGCATCATTCTATGATATTTCTTTCTCCTCTTTCGCTATTATCTTCTCATAAGAGTCATACATTATGTCCACCAATTTGGAAATCCTGAGCATGGCTTCGTACATGACTTTGCCATCCTCCATTTCTACACGTTCAATCATTGTTCATGCTCGCAATCCATATCAGTGAGAAGACCACGTTGATACCATCTTGATCCGGGTTCATCAGCTATCGGATTTACCCATGATCTTTTACTTCTGTGATGTGGTTAGAATTGCACTGAAAAGAACATTAAAATAACACATATGCATGATTTAATCAAGAGGAAACAAGACAATAATCAACAACATAAGAACACGAGATGTTGATAACAGAGTTCACCCAATGTGGGCTACGTCTCAGGGCCCTATGTCAAAAAGGGGTATGTCGCTTCATATAGTACTGGAAATAGTGATGATGTGCATGGACTATGTTTTCTGTCATACAATGATATATGCCCTCAACATGAGTGGCTTGTCTCTCCATGAGATGTTCCGCTACAAGAACTATCACTCACAATAGGCCTCTAATCAACATGACATTATCTCACACAAGGTGATGATGAGGATCCCTTCAACAAGGTTACATAAGTATCATAACAATCCATGGCGAATGCATATCACATGAAGTAGAAACATAGATCCCACAACATACATCAAGAAAGGATCTAAACAACATATTACATCTCATAGAAAATGATAAAAGAGGCACATGATATCAATATTTCATATACCTCAACCCCTGAAATTGGTTGAAGAAGTGGATGCTCAGCTGTTGAATCGGACTGCACCATCGAATTTGTGGTGTCGAGAGGCATAAAATCGAATGTCCACACTTGGGAATCTGACACAGTCACTCCAATCTGGAAAATGGCCAAAAATTGGGAAGTTATGTTGCTTAAACGAACATCGCCATTGGGTTCCTGTCATTGAGAGGTGTAAAATCGACATAACATTTGTCAAAAGCTAACTCTGGAAAGTTCTGCGCCTCAGGGAATATTTTTTATGCCCCTCAAGATTCCCTGGGAAAGGTTCCGCCCCTCTGGTTGCTCATGGTTCCGCAACTGCAAATAAAAAAATATTAAATGTTGAAAAGCATGTCAGTCCTCCACATTCTGCCTCCGCTTTTCTCACAGCTCCATTGGCCTCCCTGTGCCCTCATCTCTCATGTATTCTCCATCATTCTCCATGGTTTCCTTGAACCATTTGAATGGCATTTTATAAAAAACTGTGAGGGTGAATAAGAAAAAGTGTGAGGTTTGCGCATTGGTTGGCATAATCATATTAAGATACTTGTTTTTGGGAGGTTTTGGGTTCAAATCCCATTGAATCCAAATTTTTTTTAAAGCCCAATTTTAGTTTTAATATAGTTTTTTTCAGATTTTATAATATATGGAATTCGTATGTCCATATTGTAACGACTCCCAAAAACATGAGAATAAGACAAAAAATGGAGGTTGAACCATCTAAGGCCACTTGGGCCTAATTTGAGGTGCCATTTGGCACCATGTGATTGGGCCATGTGGCAAGCCCTCATTGGTCCACATCATATGCCACCTCTACCACCTACTTGCCATGTGTCGACTTGTGGTGCTGCCACATCACCTTTTTGTGGGTCTGCCTGTTTTTTTGACTAGGCTACCACATTAATTTTGTGGGTCCCACTAGGCCTACCACATGTCATCCATACAGCCTACCACGTGGCATAATGTTGACTTTGACTTGTTTTTTGTTGTTATTTGGTACAAAATTCAAATTGCAATAACTTTCTCATACATAATTGGATTTGAGTGTTGTTCACACCATTGGAATCGAGGCGACGAGCACTACAATATTGTCCTAGTTTGTTTGCATTCTGACCACTTTTAATTTTGACCATTTTCTGAGCCCTCTTGGTCTCCTGAGGGTGCCTAAAGCCACCTGGATCATTTCGACAGGAGGAGTTGAAGAGAAGAGAAGATAATGGGATTAGCTTTGGATCCCTAGAGGTTTTGGGTTGAGTTGCCAGTCTTTGGAGCCCTGTAATAGCTTGGGGTCCCTGGATGTTGTTGTTTGAGATAGGATCCATGGAGCCTTTTAACAACTTGGGTCTTTGGAAGCCGTGGGTTGAGACAAAGGTCCCTGGAGTCCTGTAACAACTTAGGTCCCTATAGCTTGTGGGTTGGTATGGAATCTATGGAGCCTTGTAACAAATTGGGTCCCCTCAAGGATGTAGTTTGAGATAGTAGACTCTGGAGCTCTGTAACAACTTGGGAAGAGACCATCCTAAAGAATAAGTAGAGGAAGATCAGAATGAAGACTTGTGGTTACCACCCTAATGGTACAATAGATTATGGATTCCCTAGAAGGGGGTGAATCACTATGTGTGCACTTGAGAGTGAGGTTGGGCACCTCTGGACTCTTGGTGTCAAATAAGAAATTAGTTGTAAGTTGGTTTTATTTAGGAAGAAATCCTCTAGAGTCCCTAATTTAGTGGTAGTAGGTGCATTAATCCCAGAAGAAAGAAACCCCCCAAGACTCTGGAATTTGGCTCGAGGGTGATGGCTGCAAGTAAGTGGCTACAATTGTCTATGTTTGGGTGGAGACTACAAGTAAGTGGCTACAATTTTCTATGTTTGGGTGGAGACTGCAAGTAAGTGGCTACAATTTTCTATGTTTGGGTGGAGAGTCCTTGTCTCAGACTCAATTTCCATGAACGTTCAAAGATACATATTTGTTTATGTCGTATATCTTCTAATGAATCATGTTGTTGTGTTGTAGATAACAGATTTGGATTTAGGGACTGTGTTGTGGCTCATTTACATTTACTTTCAAAATATTTCTCAAAACACAAAAAAAGAATATATATTAGAAAATGGACAAATGTAATCTTTCTATATGCCGAAAAATAATTTTTCTTTTATATGTTGTTTAATTAACATATTGTGCAGATATGTGAAGGTGGGTTCAACCATTGGGTTAACCTCCATGTAATTCACTGAGTAGTATTTAAATGAAATATTATTGATTTGGATCGTCGAAAATCTGTGGGCACAAACAACCCGAAGTATAGCACCGAGGGTTCCTCCGCAGTTGAACTTGTTGAGAGCTCGTTGACCGCAATCGACGACTCACAATCATTGTGGGGGCAGACCTCTGATGAGTCTGTCATGCTCCATAGTGCTCCTGCAGTGACATAGACAACCCATGACACATACAATTAACGTCGCCAGCAAGTGAGCCAGTTCATATGTCACGTCATATGTTCGTTATCTGTCAATTTGTGGCTCATTTACATTTACTTTCCAAATATTTTTCAAAACACAAAAAAAAGCATATATATTAGAAAATGGAAAAAATGTAATCTTTATATATGCCTAAAAATAATTTTTATTTTATATGTTGGTCAATTAACATATTGTGTAGAGATGTGAAGGTGGTTCTGACCATTGAATTAACCTCTATGTAATTCACCGAGCGAGATTTAAAGGAAATTTTACTGATTTGGATCGGGAGAAACCTGTGGGCACAAGCAACCCAAAGTATAGAACCAAGGTTGCCTCCGCATTTGACCCTGTTGAGAGCTCCTTGACCGCGATCGTTGCGGGGACAGACCTCCGATGATTTTTTCGTACTCCAGAGTGCTCCCGCAGTGACATAGACAACCCATGATGCAAGAAATTAACGTCGCCAGCAAGTGAGCCAGTTCATATGTCATGTCATATGTTCATTATCTATCAAGTCATGCATGTAATTCACATTCATTGCCGAAATCCCGCTCCATCTATAAAATGTGTTAAAGTTCCGCTTTTTCACTTATTGGTTTCAGTCCTAATTGTCCAAGAGTCATCTGAGTCATTTAATCCATCACCTCTGCGTTTGTACAGATGCCACCCTGAGTAAATCCATGGCTAAAAATTCATCCCTCACCAGCTCTTCCAACCAAATTCTGCTTATGGATACTGAACAAGATTTCAAGGATACCCTGTGCACAGTTGAACACCTACCTTTTTATCAACAAGTGTTACTTAATGAGCACAATTCTCCCATTTACTCAACCATGGTCAAGTCTTGTGTTATGTATGCATGTGTCCTGAAAACCCATATTTTTCTGGAATTTGTACATTGGCTAGTATCCGCATTGTACCCTAGAAAGTGCTTTGTGCTGAATAAATTGGGATAAAGTGTTCTTCAAGTCACATATCTATTAACCCGTGAAGCCCTATGTTATCTTGAGTTGGATTCTTATGTTAATTTCACTGAAGATTCATTAGTGCCACTCTATGATAATCTTGGAGGGCAAGATTTTACACAGGTGGTATTATTTCTAAAGCTGGAAGCAGGACATTTCTCGCCAAATGATAAAGAGTTTCCCTTGGAGATTTTTGATGCAGAGGTCAAGCCTATGCTACAATTTTTGTCAAAGATACTTGGGAAGGAGGATGTTGCTCGAATTGACAGGTCGGTGCCTGGGTTATTTGCTTTAATGATGAAGCCCAATGTGGTGTTGGACATTCCTTCCTATTGGTAGGAGAACATTAATGCTCAGCTTATGAGCCTGTCCCTCACTGGGTCTTTCAGGTTTCCTTCACTGATTACTTATTTATTCTTATATCAAAATGTAGAATAATTTATACATTTGGGGTTGAATATTGTAGATTCAAATAAGAAAAGGAAATCAATGGTGTTTTGGACAGATGTAATAAGAAATGAACCTAATGATGGAGGGCTGTTGATTTTGCTGCTTGTTTCATGCCAATTTCCTATAATATTTTGATTGGAATTACTCCTCCATGTTTTCTGCTGAAGGCCCAGGATTTTCGTCAACTTAGTGTTTATTGCAAATTTCGAGATTGGTTTGTGTATGATGATTATTCAGAAATTAGTTTGTATGGAGCTGGGATTGAGCCTTATAAATTACCCATTTTTGTCCCCATGAGAATGTTTGCGTTGGAGTTTATTAGATATATCTTGAATGTAGATCAGATACATTTTGTTCAAATAAAGAAAGGCCATCTATTTAAGTTGCCTATGACTGTAGGACCATTAATAGTAAATATGAGACAAGAAGAAAATGAGGAAAATTGAATGTTAGTAAGAATGCATTTGTTATTAGGTGAGAAATGGGCTTATGATCCACACAAGGTGATGTCTAACAGGAGAGTTGAAAATGGTTATTCTGATTTTGTTCATGACAGTAAGCCTGAAATTGAGAAGCTAGCTAACAAAGGTTTTGCAGGCTCTAGTAGTACTAGCATTCAAGCTCCAATCATCTCTAAAAGGGAAAGTAAAAGAAGTAAAGAAAATAATGTTGATTCTGAGGATAAATAACAGAGAGCCGAGAAAAGAGCTGATTTAACTGAAGAGATATAAACACATAGCTTGGTTTCTTAATTCAATTAGGACATACTCAAAATGCACCAACTTCACCTTCAAGACATCAAGCTGTTCATGATTGGGTACCTTTGATCAAGCAGGTCTTTGCCCAAATTGCATAAAAGAACCAGAAGATCAGAGCAAGTATGGAGGCTCAAGCTGAGTATCAAATTGCTCCTGATTAAACCAGATTGTTAACTGCTATGGATTTAGAAAGGGATCAGTTGAAAATTTCTTTCTCTGACCCATCTAAAATGACAGTAGGGTCATTCAGCATTTTAAAACTGTAAATCTAATTGTTGATACTAAAAATATCCCTTTACTTGATAAAGTTAACTTACACATGCAAACTAGTCAATTGATTGTTAATGACTTGACTAAAACCAATGCGACTACTTATAAGGCTGAGAATATGTTGGGGAAAGTAATCAAGCAGCTAAATTTAGAGAAGGTTAATTCCAGGGCTCTTACAACTCAAAATGAAGAATTGAAGAAAATAATTGTAAAATTTGGAGTGGATCCCAATGATATATTAGTTGTGCAAAACTTATTGCAAAGTGCAGAATCAGAAATTAATGTGTTGAAGAAAAATCTAAAGCTACCTACTGGAGAGCATCCAATGGTAGCAGAGGTGGTAGAGGTAGAAAATGAGAAGGAAAATCCTTTACAGAAGCTGTTGCAGAAAGATGAGGAAATTTATAGATTAAAGGAGACATTGGTTAATCTGTAGGGTCAGATTGAATCACATACTTGCACCATAGTTTTTTCATCTGGAGATGATGATCCAACAACTAGATTGTCCCAATTGAGCACATAATTGAAGATGGCAAAGTTTGATCTCAAGAAAAATCAGAGTGATCTTAACACAGTAATGAAAATAATACATGCCAAATATGGAGAACTTTATAAATCTAAATCTGATTTCCAGACAACTTATGAATAAATTAAAAGTCTTAAAGAAAAATTAAAGGAAAACATGTCTTTAATTCAAGAAAAGGATATTGTGTGGAATGAAATTATTGAAGTAAGGAAAAAAAATTGGGAATCATTGATTATAGTGTCAGAGGAAAAAAGCATAATCAGAGATTTACAGGAGCTCATCCTGGTTGATAAGCATAATTTACTTAAAAGAGCTCTATGTGCAAAAAGGTTTATTGACTTTGTCAATTCCAAGACAGACCAAGAGCTAGAAGAGCATGAAATCAAAGATAGAACATTATGTGTTTTAGAAATCAATAAGTTGATTGTGAATAATGTTTGCAAGAAATCAACAGAGAAGAAATTGACAAAGATTAAACAGGCTATGGATAAATTCAACACCTTGTTTGAAAAAAAGACGAGAGTTGGGCTACCATCGTGCTGGGATCTACAAGGCAATTTTCTATCTTAGGGTTCATATGAGACTTTGTTAGTGGGAGAAAAAAGCAAGATTGATAATACTCATGAAAAAATTGTAGTCTTAAAAGGAGCCACAATTGTCAATTTCTTGCATAGACATTTTCGATTATTATGGATGATTAAGACCTTGTTTGTGGAAAGGCCTACTTTTACTAGGATCACTGCTTTCAGACTAGAGTACCACAAGTTGGTCAATTCTCCTAAGACCAACATTGAAATATAAAAAAAATTAAGGGCATGGATGACTCATCAGCAAGGTGACACATCAGCACCTCAAGGAGTTACATCAACACCTCAGGGAAACACATTGGCACCTTAGGGAAACATATCAGCAAAAAATCAGATTCAGCAAATAGATTGATATTCCAAGTTTCATTTATCTTTATTTGTTAAAATATCGAGGCTGTAATTATTTCCTCAATTGCAATGTAATAAGTAGTTTAGACAGTTTAGGTAGTTTGAGTAGTTTCAAGAAGTTCCAGCAATTTCAAACTACTTTTGTATGTATTTAAGAAAGATAGTAAGAATGAGGAAGGTTCCAAGTATTGGACCTCTGGAAGACTATAATTTTTTACTTACTTTTGTGAGAAATTAATGAAAGAAGCATCAAGTTTCCTGCAACTATTGATGGTGATTTGTTTTTCCTGTATCATTTTGTGTCCTTCTTCTTTGAATGAAGTGAAGTAAATTAGATGTAGGTCTCTTAATTTCATCTCTCAGTAAGATTTAAATAACCTTAATATGCGCTCCTTCACTCCAACTGTTCTTTCTACATAAATTCATTTTTATATTTAAGGTGATAGATTATGTGTTACAGCAAATCATTTTAAATTTCTTCTACAATTCTTATTTTCATTTAGATATCAACAGTCAATGGCATTGTAGAATATTTCATTATATCAGATTATTGAGGGTTTTAAAGAATTTATTTCCAAAGGGATTAAACAAATACCACCTGATATAATTAATTTTGTGACATATATTTCTAAAAATGTCTTAAGCATTGATTCCTTTCCATGGCCAAGGGATTGTCTCTTAAGAGCCAACATTTTTTGGCATCGTTTCCGGGTACGAAGAAACGAAGTTCATTTTCCCTGGGGTTTTCACATTATTTCCTCTAGTTTTTTAGTGAGGAGGAAATATTCGACTGTGTTTTGTTATTTTCAGAATTTTCGCTTTCAAAAGGCCTCACATGAGGTCAGATACCTCACAGCAGAAAGTCCTTGCTTTATCAGACCCTGAAAGATTGGTTTCTAAAAAGGTTCAAAAACCCAAAAACCCTTCAACACCTAATCCTACATTGTTTGATCCTAGCAGCAGTTCTCATAATCCATTGTTTGAATATGTTTCTAAAGTACTTCCTTTCTTGGAACAAGATTCACCTTTCACGCCCATTCATTTTCAAGAACCTAAGTTGGAAGAACACTCCTTTGAGTATGTTTCCTTTACTTTTACACAAGGTCAAGAAATTCCAGTTGTTAGTCCCTCTGCCATTTTTCATCAACCTACCCCCATATCCACTTTATCTCCATCGCCCCCATTCACTTTCATTGTTGGTACATCAACTGCATCTACCCAAGGAACAGTTAATCAAGATTTAAACATGGCAGCACCAGCTTTCTTGATGAATAGTTATGCACCAATTAATCTTCCACAACCAATGAATAAAATTCCTCAATAACATCTTAAATTACTTCCTCGTTTCACTAGAGAATATTAAGTAACTACTCAACAACATTTACCTTTGTTTTGTAATTTTGCTGAAAATTTGAATGTAGAACATCTTGATGTTGTAATGAGACTTTTTGTTCAGTCTCTTGATGGAGAGGCTATAAAATGGTTCAAAGGTTTACCAAATGGTTCTATTAATACATGGGAATTAGAAAATCAATTCACTCAGATATGGGGAGATAAAAGAGATCATGGTTATTCATTAACAGAATTCAATGCAATTAAAAGAAAACCTAATGAGAATATTTTTGAGTTTGTCAAAAGATTCAATAAATTGTATAATAGTTTACCTGTAGAGATGAAGCCCCCTCCTTTTGGAGCGAAGGTATTTTTTGTTGGGGCTTTTGAAGCTAATTTCAGTTTTACACTTAGAGAAAGCAGATCCCCTACTCTTGAGAAAATACAGGCATATGCTTTAGAAATTGAAGCCAATATGATTGCAGCTAGAAAGATAAAAGAAAAACAGTCAGTTCAAGAGAAGGGGAAAGCAAAAGAAGAATCACCACAAGATCAAAGAATTGAAGATATGACAAAGGTGATAAAAAATTTGTCAAATAAGTTAATTAAGACGGAATTGGAAAGTAAAAACTCCCAAATATCGGTACAACAAAATAAAGGAGGATTTAATCCTTAATTCATAAAACAACCCCTACAAATTTTGTAGAGAGAAAGATAAGATCAAGATCAAGTTCAAGCACCATTATATATAGAAGAAGTACCTAGAGAGTCAGAAGAAGATGACCAAAAGGAATTTGAAGATCAAATATATGTTGTGTATATAAGAGAGGAATATGAAGAAGAAGATTGTGAGGAAGAATATGTTGAGGCTGAAATATCTTTTGATGAAGAGATGAATGAATACTGCAAATAGTTCACAGATTTCATGTAGGTTGGGTTACATAAAAAGTATGAATTGAGATCTAGAAAGAGATCTAGGGTGCAAGAAAATGAGGGTGAACACAAGATTCTATCCCTCCTCTAATTGCGACTCCACAACAAAAGAACCTTGTAAATCAAGTAGATAAAGTGAAACAACTTGTATATTCAGTAAATAGAACAAAAGTGCAACAGGGTGAATCTTCCCAGGACAAATTAATTGATACCAATATTTTGGAGAAAGTTGTTCCTGTACCCAAACAATTTTTCAATTCCAAAAAGAATGAAGAAGATCAACCTGAAAGGAATGCTAAGCAAACTCATATTTTTATTTTAACAAAGGATTTGGAGAAGGTCAAGATTTAGGTAACTCTTCCGGAATTAGCTAAAACACCAGTCTACAAAAAGGAAATTTTAGAATTTATTAATCTCTCACAGAGTGAAGATATAAGTGATACTTTGAACTTGCAAGAAGAAAAGCCAGTGGTCACCTTTGGTCCTCATGTAGAAGAAGTAGATTATTCTGTTCCTCCATTTTATATTTCATTGTTGCTTCATGATTTTATTCTTCATAAATGTATGTTGGATTTAGGGGCTCCCATAACCTTATGCCATTGTCTATCATGAAGGAATTGAATTTGCAGATTATTAAACCTTACAGGGACCCGTACTCATTTGATTCCAAGAGGGTGAAATGTGTTGGGTTAATTAAAGACATGGTAGTGTCTTTGGCACAGATTCCAGCAAAAAGTAATTGTTATGGATGTAGTTGTTGCTGCCATTCCAGCCAGGTTTGGAATGTTCTTATAAATATCTTGGGGAGAAAATTTGGGAGGAGTTTTAAAGTTATATTTCACTTATGCTATCATTCCTATCTTTAATCGGGAATAAAGGAGATTGTACAGGGAAACAAGGTTTGCAAAAACCACTACAAATAAAGATGCAGGTAATTCCCCTATTTATAGTAAGGAAAAAGAAGATCTTTCATGTTTCATGCTGCATGAAGATGCAGAATTTTTTGAAGACATAGAGAAGCAGCTCTCTTCAGCAGTTGTAAACAATGAGTTGCATTCAAAGAATATTTGGAAATGCTACTTTGCAGGTGCCTACTCCAAGGAGGGCACAAGTGCTGGATTCTTGCTGATATCACCAGAAGGTAACCTCATGCCTTTTTCTTTTAAGTTAGAATTTGATTTAATGAATAACATGGCTGAGTATGAGGCCTTGATCTTGAGTCTTCAAATTTCTATGCAGATGGGAATTCAATATATTTCTATTTTCGATGATTCTGAATTGATAATAAGACAAATTAAAAATCATTATCAAACCAAGCATCCAAGATTAAGATCATATAGAAATGAAGTTTGGGACTTGATAGAAAACTATTTTGAAGCCTTCAATATTCAGTTTATTCCAAGGGAGGAGAATAGATTGGTTGACTCATTAGCAGTTGTAGCCAACACCTTCGAAGCCTCTAATTAATCCAAGGCTAAGGTATGATTAGACATAGACCCTCTATCCCTGACAATGTGAAACATTGGCAGGTGTTTGAAGATGATGAGCAGATAAATCAGTTCTTGACAATAATTGTAAATTTTGAAGATGTTGAGATAGATCAAGAAGAACAAACAGAGAAGAAAGCAGAGATAAGACACCTCAAACATTCAATAGGTGATCAGAATATTATCCAATTAAAATATAATGTGCTCCCGTAAGGTTTAGTTCCTCTTAAAAGACTATTTTATTCTAATGATGTTGTTGTTGATTCAAAGAAAATTCATCAAGAGGAAGAAATGGAAAACTATAATTTGGGAACTCATCAGGAACCAAAAATGGTGAAATTGTTCAAAGGGGATTCCAAAAAATATAAATAAAGATACATTGATCTTTTCAAGAAGTACATGGATATGTTTTCTTGGTCATATGAAGACCTGAAAACATATGATAAAAGCATAATACAACATAATTTTCCATTGAAAGAAGGAATTAAACCAAACAAATAGAATCACAAGCAAATTAATCCATTATTGATGGCTCCAATTGAAAAAGAAGTGAAGAAATTGCTACAAGAAAAAACATATTTCCTCTCAGACATTCTGATTGGGTTTCTAATCTGGGTCCTGTGAGAAATAAAAATGGAGAGATAAGATTGTGTGTGGATTTCAGGAACCTGAACATAGCATATCTAAAGGATAATTATCCTTTACCTAAAATGGATTATGTCTTACAAAAGGTGACATGAGCTTACAGGATGTCCATGGTTGATGGATTCTCGGGGTATAATCAAGTGGCAGTAGATAAATAAGATCAGAAAAAGACAGTTTTCACAACCCCCTGGGGCACTTTCATGTATCCAAGAATTCCATTCGGACTTATGAATGCAGGTGCGACCTTTCAGAGGGCCATGGACATAGTATTTTTTGGTGACAAGTATGTGGTTATATATTTGGATGATGTAACTATTTTCTTAGGGTTAGATGATTAACACCTGGAACATCTGCAAAAAACTTTTGAAAAATGCAAGAAGTTTTGTCTGTCACTAAATCTCAAAAATCCTTGTTTTATTTGAAAGAAGGAAAATTATTGGGTCACTTAGTTTCAAAGCAAGGGGTAAATATTAATCCAGTAAGGGTGGAAGAAATTCAAACAAATACTTTACCCAGAAGCAAGAAATATATTTAGAGATTTCTGGGAAAGATAAAAAGTTTTAGAAGGTTTGTGCCAAATTATGCAGAAATTGTGAAAACCATAACCAATATGTTGAAAAAAGAAGCAGAAGTGCAATGGAATAAAGAAGCAAGAGAATAATTTTCCAGAATAAAGGAGGCTCTCCAATAAGCTCCTATTCTAATTAGTCCATATTATCAAAAGGAATTTTAGATATTCTCATTTTCTTCCCCCTCTACTATTGTTGTTGTGTTATTACAGGAAAAAGAGCAAAATAAAGAACAACCAGTGGCATTCTTCAGCAAAGTTCTCAGAGATGCTAAACTCAAACATAATATTTTGCAGAAAAAAGTGTATGCATTGGTCAAAGCATTCAAATCCTTCATAAATTATTTGTTACAGTCCCAAATAACTGCATATGTGCCTAACTATGTTGTTAAAAATGTGTTGGTTCAGAGTGATGTAGAAGGAAAGAGACGGAAATGGATAGAAAAAATTCACGGGTATGATCTGGACATTAAACCTACAAAGTTGATCAAGGGGAAATGTTTGGCTAAGTTGCTAGCAAAGACAAATTTTCAAGCATTGGGAATCAATCTGTTAGCACCAGTATATGTTGTAAATGAAGAAGGTCAAAATAAGTCCAAACTAGGTAATCAATACAAATATTTATGCTCAGATTGGTACAAAGACATAGTTCATTATTTATGCTTCTTCTCTTGTCCGACTTCACTGAATAGATCAAAGTATAGATATCTCAAGATTAAATCTCAACCATATGTCATATTAGAAGCAAAATTGTACTAGAAAGATCCTCATGGTATCTTGTTGTTGTGCTTAACTGAAGGTGAATCCATTAAAGTTACCACGAAATACCATGAAAATGTGTGGAGGGAATTATAGTTGGAAGGTCATAACACATAAAATCCTCAAGTTAGGTTTTTATTGGCCTACCATGTTTCCAGATGTGTATAGACTGGTTAGAAGTTGTCAAAAATGTCAATTGTTTGCTAACAAAAAAAAAATACTTGCTCCATTACCTCTCATTCCAGTATTCATAGAAGAGCCTTTCAGGTAGTGGGGACTGGACTTTATTAGAGAAATAAATCCGCCTTCAAGTGGATAGTTCAAGTGGATTCTAAATGCCACTGATTACTTCACAAAGTGGTTTGAAGAAATACCCATCAAAAAAGAAAATGATCAAGTGGCGATGAGGTTTTTGGAGGAGAACATTTTCAGCAGGTTTGGATGCCCAGTCAAGATTGTAAATGATAATGCTCAGGTATTTAATTCTGCTCGATTCATTTATTTCTATCAAACATATAATGTAAATTTATCACATTCCACAACATACCATCTGTTGTGGATCATCTGCATGTTCTTCATATCCTTTTAATCTTATATTAAAAATACAAAAAAATCTGAAATTGAAATAAAAACAAATATGTTAAAGTATTATAGTCTTATACTTTGGAATAAAAAGGAAATTCTTTTTATAATGTATTAAAGTTTAATTGTTTTAAACTTTATACATGTGGGTTTTATATCCGAAGATTAAAGGCCGATTAATTTAACTGGCAGAGAGTGCTGATATTAAAAATATGAACCAAATGACCCAACCTGTGGGCACTAATAGCATGAGAGTTAATGGAAAGGGTGCCTCCACAATTGACTGGATTGACTGCGCAGGCGATGAAGATCAACGGTGGATATCGACTGCGGGGGCACCAGCCGGAGTTTTCAGCCGTACCCTGAGACCCCCCGCAGTGACGTCATATGCTGAATGGAGAACAATTATTTTTCATGTCAAATCAGTCCAACGGTTAAGTGACACGTTGCATAGGAATTTAACACAAAAGCTGCACCATATATTTAGGGATGTTTTTCATTTTGTTTTCAAAATACTTTGCAGTTTGTTGCGTTTTGACCTGTTGTGTTCTCCCGTCACCTTTCTGTTTTAGTCACCTTTCAAGAGTATTCCTTCAGCACCTTTTCTAATCATGGCTAAAAGGTCTTCTTTGTCTGGTTCATCGAGCCACATTCCTCTCATGGATAATGAGAGAGACATTCAAGATATTGCGTCTTCAGTAATTCATATTCCATTCTACCAACAAGTTGTATTGAATAATGATAATTCCCCTGTCTATTCCGCCATGAAAAAATTTGGGGTCCTTTCTGCATGCATCCTGAAGACACATTTATTCCCAAAGTTTATCTATTGGTTGGTTTCCGCACTATATCCTGGAAAATGTTTCATGATGAATTCCCAAGGGGAAAATGTTCTGCAGGAGTCTACCCAATTAATCCCCCAAACCTTGTGTTTTCTTGAAGCCGAATCATCAGTTCAATTTTCAGAAGATTCACTGGTTACTTAATATGAAAGCCTTATAGGAGAGGAATTAAATCAGTTTATGTATCATTTGAAGCCCAATATGAAGCAGTTTCAGCCAGAATGTGGAGAATTTACTATGGGAGTTTTCAACGAAGAGACCTGGCCCGTATTAAGCAGTATTTCTAAAATCTTGGGCAAAGAAGACGATGTCACAGTGGATAGGTCAGTCCTAGGAATGTTTTCCATGTTGATGAAACCAGGAATGGTCCTGGATATTCTATCCTTTTGGCAAGAAGCAGTCAACTCGCAGTTGATGAGTCTTTCACTGACAGGTTCTTTTAAATTTCCCTCACTAATTGTCTACTTATTTCTATACCAAAATGTTGAAGAATTCATGCAGATAGGTCTAAATATAATGGATGTAAACAAGCAAAGACAGTCATTTGTATTCTGGACAGATACAATTAGAAGAGAGAAAATTGAAGAGGGGTTATTTGATTTTGCTAGTTAGTATATGCCCATTGCATATAAAATATTGAATGGAGTTCACCCCCTTGTTTTTTACCCAAAGCTCAGGAGTTTCTACATTTAGGAACAAGCTGTAAATTTGGGGACTGGTTTGTATTTAAAGAATATTCAGAAATAAGGTTGTATGGAGCAAATGTTGAACCTTACAAGCTCCCAACGTTTGTACCAATGAGGCTTTTCGCCTTAGAATTTATCAGACAGAGCCTGAATGTTGATCAGGTGCACTTTTTCCCCATGAAGAAAGGTCATATGTATAAATTGCCTATGAATGTGGGACCTTTCATAGTTAATATGAGGCAAGAATTTGAGGAAGTAACAAAATTTTTGGAGGAAACACATATGCTACTAGGATAAAAATGGGCTTATGATCCCCATGGTATAATTTATAGAGAAGAATTGAGAATGGATACTCTGCTTTCATTCATGAAAGTAGACTTGAGCAGGAAAAGGTAGCAAAAAAAGGTGAAATAAGTTCAGTGAATACAAACATTAAAACTCCTGTTATAACTGAAAAAACTGTTGAAAATGCAACAAGATGATGGAGCTTAGTGAAATGAAGTCGCCTTCACTAAGTGGGCCCGCAGGCTATTTTTTGGCACAAAGTCTATTTTTAGACATATGGATCATGGTCTATGAGTTGCAGGATTCTATTTATGGATGATTGGTCAAGTTGGTAAAAATAGATGGACCTCTATTTTTAGAAATTGGGCGGAATCTATTTTTAGACTGCCGGGCTAAAAATAAAATAGTCAAATATTATTAACCCTTAATAATATTTAGACTATAAACATTATCTTATCCTCTTGGAGCACTTCAATTTGATGCTTGGATGTGGCACATGCAGCTGACAGAAGGAAATACGCTTTTCCTAAGGGTTAGTTGAGCTATTGCATGGTTGACTTCAGTTAGAACTCATGTGGCAGAGTTTGGTGGAGTTGATGAGACGGTTGGTGGAGTTGTGTTCGGTTTAACTTAGTTGAACTAGTTGTATTTAGTCTAACTGAAAAATACACTAGTGATGAGTGGTGTGAATTAATTATTAATTAATTCACTAATTATTAACTCATAAATCAACTAAAGAACACATCAGTTAACTGCAATGCATGAACAGTTCAGTCGAGACCAGTGTTAGAGGTGGGTGAAAGGGTGAGTGTGACTATAGTTGTGCATGAGATTTGCACACACATTGATTGAGATTTCCAATGAGGATTGTGAAGTACAAGACAGTGGGATTCGAACTTGGATCTCATCATTATTCATCTTGGATTGCACAGTAGAGGCAGGCAGACTTGTGGAGGAGATTTGAACCCGTGACTAGTTCATCTTCCGTGCTAGTTTGTGTGTAGCATGTGAAATAGTGCTGAGAGCTGTGAGGAGCTTTGTGCTATGTATTGTTACATGTTCTCTATCATTATAATATACAGATAGTTGGGGGTTTTCAGCTATATGCTTTCCCCATTACATACTGTGTTATATGTGTGCTTGATTATGTTTTAATGTGCGCATGCGACTGCTTCTATTTCCGCATATTGATGATAAATTGTAGAAGAGGTTATGTATTATGCATGAAGCTCAAATAGTGTGTAATCAATATAATCTCGGTGAATAATTCAGCTATTATTCAAATTTATACATGGTATCAAAGCGAGAATTGATCATCGGATCTATTACAGTGATTGCAATTGATTTCGGTAGACAGAGTCTGTCAGCGGGCCAGGTAGCCTCTGGATCCATCCTTTCTTTGAAAGGTGATATATCCAGTAAATGCCCCTACAATCGATCTCTGTGCTAGAAATAATTTTTTCTCACAGATCCAAAAGCGGTTGAGTTTGAGCTGGTGGAATTCGAATTTTGCAGCAGTTTGTTTTCTTGATGCCGGAGTTGAAATGTCTTTCAATGGATTGCGACTGGAATATGCCCTTGAGGGTAGTTCGAATTATGTTGCATGGAAGGACAGAATGGAGGTAGTATTAGATGATAACGGGCTGAAGGAGTTCATAGATGCTGAGGTCCCAAAGCCTACTGATGTCGCTCAAGTTGAGGCTTGGCAAAAGAAGATGGCGAAATGTCGAAGGATTCTGTTGGAGGGCGTGAAGGATCATATTGTATCCAGCCTGCATGGAAAAACTTCTCCATGCTTGATGTGGAAAGCGTTGATAGATTTATTCCAAAGCAAGAGCGATCAGAGGAAGTTGGCGCTCAAGGATAAACTCAGAAACATTAAGATGGAGAAAGGCGACAGCATACCGAAGTATCTCACGAAGTTCACCCAATGCAGGGATGAGCTGGGAAGTGTGGGGGTGACTGTCGATGAAGAGGACTTGGTGGACCTGGCTCTCCTCGGTCTTCCGAAGAGTTGGCATTCCTATCAGGACTCTGTCAATGGTCGGGAGAAATTTCCAGGATGGGAGCGACTTTGGTCGGATCTCATGCAAGAGGAGATAAGGCGGAGTACCAGGGACAGACCTTCATCAAAGGCATCTGATGAAGAAAATTTCACTTTGGCTGCCAAAGAAAAGAAGGGGAAGAACAAGAAAGCTTCTCATTCTGGTGCAAAGGGCAAGAAGCAAGACATGTCCAAGGTGAAGTGCTTTCACTGTCACCAGCACGGACATTATGCCACAAATTGTCCGCAGAAGAAGAAAAATAAGCATGCTACTGGATCTGCAGCGGGAGAGGCCTTAGCCTCACATTTTGAGCTGGATTTATCGCTGATCGCATGCTTGGTCTCAAGTGTGATGGGATCAGTATGGTTCTTGGAAAGTGGTGCATCTTTTCACATGACTGGAGATCGGGATTTGTTTTCAGTTCTGGATGAGAAAGATCTTGGAGTGCACATTGAAATGGGCGATGATGGTAGATACAGTGCGACCGGTATCGGTACCATTTCCTTTGAGCGGGATTCTAGTAAACCCTTCGTATTGAAGGAAGTGATGCATGTTCCAGGATTGAAGAAGAATCTGATCTCTGTGGCGATGTTAGAAGACAAGGGGTACGATGTTGTCTTCAGCAAGGGAAAGGCTTCCTGCGCAGTAAGACAACTGGAGAAACCCAGAAGATAGGGGTTCGAATCAAGAACCTTTATCAGTTGCAAGTAGATGGATTTGTAGCAATGGCATGCAAGGCGGAAGGAGTGGTGAGCCGGGATGATGGCGAGCTGTGGCACCGGAGATTGGGCCACCTTCACCATGGAGCTTTGAAGATACTACAGCAGATTTCTACTGGGCTTCCTAAGGGCACTCTTGCACAGTCAGATCAGTGCAAGGGGTTTACCTTGGGAAAATTTGTGAAAGCCACCTTTCACGAGAAGGATAGTTGCGCCACGACGATCCTTGAGAGAATCCACACAGACGTGTGTGGACCTTTCTCAGTAGCTTCGATAGCAAAGCACAAGTACTATGTGATCTTTGTTGATGATTTTTCTCGGAAGTGCTGGATCTTCTTCATGCAGAAGAAGAGCGAGACATACTCAAAGTTCTGTGAGTTCAAGGCACTGGTTGAGAAGGAATCGGGGAAGCATGTGAAGGCTCTTAGGAGCGACAATGGTGGTGAATTCATCTCTGCCGAATTCAAGGACTTTTGCAGTGCAAAAGGAATTCGGAGAGAGCTCATAGCACCCCATAACCCACAGCAGAACGGGGTTGCTGAGCGGAAGAACAGAACGATCGTGGGTGCTGCACAGGCGATGTTGCATGATCAGGGCCTACCCATTAACTTGTGGGCGGAGGCATGCAATACTGCAGTATATGTGCATAACCGTTGTCCTCACAAGATACTTGGCATGAGTACACCGGAGGAGGCGTTTTCTAGTAAGAGACCTAATATTTCCCATTTGAGGATTTTTGGTTCACTTGTCTACATGCATGTGATGAAGGATGCCAGAAAGAAGCTGGAGCTGACTGCAGAGGTTGGGATATTTGTGGGATACATTGATATGCCCCACAACTATCGTGTGTATTTTCCAGACAGTCGCAAGACTGTTGTGCGACGGGATATCAAATTTCAGGAGGAGAAAGCCATGCAGTGTTCGCTTGAGAGGGAGCCACACTTTCATGCAGATGAGGAGCTATTAGTTCCTAAGGATGAGCTTTAGGATGTGGATCAGCCACATGAGGAAGTTCATGGAGTGGAAGAGACCACTCATGCAGCGCCAACCATCAGAGGGCGCAAGCGCACTACAGAAGCTGAGCGACTGGCTCAAGATGCAGAGAAGGTTGTAGGAGCACCTACAACACAGCGCAGACAGAGACAGTCACCGGACCGGTACACTGGATACATGGCTCTTGTGAGAAAATGTGTCGTATGAGAATTGAGGTGTTTGAGGAAGGCTGTGGAGACCCTGCATGGGTAGATGCCAAGGTGGAAGAGTATGATTCGATTGTCAGAAACAGTGCATGGGAGATTGTCCCGAGGCTGGAGGGGAAATCAGTGGTGGGTTCGAGATGGATCTACAAAGTGAAGCAGGCAGCTGACGGGAGTTTGGAGAAGTACAAGGAAAGATTTTTTTCCCGAGGCTTTTCACAGATTGAGGGGATCGATTATGAGGAGACCTTTGCACCTGTCGCAAGGTATTCTTCCATACGGATGATTCTTGCTCTCTCAGCGCAGATGGGGTGGCACATTCATCAGATGGATGTGAAGACTGCGTTCCTCAACAGGGTCATTGAGGAGGAGGTGTACATAGAGCAGCCTGAAGGTTTTGAGATTGACGAGTGGAAATTCGCATGTGTGCGGACTCAAGAATAACTGTATGGGTTGAAACAAGCACCTTGTGCTTGGTACACACGGATGAACGATTTATTTCACTTGGGACTTGGATTCTCCAAGAGTGAGGCGGATCCTAGCCTGTACCAGATTGTGGTGGAGGGGAAGTTGCTGATCATTGTACTGTATGTAGATGATCTGATTTTGACGGGTGATGAGCTGTTGATACTTTCATGCAAGGAGGATCTTGCTAGAGAGTTTGAGATGAAGGACTTGGGCCTCCTTCATTATTTTCTGGGATTGGAAATTTGGCAGCGCAGTGATGGACTATTTGTTTCTCAGGGTAAGTATGCCCGAGAAATATTGGAGAAGTTCAACATGCATGGCTGCAAGCCTGTTGATACTCCTCTTCCTAGAGGTTGGAGGAAGGAGGATGCTACTTCAGCGGAGGTAGTGGATGCCACTATTTATCGACAGTTGGTGGGGTCACTTATGTATCTGGTCAATACACGACCCGATATATGCTATGCTGTTAACCAGCTTTTGCAAGCTATGGTTAAGCCTACCAAGCTCTTCTGGAAGGCAGGAAAACATGTATTGCGTTATCTTAGAGGCACATCGGGATATGGCTTGTGGTACAAATAGGAGGATGAGGTGAAGCTATGTGGCTTCACGGATGCAGATTGGGCAGGGAGCCCAACGGACAGAAAGAGCACATTTGGAGGGATCTTCAGTATCGGGTCGACAACAGTTTCTTGGTACAGCAGGAAGCAGAGATCCATGGCACTCAGTTCAGCAGAGGCTAAGTATATGGCAGCAAGCTTGGCTACATGCGAGGCCATATGGATGAGGAAGATCCTGGTCGGGTTGTTCGGGTCACACTTGGAGCCTACTGTGATTTATTGTGATAACCAGAGTTGCATTAAACTCTCGGCTAATCTAGTATTTAATGATAGATCCAAACACATTGACATCAGGTACCATCATATCATATATTGTGTGCAGCGAAGAATCATGTTACTTTCATACATTCCCACGGAGGATCAGGATGCTGATATCTTGACGAAGGCGCTCACCAGGAGCAAATTCGAATACCACAGAGGTAGGATAGCAGTTGCAGATAATCCAAATCTTGTTGAGAGGGAGTGTTGAAAATGCAACAAGATGATGGAGCTTAGTGAAATGAAGTCGCCTTCACTAAGTGGGCTCGCAGGCTATTTTTTGGCGCAAAGTCTATTTTTAGACTATGTCTATTTTTAGACATATGGATCATGGTCTATGAGTTTCGGGATGCTATTTATGGATGATTGGTAAATTTGGTAAAAATATATGGACCTCTATTTTTAGACATTGGGCGGAATCTATTTTTAGACTGCCGGGCTAAAAATAGAATAGTCAAATATTATTAACCCTTAATAATATTTAGACTATAAACATTATCTTATCCTCTTGGAGCACTTCAGTTTGATGCTTGGATGTGGAAAATGCAGCTGACAGAAGGAAATACGCTTTTCCTAAGGGTTAGTTGAGCTATTGCATGGTTGACTTCGGTTAGAACTCATGTGGCAGAGTTTGGTGGAGTTGATGAGACAGTTGGTGGAGTTGTGTTCGGTTTAACTTAGTTGAACTAGTTGTATTTAGTCTAAATGGAAAATACACTAGTGATGAGTGGTGTGAATTAATTATTAATTAATTCACTAATTATTAACTCATAAATCAACTAAAGAACACATCAGTTAACTGCAATGCATGAACAGTTCAGTGGAGACCAGTGTTAGAGGTGGGTGAAAGGGTGAGTGTGACTATCAGTTGTGACTATAGCTGTGCATGAGATTTTCACACACATTGATTGAGATTTTCAATGAGGATTGCGTAGTACAATCCAGTGGGATTCGAATTTGGATATCATCATTATTCATCTTGGATTGCGCAGTAGAGGCAAGCAGACTTGTGGAGGAGATTTGAACCCGTGACTTGTTCATCTTCCATGCTAGTTTGTGTGTATCATGTGAAATAGTGCTGAGAGCTGTGAGGAGCTTTGTGCTATGTATTGTTACATTTTCTCTATCATTATAATATACATATAGTTGGGGGTTTTCAGCTGTATGCTTTCCCCATTACATACTGTGTTATATGTGTGCTTGATTGTGTTTTAATGTGCGCATGCGACTACTTCTATTTCTGCATATTGATGATCAATTGTAGAAGAGGTTATGTATTATGCATGAAGCTTAAATAGTGTGTAATCAGGATAATCTCGGTGAATAATTTAGCTATTATTCAAATTTCTACAAAAACAAATAAAATAGGTAAAGAAGTTGTTATTGACTTGGATGATGAGGCACCAAGAGGTGAGAAAAGGACAAAATTTTCTGAGGATAATTCTTCTAATTCATCTGTTTTTTCCTTTCATTTGGGTGAAGAGCAGAATGCTCCCTCTTCCCCTGGAGGTCATGAATCCTCTCATGAAAAGATACCCTTAATCAAACAGGTGTTTTCACAAATTGAAGAGAGAAATCAGAAGATGAAGGCCAGCATGGAGGCCCAAGCAGAACATCAGGTTACTACTGATTAGACGAGGTTGTTGACTGTAATGGACCTTGAAAAAGATAAATTTAGGATTTCTCTATCACATCCCACAGGAATGTCAATTGGGTCCTCAAAAAATTTTAATACTGTAAATGTGACTATGGATGTTAAAAAGATTCCACTGATGGACAAAATTAATTTTCATATGCAGACCAGGCAGTTGATTATTAATGATCTCACAAAAATAAATGCAATGGCAGTTAAAGTTGAAAACATGTTAGGGAAAGTTATCAAACAATTAAAGCTGGAAAAGGCTAATTCAAGAGCCTTAACAGTCCAAAATGAAGATTTGAAGAAGATTATTATTAAGATTGGTGTAGACCCTAGTGACAAGACTGTTGTGCAGAAATTATTGCAAAGTGCTGAAGTAGAGATATCTACATTAAGGAAGAAATTGAAGTTACCTAATGGTGTTCACTCAATGGCTGCAGAGGTTGCAGAGGTAGAGAAGGAAAAGGAGAAGTTGTTGCAGCAACTTATGCAAAAGGATGAAGAACTTTCCAAAGTGAAGAAGACTGCACTTTCTTTACAAAATCACATTGATAATCATAACAGTACTTTTGTTTTTCCTACAAGTGATGCAGATCCTCAAGAAAAAAATTTTCAATTAAATACTGAGTTGCAGATGGTTGAAATATATAGAAAGAAGGCTCAAACAGATTTGGAGACTGTTAAAATATTGATGAAGGTTATAGAAAATGAAGCAGATAAGTACAAAATAGATTTCAAAAATGTTGAAGCTAAGATCAAGAATATCAAAGAAATAATGAAAGGTAATGTGTCATTAATATAAGCTAAGGATATCATTTGAACTGATATCATCTCAGAAATGAAGTCCAATTGGTGCTTCCTGATGATAATTGCAAAAGAAAAAGCCTTATTGTGGAGTGTGAAGAACTGATTATGTTTGATAAGCAGAAAGGGATTAACAGAGCCATTTGGGCTAGAATATTTATTGATTATATCAATTCCAAATTAGATAAGGAATTAGAGGAGAATGATATGCAGGATAGAATGTTGTATGTAGTGGAAATTAATAAAATGATTATCAAGAATGACCTCAAAAAGGCTGCAAAAAAGAAACTAATAGAAATCAAAGAAGCAGTAAGTGAATTTGATAAATCTTTTGATAAAATGACAGGGGTAGGCCTGCCATCATGTTGGGGAGTTGAGGGGAATCTTCTGCCATGGAGCTCTTATGAGAATTTACTGGTGATGACAAAAAGTAAGATTGACAACGGACATGAGAATACTCGGGTACATAAAGGAGAGACAATGGTCAACTTCTTGCAAAGACATTTTCAACTCTTGTGGATGGTAAAGACTCTTTTCTCTGAAAGGCCATCTTATGACCGAATTACTACATTCAGATTGGAATATCACAATCTGACACATTCATCCAAGACGAAGGTAGAAATATGGAAAAAGTACAGAGCTTGGACTATTGACTTGCCAAAAGGATCAACAACAAAGAAAGATAAATCAGCTGATCAAGGAAAAGAAGCCACTTCATCAGCAATTCCTATAGATTAGGATATTTACTTTATGTTATTTTCTGAAATCAATGTAATTGTAAAAAGACATTTTCAAGGCATGTAATAGACAGCCTTCGAAGTCATGAAGTATTTTTTGTAGTTAGAATTGGTTACAGCAGTTCCAAATTGCTTTTTATTGTATTTAATGTAATTTCCAAGAGGAAGGAAGGTTTCGAGTTTTGGGACCTCTTGGACAAATATTTTTGTACTGAAAGATTCAAAAATTAATGAATGAGTAAGCAAGTTTCTCGCAATTTGTTTATGTTGAAATGTATTCCAGTTTTCATTATGTATTTCCTTCTATGAATAAAACAAGGTTATGAGAAGCAGGTCTCTTCTTACTTCTATGTATAATAGTTAAAAACCTTAATTGGCGCTCCTTTGTTTTAACTATTTCTTTCACATGTTTCTTCCGAAGTTTGGAATGGTATTTTTTGTATAAAGCAACATATCATTTTGGACTCCTCCTTACAGTTTCTTCCAGTCATTTCGTTCAACATTAACAGATGGTAGCATTGCAAAGCATTCATAATATTTGATATTTAAGGGTGTGATTATAAATACTTGAGGGTTAATAAAACAGAGACATAAAAAATTTGTGACATAATTATAAAATGTCTTAAGCACTGATTCCTTATCACATCTAAGGGATTTTCTCTTAAGGTACAACATTAATTGGCGTCATTGCTGGGTACCGAAGATTCGAATTTTTCCCTGGGTTTTGTTCATATTTTCTCTGGTTGTTCAGAGAGAAGGAAATACTGTTTTGTGCTTCTTTAAAATAATTATGGCTCCTAAGAAGCCTCACACAAGGTCAGATACCTCTCAGCAAAAAGCTCCTATTTTGTCTGATCCAGAAAAGCTAGTTTCAAAGAAGGGCCAGAAAACAAAAATATTTTCTATACCTAATGCCACACTGCGTGCACCAGGTAGCAGTTCACACACTTTTTCGTCCAAGGATATTTCTCGGAAACTCATTTTCCCGGAAAAAGAATCCTCACCTTCACCCATTCCTTTTCAAGAACCAACATTAGAAGAAAAATATTTTGGTCTGTATCGTTTCCTCTTACATAAACTCAACCTCATACAGTTGCCAGTTCTTCTGCTATTGTTCATAAACCTATCCCTATATCAGTTTTTCCACCTCATTCATCCCCACCTACAACTGGTATCCATTTTACCCTCGCTCAAGGAGCAGTAAATCAAGGCATAAACATGGCAGTCCTTGCTTTCTTGATGAATAGATATGCACCATTAAATATACCCAAACCAATGAATACAATGCCTCAGGAGTATCTCAAGTTGCTCCCTAGATTTACTGGTGAAGATGAAATAACTGCAGAATAGCACTTGCCCTTGTTCTGCACATTTGCTGAAAATTTTAATGTAGAACATCTTGATGTGGTAATGAGACTTTTTGTATAGTCTCTAAGTGGAGAGGCAAGAAAATGGTTTAAAGGATTACCCAATGGTTCAATAAATGATTGGGATGAATTAGAAAGACAATTCATCAAGATATGGGGTGAGAAAAGAGACCATGGTTATTCTTTAATAGAATTTAATGCTATAAAGAAAAAATAAAATGAAAGTATGAGTGATTTTGTCAAAAGATTTAATAAGATGTACAATAGTCTTCTTGTGGAAATGAAACCTCCTTCTATTGGAGCAAGGGTTGTTTTTGCTAGAGCATTTGAGCCGGATTTTAGTTTTATATTGAGAGAAAGAAGATCCCCCACTCTTGAAAAGATTCAAACTGATGCCTTAGAGATTAAGGCAAATATGTCTGCTGCTGGGAAAGTTCAAGATAAATAAGGAGCCTCATCTCAAGATCAGAGGATAGATGATATGACAAAAGCCAATAAAAATTTGTTAAATAAATTGGCAAAGCTGGAAATAGATAACAAGAAACCTGCACAACAAAGCAAAGGGGTTTTCAATCCCCAATTCAAAAAATAGCCCCTTCAAATTTTACAGAGAGAAAGGAAAGATCAAGATCAAGTCCAAGCACCTTTATATATAGAAGCAGCCCCATCACATTCTGCTAATAATGATCAGAAAGAAGATGAAGATCAAATTTATGCTGTGTATATGAAAAGTGATGAAACAAAAGAAGAGAGTGAGAAAGAATATGCAGAAGAATGTAAAGAAGTTGATATTTCATTTGATCAAGAAGAAATGGATGATTATTGCAAACAATTTACTGATTTTATGCAGGCAGAGTTGCATAAGAAATATGATTTGAGGTCCAAAAATAGGTTGAGAACTCAAGATGGTGAAGGAGAAGAATCAGAATCAGTACCTACTCCAATGGCGACTCCACTATAGAAAAACCAAATTAAGAAGTCAGACAAGGGGAAGCAACCCATGAATCAAGAAAAAGAAAAAGAAAAACAACAAGCTGAAACTCCTCAAATGAAATCTAATGACCCTAATATTTTGGAGAAAATTTTTATTGTTCCTGATCAACATGAAAATTCAAATAAAAATCAAGAAGAGCCTGAGAAACTTACAAAACAGAATCAAATCTTCAGTTTTTCTAAAGAATTAGAAAAAAATAAAAATTCAAATGCCACTTCTTGAGTTGGTCAAAACACCTGGTTATAAGAAGGAAATTGCAAAGTTTATTAATTTATCTTAGTCTGATGAAGTGGGTTATATAGTGAATCTATAAGAAGAGAAACCAGTGGTTTCTTTTGGACCTCATGTTGAAGAGGTAAATTCTTCTGTTCCACCTTTTTATATATCAGTTCTGTTGCATGATTTCATTTTACATAATTGTATGCTAGATTCTGGTGCATCACATAATCTAATGCCATTTTCTGTGATGAAAGAGTTAAAGTTTCAAATTACCAAGCCATATAGATACCTTTATTCCTTTGATTCAAAAAGGGTGAAGTGTGTCAGTCTTATCAAAGATATGGTTATTTCCTTAGCTCAAATTCCAGCTAAGAGTATTATGATGGATGTGGTAGTAGCAGATATTCCAGCTAGATTTGGTATGTTGTTGTCCAGATCTTGGGGGGGAAACTTGGAGGGGTTTTGAAATTAGATTTCACATATGCCATCATTCCTGTTTTTAATGGGGAGGAAAGGAGGTTATACAGATAAACCATATTTTTGAAGACTACTACTAAAAAAGAAGCAGGTAATTCCCCCATTTATGGTCAAGTGAAGGAGGATCTCTCGTGTTTCATGCTGCATGAAGATGCAGAATTTGCTGAAGATTCACAGAAGCAGCTCCCTTCATCCATTGTACATAAGGAGCTGCATTCAAATAAGCTTAGGAAGTGTTATTTCGATGGTGCATTTTCTAAGGAGGGCACCGGAGCTGGATTCATATTTGTATCACCTGAAGGTAACCTTGTACCTTTTTCTTTCAAACTGGAATTTGAATCCACTAATAATGTAGCTACGAAACATTGATTTTAAGTCTGCAAACAGAAAAACAGATGGGAATTCAATCTATCTCTGTTTTTGGTGATTCTGAATTGATCATAAGGCAAATTAAAAATTGGTGTATGACTAAACATCCCAGATTAAGGTCCTATAGAAATGAGGTATAGGATCTAGTTGAAAATTATTTTTAGGCCTTTAACTTACAGTTTATTCCAAGAGAAGAGAATAGAATGGCAGATTCGTTAGTAGTTGCAGCCAGTACATTCAAACCACCAATCAATCCAAGGTTGAGGTATGAGATTGAGTTGAGACATAGGCCTTCAATTCCTGATAATGTAAAGCATTTTCAGCTCTTTGAGGATGATGAGCAGATTAATCAGTTCTTGACGATGATTGGAAATTTTGAAGACAATCAAATTGATTTAGAAGTGAATGAAAGTGATCAAGGTGAAATGTCTAAAAATATGAAGCAGACAATTGGAGGCCAGAAGATAATTCAGTTGAAAGATAATATTTTTCCCAAAGGTTTGGTACCTCTTGAAAGATTGTTTGATGCTAACGATGTGGCAGTAAACCAGAAAAAGGTATCCCAAGATGGAGAAATGGAGGACTACAATTTAGGAACTCAACATGAGCCTAAATAAGTTAAACTGCTCAAAGGAGTTCCAAAGGAATACAAAGAGAGTTATGTATATCTTTTCAAGCAGTTTATTGATGTATTTGCATGGTCATATGAAGATCTGAAAACTTATGATAAAAATATTATTCAGCATAAAATCCCATTGAAAGATGGGATTAAGCCTCATAGACATAAGCTCAAACAAATTAACCCATTATTGTTGGCTCCAATTGAAAAAGAGGTAAAGAAACTTTTACAAGAAAATATTATAGTTCCTCTAAGATATTCAAATTGGGTTTCCAATCTTGTACCGATCAGGAAGAAAAATGGAGAGATAAGACTATGTGTAGATTTCAGAAAATTGAACAGAGCTTCACTGAAGGATAATTATCCTTTGCCAAAGATGGAATTTGTCTTGTAGAAAGTAACTGGAGCATACATATTACCCATGGTTGATGGTTTTTCCGAGTATAATCAGGTTGCTGTGGAGAAGAAAGATCAAAAGAAAACTACTTTCACTACACCCTGGGGAACATTCATGTATGCTAGGATGCCATTCGGCCTCATGAATGCAGGAGCTAATTTCCAAAGGGAAATGGATATTGCATTTGTAGGGGACAAATTTGTAGTTATTTATCTTGATGATGTTACAATTTTTTCAAGTTCTGATGATGAACACCTACAACATTTGCAGAAAGCCTTTTTAAAATGTAGGGAATATGGATTATCATTGAATCCTAAAAAATCCTTGTTTGCTCTAGAAGAAGGAAAATTTTTGGGCCATATAGTTTCAAATAAAGGAGTGAAGATTGATCCAGCAAGATTTGAAGCCATACAGACAATCCCACTGCCTCGAAGTAAAAAGGATATTTAAATATTTCTTGGAAAAATAAATTTTATGAGAAGATTTGTTGCAAATTATGTTGAGATTGTCAGAAAAATAACAGATATGTTGAAAAAGGGTGTTGAAGTAAAGTGGGACAAAGATGCAAGGGAATCTTTTGGAAGAATTAAAGAAGCTCTCCAAGAAGCTCCTGTTTTAATTAGTCCATATTACTTGAAGCCATTTCAAATTTTCTCATTTGCATCTTCTTCTACAATTGCTGTTGTGCTACTACAAAAAAATGAAGAAGGAAGTGAGCAGCCTGTAGCTTTTTTTAGCAAAGTGCTTCGAGATGTAGAACTAAAGTATAATTTCTTGGAGAAACAAGTATATTCTCTGGTTAAATCATTGAAGGCTTTCACAACTTATATACTTCATTCTCAAATTGTAGCATATGTGCCTAATTCTGTTGTAAAAGATGTATTAGTACAGAGTGACGTTGAAGGGAAAAGAGGGAAATGGATTGCTAAAATCCAAGAATATGATTTGGATATCAAACCAACAAAGCTATTCAAAGGACTAGGACTAGCTAAATTGTTAACAGAATCTAATTTCTAAGCTTTGGGAATCAGTTTAATTGCACTTGTAGAAGAAGTCACTGAAGAATCAAATCACATTCAGACAAAATCAAAAATTAAATATAAATTCCTCTGTTCAAACTGGTACAAAGATATTATTCATTATTTTTGTTTCCTTTCTTGTCCACCTTCAATTAACAGAGCTAGGTACAGAGCCTTGAAACTTAAAGCTCAACCTTATGTTATAATTGAAGCTAAGTTTTGTTGGAAAGATCCTTCTGGTGTGTTGTTTTTATGTCTAATAGAAGAGGAAACCATAGAAGTGATAAAATAGTATCATGAGTGCTTGTGTGGAGGTCATTATAGTTGGAAAGTAACTGCTCATAAGATTTTTAAATCAGGTTTTTATTGGCCCTCTTTATTTGCAGATGTATACAGAACTGTTAGAAGTTGTCAAAAATGCCAGTTGTTTGTAGAAAAGAAAAGGTTATCTCCTTTACCTCTTCTTCCTGTTTTTGTTGAAGAATATTTTAGACAATGGGGATTGGATTTCATTGGGGAAATCAATCCACCATCAAGTGGAAAATTTAAATAGATTTTGACTGCAACTGATTATTTTACAAAATGGGTAGAGGTAGTCCCTTCCAGAAGAGAAAATGATTTGGTTGTAATGAAATTTTTGGAGGAAAATATTTTAAGCAGATTTGGATGTCCAATGAAGATTGTGACAGATAATGCTCAAGTTTTCAACTCAGTCAGGTTTATAAACTTCTGTCAAACTTATAATGTGATATTGTCCCATTCCACAGCATATCACCCTCAAGGAAATGGATTATAAGAATCCTCTAATAAAACGTTAGTGAAAATCTTGAAGAAGACAATAAATGAGAAGTAGAAGAATTGGGATTCAAAGCTAGTCTTTGCTTAATGGGCAGTGAGGATGACTACTAGGAGATCCACTGGTAAGTCACCTTATGAATTAGTATATGGTACCCAAGCATTGTTTCCCACTCAGTTAGTAAGGCTAGTAATAGCTTTCCTTCAAGATGCTCAAGAGGAACCTAATGCCTTGATTAGAAGAATGAATAAAGTGATGGAATTGAGTGAAAGCATAAATAAGGTTAGGGAGAATTTGGTCACTTATCAGGAGAAAATGAAGTTCATTTTCGACAGGAAAGAAAGAGAAATCATGTTTCAAAATGGAGATTTGGTACTGAGATGGGATACAAGAAAAGAGGATAAAGGGAAGCATGGAAAATTTAATCCTTTATGGTATGGTCCATATAAAATCATTGAAGCCAGAGAAAATAACACTTTCATGTTGGAAAGTCTTGACGGAGAAGCAATAGAACTTCATGTTAATGGGCAGTATTTGAAACACTATTTCCAGCACTAGAAGTAGTTATTTCATCATTGTACATATCCGATTTTCTATCATTGTATATTTCTCATCAAGAAATTTTTGACTCCATGCCCGAAGTGAAGGCACTGATCTGCAGGTTCTTAGTGTTTCGTGGCAAAAAACACTATCCCCAATTGGAGCCAGATGTTGTGGATCATCTGCATATTTTGCATATCCTTTTAATTTTATATTAAACATACAAAAAAATTTGAAATTGAAATAAAAAAAAATATGTTAAAGTATTATAGTCTTATACTTTGGCATAAAAAGGAAATTCTTTTTCTGATGTATTCAAGTTTAATTGTCTTAAACTTTATACAAGTGGGTTTTATATCCGAAGATTAAAGGCCGATTAATTTAACTGGCGCAGAGTGTTGATATTAAAAATATGAACCAGATGAGCCAACCCGCGGGCACTAATAGCACGAGAGTTAACAGAAAGGGTTCCTCTGCAGTTGACTGGGTTGACTGAGGAGGCGATGAAGATCAACTGCGGGGGCACCAGTCGGAGTTTTCAACTGTACCCCGAGACCCCCCACAGTGACGTCATATGCTGAATGGAGAACAACTATTTTTCGTGTCAAATGAGTCCAACAATTAAGTGACACATTGCATAGGCATTTAACACAAAAGTCACGCCATCTATTTAGGGGTGTTTTTCATTTCGTTTTCAAAATACTTTGCAGTTTGTTGCGTTTTGACCTATTGCGTTCTCCCGTCACCTTTCTGTTTTAGTCACCTTGCAAGAGTATTCCTTCAACACCTTTTCTAATCATGGCTAAAAGGTCTTCTTTGTCTGGTTCATCGAGCCACATTCCTCTCATGGATAATGAGAGAGACATTCAAGATACTACGTCTTTAGTAATTCATCTTCCATTCTACCGACAAGTTGTATTGAAAAATGATAATTCCCCTGTCTATTCCGCCATGAAAAAATCCGGGGTCCTTTCTACATGCATCCTGAAGACACATTTATTCCTAGAGTTTATCTATTGGTTGGTTTTCGCATTGTATCCTGGAAAATGTTTCGTGATGAATTCCCAAGGGGAAAATGTTCTATAGGTGTCTACCCAATTAATCCTCCAAGCCTTGTGTTTTCCTGAAGTCGAATCATCAGTTCAATTTTCAGAAGATTTATTGATTACTTACTATGAAAGCCTTGCAGGAGAATAATTCAATCATTTTATGTTTCATTTGAAGCCCAATATGAAGCAGTTTCAGCCAGAATGTGGAGAATTTACTATGGGAGTTTTCAACGAAGAGACCCGACCCGTATTAAGCAGTATTGCTAAAATCTTGGGCAAAGAAGACGACGTCACAGTGGACAGGTCAGTCCTAGGAATGTTCGCCATGATGATGAAGCCAGGAATGGTCCTGGATATTCCATCCTTTTGGCAAGAAGCAGTCAACTCGCAGATGATGAGTCTTTCACTGACAGGTTCTTTTAAATTTCACTCGCTGATTGTCTACTTATTTTTATACCAAAATGTTGAAGAATTCATGCAGATAGATTTAAATATAATGGATGTAAACAAGAAAATACAGTCAGTTGTATTCTGGATAGATACAATCAGAAGAGAGAAAAATGAAGAGGGGTTATTTGATTTTTCTAGTCAGTATATGCTCATTGCATATAAAATATTGAATGCAGTTCACCCCCCTTGTTTTTTACCCAAAGCTCAGGAGTTTCTACATTTAGGAACAAGCTGTAAATTTGGGGACTGGTTTCTATTTGAAGAATATTCAGAAATAAGGTTGTATGGAGAAAATGTTGAACCTTACAGGCTCCCAACGTTTTTACCAATGAGGCTTTTCGCCTTAGAATTTATCAGACAGAGCCTGAATGTTGATCAGGTGCAATTTTTCCCTATGAAGAAAGGTCATATGTAAAAATTGCCTATGAGTGTGGGACCTTTCATAGTTAATATGAGGCAAGCGTTTGAGGAAGTAACAAAATTGGTGGAGGAAACACATATGCTACTAGGAGAAAAATGGGCTTATGATCCCCATGGTATAATTTCACAGAGAAGAATTAAGAATGGATACTCTGCTTTCATTCATGAAAGTAGAGCTGAGCAGGAAAAGGTAGAAAACAAAGGTGAAATAATTTCAGTGAATACAAGCATTCAAATTCTTGTTATAACTAAAAAAACAAATAAAAGAGGTAAATAAGTTGTTATTGAATTGGATGATGAGGCACCAAGAGGTGAGAAAAGGACAAAATTTGATGAGGATCATTCTTCTAATTCACCTGGTTTTTCCTTGCATTTGGGTGAAGAGCAGAATGCTCCCTCTTCCACTGGAGGTCATGAATCCCCTCATGAACAGGTACCCTTAATCAAACAGGTGTTTTCACAAATTGAAGAGAGAAATTAGAAAATGAAGGCCAACATGGAGGCCCAAGTAGAACATCAGGTTACTACTGATTAGACAAGGCTATTGACTGTAATGGATCTTGAAAAAGATCAATTTAGGATTGCTCTATCACATCCCACAGGAATGTCAATTGGGTCCTCAAATTGTTTTAATACTGTAAATGTGACTATGGATGTTAAAAATATTCCACCGATGGACAAAATGAATTTGCATATGTGGACCAGGAAGTTGATTGTTAATGATCTCACAAAAACAAATGCAATGGCAGTTAAAGCTGAAAACATGTTAGGGAAAGTTATCAAACAATTAAAGCTGGAAAAGGCTAATTCAAGAGCCTTAGTAGTCCAAAATGAAGAGTTGAAGAAGATTATTATTAAGATTGGTGTAGACCCTAGTGACAAGACTGTTGTGTAGAAATTATTGCAAAGTGCTGAAGTAGAGATATCTACATTAAGGAAGAAATTGAAGTTACCTATTGGTGAACACTCAATGGCTGCAGAGGTTGCAGAGGTAGAGAAGGAAAAGGAGAAGTTGTTGCAGCAACTTATGCAGAAGGATGAAGAACTTTCCAAAGTGAAGAAGACTGCAATTTCTTTACAAAATCACATTGATAATCATAAGTATAATTTTGTTTTTCCTAAAGGTGATGCAGATCCTCAAGCACAAATTGTTCAATTAAATATTGAGTTGCAGATGGCTAAAAGAGATAGAAAGAAGGCTCAAACAGATTTGGAGACTGTTACAAAATTGATGAAGGTTATAGAAAACGAAGCAGATAAGTACAAAATGGATTTCAAAAATGTTGAAGCTGAGATCAAGAATCTCAAATAAATAATGAAAGGTAATGTGTCATTAATACAAGCTAAGGATCTCATTTGGACTAATATCATCTCAGAAATGAAGTCCAATCGGTGCTTCCTAATGATAATTGCAAAAGAAAAAAGCCTTATTGTGGAGTGTGAAGAACTGATTATGTCTGATAAGCAGAAAGGGATTAAAAAAGCCATTTGGGCTAGAAGATTTATTGATTATATCAATTCCAAATCAGATCAGGAATTAGAGGAGAATGATATGCAGGATATAATGTTGTATGTAGTGGAAATTAATAAAATGATTATCAAGAATGATCTTAGAAAGGCTACAGAAAAGAAACTAATAGAAATCAAAGAAGTAGTAAGTGAATTTGATAAATATTTTGATAAAATGACAAGGGTAGGCCTGCCATCATGTTAGGGAGCTGAGGGGATCTTTTGCCATGGAGCTCTTATGAGAATTTACTGGTGATGACAAAAAGCAAGATTGACAACAGACATGAGAAGACTCAGGTACTTAAAGGAGAGACAATGGTCAACTTCTTGCAAAGACATTTTCAACTCTTGTGGATGGTAAAGACTCTTTTCTCTGAAAGGCCATCTTATGACTAAATTACTGCATTCAGATTGGAATATCACAATCTGACACATTCATCCAAGACGAAGATAGAAATATGGAAAAAGTGCAGAGCTTGGACTATTGATTTTCCAAAAGGATTAGTAACAAAGAAAGACAAATCAGCTGATCAAGGAAAAGAAGCCACTTCATCAGCAATTCCTATAGATTAGGATATTTACTTTATGTTATTTTATGAAATCAATGTAATTGTAAAAAGACATTTTCAAGGAATGTAATAGACATTCTTCAAAGTCATGAAGTAGTTTTGGTAGTTAGAATTGGTTACAATAGTTCCAAACTGCTTTTTATTGTATTTAATGTAATTTCCAAGAGGAAGGAAGGTTTCGAGTTTTGGGACCTCCTGGAAAAATATTTTTGTACTCAAATATTCAAAGATTAACGAATGAGTAAGCAAGTTTCTGGAAATTTGTTTATGTCGAAATGTATTCCAGTTTTCATTATGTATTTCCTTCTATGAATAAAACAACGTTATGAGCAGTAGGTCTCTTCTTAATTCTTTGTATAGGAGTTAAAAACCTTAATTGGCGCTCCTTTGTTTTAACTATTTCTTTCACATGTTTCTTTCGAAGTTTGGAATGGTATTTTCTGTATAAAGAAGCATATCATTTTGGAATCCTCCTTATAGTTTCTTCCAGTCATTTCGTTCAACATTAACAGATGGTAGCATTTCAAAGCATTCATAATATTTGATATTTAAGGGTGTGATTATAAATACTTGAGGGTTAATAAAACAAAGACATAAAAAAATTGTGACATAATTATAAAATGTCTTAAGCATTGATTCCTTATCACAGCTAAGGGATTGTCTCTTAAGATACAACACCATCCACAAGGGAATGGATTAGAAAAGTCTTCAATCAAGACATTGGTTAGGATTCTGAAGAAAACAATTACTGAAAATAAAAAATACTGGGATTCAAAGCTAAATTTTTCCCTTTGGGCAGTTCGAGTAACTACCAGGAGGTCCATTGGCAAATCACCATTTGAGTTGGTTTATGGAACTCAAGCATTGTTTCCTAGTCATTTTTCCAAACTAGTGATTGATTTCCTTAAAGAAGCTCAGGAAGAAACTAATTCTCTAGTGAGAAGAATGAATAAAGTGATTGAGTCAAGTGAAAGCAGAAACAAAGTTAGAGATAACTTGATTACTTATCAGGTGAAAATGACATCTATGTTTGACAGGAAAGCAAAAGAAATCCTCTTTCAAGGAGGAAATTTAGTACTAAGATGGGACACTAGATGGGAAGATAAAGGGAAGCATGGTAAGTTTGACCCTCTCTGGTATGGTCCACACATAATTACTGAAGCTAGGTCAAACAACACATTCATCCTAGAAGATTTAGATGGATAATGTTTGTAGCTGCCTATGAATGGGCAATATTTGAAGCATTATTTCGAGCATTAAAAGTCAGCATTTTATCATTGTAAGTATCGGTTTGTCCATTTTTCTTATGTAACCAAACAATATTTGACTCCATTCTCGAGGTGAAGGCATTGGTCTGCGTTTCTTAGTGCTTCGTGGCAAAAAACACTATCCCTAGGTGGAGCCAGATGTTGTGGCTCATTTACATTTACTTTCCAAATATTTTTCAAAACACAAAAAAAAGCATATATATTAGAAAATGGAAAAAATGTAATCTTTATATATGCCTAAAAATAATTTTTATTTTATATGTTGGTCAATTAACATATTGTGTAGAGATGTGAAGGTGGTTCTGACCATTGAATTAACCTCTATGTAATTCACCGAGCGAGATTTAAAGGAAATTTTACTGATTTGGATCGGGAGAAACCTGTGGGCACAAGCAACCCAAAGTATAGAACCAAGGTTGCCTCCGCATTTGACCCTGTTGAGAGCTCCTTGACCGCGATCGTTGCGGGGACAGACCTCCGATGATTTTTTCGTACTCCAGAGTGCTCCCGCAGTGACATAGACAACCCATGATGCAAGAAATTAACGTCGCCAGCAAGTGAGCCAGTTCATATGTCATGTCATATGTTCATTATCTATCAAGTCATGCATGTAATTCACATTCATTGCCGAAATCCCGCTCCATCTATAAAATGTGTTAAAGTTCCGCTTTTTCACTTATTGGTTTCAGTCCTAATTGTCCAAGAGTCATCTGAGTCATTTAATCCATCACCTCTGCGTTTGTACAGATGCCACCCTGAGTAAATCCATGGCTAAAAATTCATCCCTCACCAGCTCTTCCAACCAAATTCTGCTTATGGATACTGAACAAGATTTCAAGGATACCCTGTGCACAGTTGAACACCTACCTTTTTATCAACAAGTGTTACTTAATGAGCACAATTCTCCCATTTACTCAACCATGGTCAAGTCTTGTGTTATGTATGCATGTGTCCTGAAAACCCATATTTTTCTGGAATTTGTACATTGGCTAGTATCCGCATTGTACCCTAGAAAGTGCTTTGTGCTGAATAAATTGGGATAAAGTGTTCTTCAAGTCACATATCTATTAACCCGTGAAGCCCTATGTTATCTTGAGTTGGATTCTTATGTTAATTTCACTGAAGATTCATTAGTGCCACTCTATGATAATCTTGGAGGGCAAGATTTTACACAGGTGGTATTATTTCTAAAGCTGGAAGCAGGACATTTCTCGCCAAATGATAAAGAGTTTCCCTTGGAGATTTTTGATGCAGAGGTCAAGCCTATGCTACAATTTTTGTCAAAGATACTTGGGAAGGAGGATGTTGCTCGAATTGACAGGTCGGTGCCTGGGTTATTTGCTTTAATGATGAAGCCCAATGTGGTGTTGGACATTCCTTCCTATTGGTAGGAGAACATTAATGCTCAGCTTATGAGCCTGTCCCTCACTGGGTCTTTCAGGTTTCCTTCACTGATTACTTATTTATTCTTATATCAAAATGTAGAATAATTTATACATTTGGGGTTGAATATTGTAGATTCAAATAAGAAAAGGAAATCAATGGTGTTTTGGACAGATGTAATAAGAAATGAACCTAATGATGGAGGGCTGTTGATTTTGCTGCTTGTTTCATGCCAATTTCCTATAATATTTTGATTGGAATTACTCCTCCATGTTTTCTGCTGAAGGCCCAGGATTTTCGTCAACTTAGTGTTTATTGCAAATTTCGAGATTGGTTTGTGTATGATGATTATTCAGAAATTAGTTTGTATGGAGCTGGGATTGAGCCTTATAAATTACCCATTTTTGTCCCCATGAGAATGTTTGCGTTGGAGTTTATTAGATATATCTTGAATGTAGATCAGATACATTTTGTTCAAATAAAGAAAGGCCATCTATTTAAGTTGCCTATGACTGTAGGACCATTAATAGTAAATATGAGACAAGAAGAAAATGAGGAAAATTGAATGTTAGTAAGAATGCATTTGTTATTAGGTGAGAAATGGGCTTATGATCCACACAAGGTGATGTCTAACAGGAGAGTTGAAAATGGTTATTCTGATTTTGTTCATGACAGTAAGCCTGAAATTGAGAAGCTAGCTAACAAAGGTTTTGCAGGCTCTAGTAGTACTAGCATTCAAGCTCCAATCATCTCTAAAAGGGAAAGTAAAAGAAGTAAAGAAAATAATGTTGATTCTGAGGATAAATAACAGAGAGCCGAGAAAAGAGCTGATTTAACTGAAGAGATATAAACACATAGCTTGGTTTCTTAATTCAATTAGGACATACTCAAAATGCACCAACTTCACCTTCAAGACATCAAGCTGTTCATGATTGGGTACCTTTGATCAAGCAGGTCTTTGCCCAAATTGCATAAAAGAACCAGAAGATCAGAGCAAGTATGGAGGCTCAAGCTGAGTATCAAATTGCTCCTGATTAAACCAGATTGTTAACTGCTATGGATTTAGAAAGGGATCAGTTGAAAATTTCTTTCTCTGACCCATCTAAAATGACAGTAGGGTCATTCAGCATTTTAAAACTGTAAATCTAATTGTTGATACTAAAAATATCCCTTTACTTGATAAAGTTAACTTACACATGCAAACTAGTCAATTGATTGTTAATGACTTGACTAAAACCAATGCGACTACTTATAAGGCTGAGAATATGTTGGGGAAAGTAATCAAGCAGCTAAATTTAGAGAAGGTTAATTCCAGGGCTCTTACAACTCAAAATGAAGAATTGAAGAAAATAATTGTAAAATTTGGAGTGGATCCCAATGATATATTAGTTGTGCAAAACTTATTGCAAAGTGCAGAATCAGAAATTAATGTGTTGAAGAAAAATCTAAAGCTACCTACTGGAGAGCATCCAATGGTAGCAGAGGTGGTAGAGGTAGAAAATGAGAAGGAAAATCCTTTACAGAAGCTGTTGCAGAAAGATGAGGAAATTTATAGATTAAAGGAGACATTGGTTAATCTGTAGGGTCAGATTGAATCACATACTTGCACCATAGTTTTTTCATCTGGAGATGATGATCCAACAACTAGATTGTCCCAATTGAGCACATAATTGAAGATGGCAAAGTTTGATCTCAAGAAAAATCAGAGTGATCTTAACACAGTAATGAAAATAATACATGCCAAATATGGAGAACTTTATAAATCTAAATCTGATTTCCAGACAACTTATGAATAAATTAAAAGTCTTAAAGAAAAATTAAAGGAAAACATGTCTTTAATTCAAGAAAAGGATATTGTGTGGAATGAAATTATTGAAGTAAGGAAAAAAAATTGGGAATCATTGATTATAGTGTCAGAGGAAAAAAGCATAATCAGAGATTTACAGGAGCTCATCCTGGTTGATAAGCATAATTTACTTAAAAGAGCTCTATGTGCAAAAAGGTTTATTGACTTTGTCAATTCCAAGACAGACCAAGAGCTAGAAGAGCATGAAATCAAAGATAGAACATTATGTGTTTTAGAAATCAATAAGTTGATTGTGAATAATGTTTGCAAGAAATCAACAGAGAAGAAATTGACAAAGATTAAACAGGCTATGGATAAATTCAACACCTTGTTTGAAAAAAAGACGAGAGTTGGGCTACCATCGTGCTGGGATCTACAAGGCAATTTTCTATCTTAGGGTTCATATGAGACTTTGTTAGTGGGAGAAAAAAGCAAGATTGATAATACTCATGAAAAAATTGTAGTCTTAAAAGGAGCCACAATTGTCAATTTCTTGCATAGACATTTTCGATTATTATGGATGATTAAGACCTTGTTTGTGGAAAGGCCTACTTTTACTAGGATCACTGCTTTCAGACTAGAGTACCACAAGTTGGTCAATTCTCCTAAGACCAACATTGAAATATAAAAAAAATTAAGGGCATGGATGACTCATCAGCAAGGTGACACATCAGCACCTCAAGGAGTTACATCAACACCTCAGGGAAACACATTGGCACCTTAGGGAAACATATCAGCAAAAAATCAGATTCAGCAAATAGATTGATATTCCAAGTTTCATTTATCTTTATTTGTTAAAATATCGAGGCTGTAATTATTTCCTCAATTGCAATGTAATAAGTAGTTTAGACAGTTTAGGTAGTTTGAGTAGTTTCAAGAAGTTCCAGCAATTTCAAACTACTTTTGTATGTATTTAAGAAAGATAGTAAGAATGAGGAAGGTTCCAAGTATTGGACCTCTGGAAGACTATAATTTTTTACTTACTTTTGTGAGAAATTAATGAAAGAAGCATCAAGTTTCCTGCAACTATTGATGGTGATTTGTTTTTCCTGTATCATTTTGTGTCCTTCTTCTTTGAATGAAGTGAAGTAAATTAGATGTAGGTCTCTTAATTTCATCTCTCAGTAAGATTTAAATAACCTTAATATGCGCTCCTTCACTCCAACTGTTCTTTCTACATAAATTCATTTTTATATTTAAGGTGATAGATTATGTGTTACAGCAAATCATTTTAAATTTCTTCTACAATTCTTATTTTCATTTAGATATCAACAGTCAATGGCATTGTAGAATATTTCATTATATCAGATTATTGAGGGTTTTAAAGAATTTATTTCCAAAGGGATTAAACAAATACCACCTGATATAATTAATTTTGTGACATATATTTCTAAAAATGTCTTAAGCGTTGAGTTTTTTCCACAGCCAAGGGATTGTCTCTTAAGAACCAATAGACTGCATGATCTAAAATTAGATAGGAACACAACAAAATACATATATAATCATAAATACAAATATGCAACAAAAATAACAACTCATTTCATTAATATCAAAGAACTTAAATATGCTTACAAACATAATGGAAATAAACTAGCTCAGGCAATGGTAGCTTATATCTGAGAAGAGATGTGGCGACTACATGCCTTTGAATTGTGTTAAAATGAGGAAACCTATTTATTATTGATAAACAATGGAAAACCCTAAACATCCAAAAAACTAACCCTAGGAGATGAATCTCCAAATATGTGGGGCTCTTTGGGGTAAATTGTTACATCAAATTCTCGGGGCCATAACTTTGGCATACGATCTCTGTTTGGCATGCATAATACCTCGTTAGAAGGATCTATCTGAGTAATAAAATGACTTAAAATATTATTCAAAGACTCAAGTTTTCCCCTTTTCCAAACAAACGTCGTTTAGGGCCTCAAAACAAATCTAGAAGTTTAGAACCAGAAAACTACCAAAAATAGTAAACTATGCTATAATTAAGGAAAATGAAAAGCTGAAAAAAAAATGGTTGCGGTTCAAGTGGAATAGGCAAGTGGCCAATAATATCCATCTGTATCATTCCTTCCCCCTAGGAATAAATTGTCCCCATTTTTATGAGTGCCTCCATGAGATGTGAAACTTCTACTGAAATTGGTCCCTGATGAGCCACTTGCCTTGGTGCAAGAGTTGGCCAAGTTTGACAACCCGATACAATTGGATATTCTATAGATGAGTTGATCCAGGTGGATATTGGTGGCCACCTGCCTATTCCACTTGGACCCCCACCATTATTTCTTTCAACCTTTTAGTTTCCTTAATCGTAGAACAATTTACTATTTTTGGAAATTTTTTGGGTCCTGAACTTTTGGAGCGGTTTTGAGGCCCTAAACGACTTTTTTTGGGAAAACTAGGACTAACATTGGTCATTGACTAATTTTGGTCACTTGAAAGTTGTATTCCTCAGATATATCTTTCTAACGAGGTATTGTGCGTGTGAAGCGGTGATTCGGGTCCGTCAGCTACCGGATTTACCCATGATATTTTACTTATGTGATGTTGTTAGAATTGTATTTTAAAAGAGAATAAAAGAACACATGTGCATCTTGTAAAGAAGGGAAACAAGACAACCATCAGCAACATAAAAAATGAGACATTGATAACGGATTTCACCCAGTGTGGGCTACGTCTCCAGGCCCGATGTCAAAATGGGGTAGGTCGCTTCATCTAGTGTTGGAAATGGAAACATGTACATGGATGATGTTCATACAAGGATGTGCCTTCAACATGAGTGGCTTGTCTCTCCAGTAGATGTTTCGCTACAAGAACTCTCACTCACAATGGACCTCCTATCAGCATGACATGATCTCACATGAAGCAAAAATAAGATCCTGCACATGCATCAAGCAAGGATCTAGAAATAATAATACATCTCACAGCGAAAAAAGGCACACGATAAAGTTGCATATACCTTAACCCCTGAAGCTGGTTGAAGAAGAAGATGCTCAGCTGTTGAATCTTGTTGCACCATCAAATTCGTGGCGTCGAGGGGCATAAAATCGACTCTCCACACTGAAAAATTTGACATTTTCACTCCAATCTGGAAAATGGTAGAAAGATGGGAAGCATTGCTGCTAAAAAGGACATCGCCATAAGATTCCTATCGCTGAGAGGTGTGAAATCAACATAAAGTTTGTTGAAAATGGACTGAAAATTTTTGGCCCTTAGGGAATCTTTTGATGCCCTCAAGATTCCCTAAGATTTTGTTTTGCAAGGAATCTGCAAATCTACAGCTCAGGTGGCCTTTGTGACTTTAATATCGCATTCCCTGTGAAATTATAGTTAAAATTACTATAAGCTTCATATCATTCTAACAAAATGGAATTTTACCTTCCCATAGAATATTTTAGAAATAAAAGAATATTCTCTGCCTCGAAAGGCGTGCCCATAGATGGTTCTGCCTTGTTGTGGGGTCAAGGTTCCGCTCTGATGGTCTATCCTTCTCTTCATTCTTCTCAGCATCCATTCGCTACCCTTGCAAATGAGAATTTGGCTCTAAATATGTGTTAGTGGGCGGCCTTTACAAAGTGCACCCACCTAGCGCAATGGTAAAAAGGGTAATTTGTTAAGGGGAGGTCGGGGGATCAAATTCAGCCTCCCCTAAAATTTCGCATATATATGTATTTTTGGGTTGGCACATTTGTTGGTTTGGTTTTGGTTTATTGCACATTGTATTATTTGGTGTGAACGTTTAACTTGCATTTAATTTTGGGGACTAACCGCTTGGGGGCCGACCACGTGGGTCGAGCGGGTTCGACCCTGACCAAACCCATACTCCGCTACCTTCGGGTGGTTGTATTTAATTAAGAGTTGTGAGCGGTGGGTGGGTCTGCTCCACATGGCCCAACCCTACTGCATTTTTTTATTGTGTTATGTAATATATATATATATATATATATATATATATACCATACGATGGTGGGTTCTGAGTGTGGTGGGGTTGACAACCCAACCCCCAACAACTTATATTAATATAACGTGGCCCATGGGTTTCAGTGGGGGTCACGACCCGTCGAACCATTAAAATTGTAATATGGATCCATGTCATGCGATGGTGGGGGTGGTGGCCCGCTACCCCCATATATATATATATATATATATATATATATATATATATATATATATATATATATATATATATATATATATATATATATATATTTATTGTTTTTTAAAATAATATTAGTCATTTTTGGTTTTCTCAAAATTAAGGGTTATTGGGCAATTTAACGAGGCAATAGTTTCACCCATTTTCGGGGGCTAAGTTCCCTGCTGGTTGACGGTGAATTTGTGGGACACTTAAACTTGGCCCACTACCCAACTTTGACCAAAACTTTTACTCATTCTAATGTCTCCATATGGGCTTAGATTGGAGATTCGTTCGCACCATTGAAATCACGGCAACGAGAAATTCATTCTGAATCTAGTTCGAAGAAATCTAACCACTTTGAATTTTGACCTATCATCAGCCCTCTTGGTCTCCTGAGGGTGTCTAGAGCCACTTGGATGAATCCTCCCCACTGAGTAGATTTTGGTCCACCAAAATCATGAACATAATCTGCAACTTCTTTGTACCTTTTCTGCGCCACAAGTGTCCTGAAAGGTCACACTTCAATCTCCTTCACCTTTTTCCTTCAGAGCCGTAAGCGATGAGCTGACACCTGCATCTTCTGCAAACATGTAGTACAATATTTGAAAATTACATGCTTAACTAAGTGACCAATCTATGACCCAAGCATTCCACACACTTGCCACAAGTTTATAACACATAATCGGTGGTCAAGTTTACATTAAAATTCAATCCATACCCCAGCTATCAATACAAGGCCAAAATATCATTGTTGCTTCATAAGTGATGGAAAAAAAATCATCACTTTTACATTTTAAATTGCAACATATGATTTACAAAGTAAGGCCATGACACTCTACCACACCTAGAAAAACCATCCCTCATTTATCAAATTGAATGGGTCATCCCTCTGCGGCGCATTTGCTTGTCGAACAATTGTTTCAACTGGTTCCTGCATTGATGCTTTGTCCTTAAGGCGCTGCTCTGGATGGAGCCTCCAACACGTGGCTCTTTGATGGCCACTTATGTCGCAATGGCTGCAATGAGTCTTCTTCCTCTAGACCTGCTTTACCTTCTACTTTTCCTGTGATGGAGGAGGCCTTTCATGCCTCATCCTTTTTTGTATTTCCATTATTTTCCAACACTCAGCATATACATGGTTATGTAATCCACAAAAACTGCATGTTTTCTGATGCCATGATCTATGTTCATTGTTAGTGACTTGTTTGTAATCAAAATGAACACTAGAATATCGAGACTTGTTATACATTTCTTGGTTTTCTCTGGTGCTATCATGGTGATGAGAGCTTGCCTCAGCTCTTTCTCTACAATGTGTGCTGCAATAGAATGATGGTGAAGTGTTCCCATCATTCTCTTTCCCCAATGGTTTCAACCATGCATTTCCATCTTCTGAAACCTTTGAGCATTTTCCTTCAGTGTATCCAAAACCTGCTAATCGAGGTATTTTCATGACCTCCAATGGTTGAATCATGCGTTGGCCATTAATGCCAAGTCCTCCTCCTTTTTATCCCATCTTGGTGAGGATACTCATACCAATTCCTGTAATGGGTATCTCCACATTTCCCACAGAAATGATAGCATGTGAAGATGAAATTGAAGAAACATCAACATTGTTTACCTCAAATGTCGATTTAGAAACATGTGATGATGGCTTATTCAAGCCTTTGTTGTGCTTCAATTCCTCCAATTCCTCTTATACAACTCGTAGCTGAAGTTGTAACCTCTTCTTATCCTCTTTCTCTTCTTGTAGAAGCCTCCTTAATTCAGAATCCTTTGCTTGAATGCTATGGTCGTTGCGCTTCAGTTCTTCCAAGGCTACCTCTGCGGCTTGCAACTCAATCCTCACTCTCTTCTTATCCTCTTTCTCCTATCATAGAAACACTTTCAATTCATCGTTATATACTTGAAGTCTATGGTTGATCTCCTCATTTGAATGATGAGAAGACGGTGATGAATACTCACTAGAAGATGTGGATGAAGCATCGCTTCTCCTTCTTCTTTCTCCCATTTTTCATAAGTTGTATAAATCATGTCCATCAATTTTTACATCCTTGACATGGCCTCCTACATGTCTTTTCCATCCTCCATTGTTGCATGTTCAATTGTTGTTCACGCTCACAATTCGCATCAGCAAGAAGAACATTCTGATACCACTTGATCCGAGTCTGTCAGATACCGGATTTACCCATGATATTTTACTTCTGTTATTTTTTTAGAATTGTATTTTAAAAGAGCATAAAATAACACATGTGCATGATGTAAATAAGGTAAATAAGACAACCATCAACAACATAAAAACAAGAGATGTTGATAACGAAGTTTACCCAATGTGGGCTACATCTCTGGGTCCGGTCTCAAAATGGGGTAGGCCGCTTCATATAGTGCTGGAAATGGGAAAATGTACATGGATGACATTCATACAAGGATGTTCCCTCAACATGAGTGGCTTGTCTCTCCACAAGACGTTCTGCTACATGAACTCTTACTCACAATGGACCTCCTATCAGCATGACATAATCTCACATGAAGCAAAAACAAGATCTCTCACATGCATCAAGAAAGGATTTATAAATCATAATACATCTCATAGAAAAAAGAGGCACATGATCAAACTGCATATACCTCAACCCCTGAATTTGGTTGAAGAAGAGTATGCTCAGCTGCTGAATCTAGTTGCACTGTCGAATTCGTGTCATCAAGGGGCATAGAATTGACCGTCCACACTGAAAAATCTAACACCGTCACTCCAATATGTAAAATGGCCGAAATATGGGAAGCTCTACTACTGAAACTGACATCACCATTAGATTCTTGTCGCCGAGAGGTGTAAAATTGACATAAATTTTGTCTAAAATGGACTCCGACAAGTTTTGGGCCTCAAGGAATATGTTGATGCCCTCAAGATTCCCTAAGATTCTATTCTGTAGGGAATCTGAAAATCTGCTACTCAGATGGCCTTTCTGACTTTATCATTGAATTCCCTGCGAAATTTTGGTTAAAATGATTGTAAAATTCATATCATTCCAACAAAATGGAATTTTACCTTTCCATAGAATCTTTTAGGAATCAAAGAATATTCTCTGCAAAGATTCTTTACCTCGAAAGGTGTGCCCGCACATGGTTTCGCCTTGCTATGGGGTTGTGGTTCTTCTCCGCTAGTCCATCCTTCTCTTCATTTTTCTTAGCCTCTATTCACTGCCCATGCATATGAGAATTCGTGTTTAAATATGTGTTGGTGGTCGGACTTTACAAAGTGTGCCCACCTGGTGCAATGGTAAAAAGGGTAATTTGTTAAGGGGAGGTTGGGGGATCAAATCCTGCCTCCCCTGAAATTCCACATATATATGTATTTTTGGGTTGGCGTGTTTTTTGTTTTGGTTTTGGTTTATTGCATGTTGTATTATTTGGTTTGAACGTTTGGTTTGCATATAATTTTGGGGACCACCCGCTTGGGGGCCGGCCACGTGGGTCAGGCGTGTTCGACCCCCGTCGGTCCCATACTCTGCTGCCTCTGGGTGGTTGTATTTAATTAATAGTTGTGAGTAGTCGGTAGGTTCACTCCACGTGTCCTGACCCAACTGCATTTGTTTGATTGTCTTATGTGATATATATATACCATACGATGGCGGGTTCCGAGGGTGGCGGGGTTTACAGCCCACCCCCCAACAACTTATATTAATATAACGTGGCCAATGGGTTTGGCGGGGGTCACGACCTGTCAAACCATTAAAATTGTAATATGGATCCATGCGATGGGGTGGCGGGGGTGGTGATACGCAGCTATATATATATATATATATATATATATATATATATATATATATATATATATATATATATATATATATATATATATATATATATATATATATATATATATATATATATACATTTTTTATTTTCTCGAATTTAAGGGTTATTGGGCAATTTAATGAGGCCACAATTTCGCCCATTTTCGGGAGCTAAGTTCCCTGCTAGTTGACTGTGAATTTGTGTGACACTTAAACCTGGCCCATTGCCCAACTTTGACCAAAAATTTGACTTGCTCTAACTTCTCCACACGGGCTCAGATTGGAGATTCGTTCGCATCGTTAGAATCAAGGCAACTATAACTTCAATCCGAACCTAGTTCGAGAGTAATCTAACCACCTTGAATTTTGACCTATCATCAACCCTCTTGATCTCCTGAGAGTATCTAGAGCCACCTAGATCAAATGGACATTGTATGCCATAATTACATCCTTGGGAATTCTATGTACCAATTTACCAAACGGGGCCCATATTTTTGGCACTTCATCTCCTAGGGTTAGGTTTTTGGGTGTTTAGGGTTTTCCATTGTTTCTCAATAATAAATAGGCTTTCAAGCCTCATTGTAAGACATTTTAGAGGCATGTAGCTGCCACATATCTTCAAATAGATAAGCTACCATCGCTGGAGCTAGTTTATTTTCCACTATGTCTATAAGCATTTTTCATAATTTGATATTAATGAAATGAAGTGTTATTTCTATTGCACCTCGGTGGTTATCTTTACTTATGTATTTTATTGCATTCTTGCATAATTTTGGATCAGTGGTATCAGAACGGTCTGCCCTTTCTTGATTTTTCTTTGCATGTCCCCAATGAGGTTGGGGTATAAGGAGTTAGGGATTTATTTGGTTTAACCTTTGCAAGATCAACATCGCAAACCCAGACGACCTCCCATGGTGGAAGAAAATAAAGAAGAGGGACAAGGAGATCCTATTAAAATATTTCTCGAGGAGGTCCTTGAGAAACAAAGGAACGTGATCATGGATAAATTTGCCCAGATCCTTCAATGACTACCCATCGGTGGCGCACCTTCATCCAGCAACCACTATGGAGGCGCCACTCCTTTTAAGGTACAAGTAAAATTTGAAATTCCCATATTTGAGGGCCAAATATATGCAAACACCGTATATATATGGATGAATATATTAGAAGGATATTTCTCGGTTCATGACTTCTCCAATCGAGAAACCAACTATGAGCAAAAGGACGAGAGGGAAACCTCCCTGTTCTCGACCACACCCACTTGGAATTATTTATGAGATGCCATCAAGGAACAATATTATCCCATGGGGAGCTATGAGGACAAGTACATATAATGGACTATGTTGCGGCAACAAAGGGATCAAGATGTGCATGAGTTGAAAAATTTATTCCATACCCTGTGCACAAAGTTGGGTGCCAAATATTCGGAGAAACATTTGGTGTTGACGTACCGCATTTTTCTACATAGATACATTCAGGAGGAAATGGATTTCCTCAAAATCTCCTCACTTGGTGTATAATACCGGTATGTTTTCCAATATTGTCAATGAAATTGACGGTGGTTGTCAGACTGAAAGTTTCGACAAAACTAGCAAAAGCATCCAGTGGGAATCTTCAACAGCCAGTGGGCATCAACAAATTTTCCAGTGGGCAGTCAACAACAAAGTAGCAGTGAACAGTTTTCAACATAGCAAAAGCAACAGTGAGTTGTTTTTTGACATCATCAGCCAGTGGGTTCTGAACAAATTTTGTCAGTGGAAAAAGGATGTTTATTTCATGCAAAGGACAGATGGATCCTTTTGCAACTTGGCACTTGATGGAGTTTTCAAGTGAAATTCAAAGATGAATCAGACATATAGCTGACTCATGATCTCTTCAGTTTGCAGTTTTTCAACATCCATCTTTGGCGATTTTTCAGGAAATATTTTTGAGGATCAACATGAGAACTTGGAAGATCGTTCCTCATTCTTATTTTGAGAAGAAATTCAAACAGAAGAAGCGAGAATTTGGATCTGTGAATCAGAAGCAAGGGAAAGGCACCCCCAAACCACAGAAAAAAAGGAAAAATCCAAGGTGGGACGGCCAAGGACAACCCACCAAAACTGCAAGGGAATAACAACAACACAAAGCCAAATAAGGACACAGGAAAATGGTGTGATTTCCATAAGAGCTCCACTCACAACACAAGTGAGTGTCAGGCTAAGAAGTCACTAGTAGCTGAAGGTTTTCGAATCAGATGCATGTTCTAACTCTAAGAAATAACCTAACAAGGAGAATGAAAAAGGGAACCATATTATCGATGTGGAGCCCAACACCATTGTTGTCACCACAAAGATCTAGAAGGAGGACTCGAAGACCTAGAGGAGGGAGAGCGCCTCTTCCATTCTGAGATATGGGTGAAGGGTTCCCTACTATAGTTCATTGTCGACAATGGGAGCCATAAGAATCTCATTTTAGCAGAGTTCGTGAAGCGACTAAGCCTTTCAATCACATAACACCCACAATAGTACACCATCAGGTGGCTTCACCAAGGACAGGATCTTCGTATCAGCTAACAGTGTCACCTTCCCTACAACATCAAGCCCTTCACGAATAAGGTATTATGTGATATTTCTCCTCTTGATGTTTGTGATGTATTATTAGGCCAACCATACTTGTGGAAGCGACATGCTGTGTATGAGTCTAGACCTCATGTTTGTAATGTTCCAAATGGGGAAAAATAAGATCAGTAGGGATCTTAGGATATTCCACTATGGAATCATAGAAATATGGAATCACACCAATAGATATAAACCAGAGATAGACTGGTAGGGATTTTACCGGTTATATCACCTCTAAAGAGAGGGTGAAAATCAGAGGCTTCCTGGCCCGTTCCAGCCTCTGTCTATAGAAGATTGGTGAAACACATCAAGTGTGGGAATTTCACACTCCTCTTATATTTTTCTGCCCTTAGGAGCCTTAGATCTACAGATCTAAATAATGGATCCAAAAGAGAAGCAAAAACCAAACAAGGAAGAAGCAGGAAATTCCACTCTCAAGAAAATATGCAATAGGCTCAAGGAGGATGATGTATAAGCAAGCCAGTGTGAAAATAACACATACCAGGGCTGGGTTCCCTTATTTTAGGTTGTGTGGGACCTCCATGTAGAGTTTCAACAAAAAAAAATGGGTTTAGAGGGCTTAAACAGATCTCCCACAATCAACACTAGCTGAAAATCAGCTAAAGGAGAGAGCTGAGTTAATAGAGAAACCCTCCTTCAGGAATTGCGCAGTTTATCCTGGGAGTCTCTAGAAATAAGCCATTAAACTCATAATATTGCAGCATGGCAGCAAGAAATCATATCCATAATGAAGTTCCTTTGTAGAAGCATTGGATTTACATGAAGCAAGAGCAAGAATTCCTTAGAAATTATAGCAGTAACACATGGAAAAGTTGCAAAAAGACTTAACAGCATCCTAAATGAGGAGCTTCAGCTGCTACAGGTTAAAACTAAGATCTACAACTGATAAATGGCTGAAACATTAGATCCATACCAGATCTGGAAACTACTCAGCCTTCTTAACAAGATCCCCTTGGGGTTTTATCAAAATAATGCATCAATAAGTGTAGATCTAGCTTTTAATACACTGAACTGCAGAAAAATTCAGAGATTTCTAAAGATGGCTTTTATTGCATTACATATCAGATCTGAATACGAACATATCAGCAAACTACTTTACATATCTTCAAGTGAGAGGCAAGCCTCAATCACCAGAAAGCAAGTACAATGAGAAATCTAAGTAGTAGGGAAACATGTACATGAGAATAACGCAGTTCTCTAAAGAAATAGCGTAGTATCTTGACTGAAATGTTACAGCAGATAAGAAGTACAGATATGAAAGTAAAATGAGAGTGATATCCTCTTCCGAGTGGTCACGAGACACCCTCCCTGAGAGAAATTTCCTCTAAACAACTAGATCTTGCAGATCTAGTTCACCCACTTGCTGCAACTCACAAGCAGCTGAAAAACACTCAACATGACCAACGCTGCTATAGAGATGAAGCTTGGCCATAATGCTGGATAGTGCAGAGATGCATCACAATATCCTCCAAAGAGATACTCCATGGAAGGAGAGAGGATTCGTAAACAAGAAATCCTTTTCCCTTAGGCTAAATAGCCAAGAGACTAGAGTTGCTGCAGCAACTTCTAAAATTCTTCAACAACCATCCCTTGAGCCCTCATCTCCTTTTTATAACTTGAAGGGGTGCACAAACCTAAACCACTTCAATGGACATAACCCCTTTCACATTGGAACCTTCTTCTAAAACTGCGCTGGTTCTCCAAGGTGGTCCAATTTCTGTTCACACACAAGTGGATTTTTGTTGCAAAGGCCTAGATTTATCCTTTTTCACATTGGGCATGTCTTTATTCTTTGATTTAAGGAGCTTTGCATGTCCTCCTCTACATTTTATTCATCAAACAATAAGAAAGAAACAAACTGAAGTATTCCTATTAGCTTGGGCTAAATAGGAAGATTACAATGTTGTTATTGTTACTTTGGGAAATAACTTGTACAGGATACCTGAGGTAGCACCGCCTACCGCCATCTCCTTGATCATTACAAAACAATGTAGTAAGCTCATTTCCAAAGCTAGGAAATTTGATTTACTAATGATCTTCCCTTAGGGAAAGAATAATACTGTAGACATGACCTCCAGATAGGGCTCCTCTACATGACAACAACAGATTGACAAGGTCATGGAGGAGTATAGGGACATCTTAACCTCACCCGCGAGGGTACCTCTACATTGTCAGGTCAAGCACTCCATCGATTTGACCCCAGGCACGCTGCTACCCAATGGACCGATCTATTGGAACTATATTCTGGAGAACGACGAAATCAAGAGGCAGATTCAGGAGCTACTACAGAAAGGTCACATCCGCCCGAGTTCATCGCCCTGTGGGATCCTGATCATGTTGGTGCATAAAAAGGACAGGACTTGGAGACTTTGTATTGACTATCGAGCGCTAAACAAGATCACTGTCCAGAATAAGTATTTGATCCCATGGATTGATGACCTTCTGGAGAAACTCAAGGGGTCAAAATATTTTAGCACGATCGACTTGAAGTTTGGGTATCTCTAGGTACCAATCGAACCCTCCGTTGTGTGGAAGACTACCTTCAATGCCAAGGAGGGCCTTTTTGAATGGTTGGTCATTCCTTTTGGGTTGACGAATGCTCTCGTAATCTTCATGAGGCTGATGGAAGACATCTCATTTATGGTGGTGTATTTGATGACATCTTGATCTTTAGCCAGAGTTGGGAAGAGCACCTCCACCACATTCGACGGGTCCTCCAAACACAACGGCAACACAAGTTGTGTGCCAATTTGGAGAAATGATATTTTGGAATCACCCAGGTTCAATATCTGGGATATATCACTGATCAGTTGGGGGTGCATTTGGACCAAACCAACATCCAGGTGATTCGGGATTGGCCAGCCCTAACCACTCTAACAAAGCTCTACAGCTTTTTGGGTCTTACCAATTTCTACCACAGGTTCATTTTGGGGTTCTCTCATATCACTTGGCCTTTGTGACAAGTCACCAAGGGAGGATCGAAAGAAAATTTATTTCGGTCTGAATCTCAACATAAGACATTCGTAGAGTTGAAGCATCACCTCTGCTCTACAATAGTGCTCACATTACTAGACTTGCAGCAACCATTTGAAATCGAGACAGATTCCTCTGACTATGCTATTGGGGTAGTACTTACTCTGTAGGGGCATCCAGAGGTGAATCATAGTGAGACACTTTCAGACACAGTCCAAAAGTATCCCACCTATGAAAAAGAAATGTATTCCATTGTGTAAGCCTACTGACAATGGAAGCATTACATTTTGGGGAAGGAAACAATCATCCAGATAGATCACCGACCCCTGTAGTTCATACAGAAATAAGGGAAGTTGCAGAACGAATGCCATCAAGAATGGTCCACATACCTACAACAGTTCCATTTGAACATCAAGTACAAGAAGGGAAAAATGAATAACGTCGTAGATTGCCTCAGCTGACAATCGATCGTGGTGCTAACCACTATGCTTGACTCTTGTGGGCACGAGACTTTGAGTTGGACGCATCTCTACAAAAGTGATCCAGAATCTGGCAACACATACCAGATGCTCCTTGAGGATAAGTAGGTTCCAAATTTTCACCTCAAGGATGCACTGTTATGCCACCTGGGACACCTTTTTGTTCCTTCAAACTAGTGTGCCAAGATGATTTGGGAAGCGCACTACAGTCAGGTCGCTCGACATTTTGGAGTCGAGAAAATAGTGGTAATACTATAGAAGTACTTATGTTGGTCAAAACTTCGACATGATGTTGGGAAGTACATCAGTTCCTGCACTTTCTATGCCATTTCCAAACCAACCATCAAGAATAAAGGCCTATATACTCCACTTCTGACCCCTATTCGGCCTTAGGAATCCATCTCCATGGATTAGATGTCGGGACTTCCTTCTACCAAGCATGGAAACGACTGTGTTTTTGTGGTCGTTGACAGGTTCTCTAAAATGGCCATTATGGGGGCCTGCAAGAAGAATATCACAGCAGAAGCCACTACTAAAATATTCTTTGAACGAATGTGGGTACACTTTGGGATCCCATAGTCCATCATCTTAGATCGAAATAGAAATTTTTTCATTAAATTTTGGTTAAGTCTTTGGTCGATGTTGAACACCAAGCTCACTAAATCCACAACTTTCCACCCCCAAAATGATGGCCAAAAAGAGGTCATCAACAGGATGATCGTACATATTATGTGCATGTACAACTCAAATCATCCATGCACATGGGATGAAAGCCTCCCCTATGTCCAACACAACTATAATTGAGCTCTCCACCGCTCAACTGACCACGACCCCTTTTAGGTGGGCTTTGGATTCTAGCTACTATGTCCCATTGATGTGGCCATACCATTTTCAGCTACTCGGGCAGATTCGGCTCATGTCTAGTCCGAAGCCGATAAGGGGAACAACTTCATTGAGCACATTCAGGACATCTGCCAACAGTTCCATGACATATTGGACAAAGCCAATGCTAAGTACAAGCATCGACATGATCAACATTGGGTGCCACACAAGTTCAGGGTGGGTGACAAAAATTGGATACATTTGCAAAAGGAGCACCTCACTGGGCCCCACGCAAGCTTTGTCTGCTCTAATACGGGCCATAGATCATAACTAAGGCGGTAGGGGAAAATTCCTTCAAGCTTAGTATTCAACCATTCCTTGGTCTGTACCCAATGTTCAATGTGGACAGCCTTCAGACGTGCTTCGGACCTACTTTCCACCATTGTTGGACACATCCGACATTGTAGAATAACTCACACCAAAAGAGTTAAACCCAGACTGCATGGAACAAGCCAAAACTAATATGATGATGGACACGTATATAAATAACACTTGCTATCATAATATCCAGGTGTATCAGATTTTCAAAGATGGCCAACGCCTGCACCAAGGCAAGTGGCTCACTAGGGACCAAGATCAACAGAAGTTTCCTCATATCATGGAGGAACTCAACACAATGGGGACCATAACTTCCTAAGGGGGGAGGAATGATCTAGGAGGATATTTTTGGCCATCTGACTATTCCACTTGAACCCCCACCATTGTTTTCAATTTTTTATTTTATTGAATTGTAGCATAATTTACTATCTTTGGTAGTTTTTCGGGTCCTGAACTTCTGAAGCCGTTTTGAGGCCCTAAATGACATTTTTGGGAAAACTCAGACAAAAATGGGTTATCGACCCATGATTTTCACTTGAAAATTATATTACTTGTATATATATTTCTAACGAGGTATTTTTCATGTCAAACAAAGATCGTATGCCAAAGTTACATCCCTAGGAAGTTGATGTACCAATTTACCCAAACGGGGCCCATAGTTTTGGCGCTTCATCTCCTAGGGTTAGGTTTTTGGATGTTTAGGGTTTTCCATTGTTTCTCAATAATAAATAGGCCTTTGAGCTTCATTGTAACACATTTCATAGGCAAGTAGCTGCCACATCTCTTCTCAGAGATAAGCTACCATCGCCCGAGCTAGTTTATTTTCCATTATGTCTGTAAGCATATTTCAGAATCTGATATTAATGAAATGAAGTGTTATTTCTCCTGCGCCTCTATGGTTATGTTTATTTATTTATTTTTTTGTGTTCCTGAATAAGTCTGGATCACGATTTTTCTCAATCTGTGAGTCTGTGATCCAATCAGTGGTGGCCTATTCCATGCAATTTGGGTTTAACTCTATTGGTGTGACTTGTTCTGCAATGTCGGATGTGTCCAATAATGGTGGTAAGTATGGTCGAAGGCAATCCACATTGAAAATTGGTGCATTCCAAGGAACGGTGGAATTTTGAGCTCGAAATAATTGTCCCCTACAACTTTGGTGATGGTGTATGGACCATATTGGGGCAGCCAAAGCTTACGGTGGGGACCAAGGAGGTTCTCCTTCTACAAATGTAGCCAAAATTTGTTTCCCATCTGAAACGTATGTGGCACCCAATGTTGATCATGTCATTGCTTGTACTTGGCATTGTATTTTTCCAATAAGTCATCGACTTGCTGGTGAATGTGCTGGATTCTCTCAATGTTAGCCCTGTCATTTTTAGACTGGGCATGGGTCAAAGCTTCCTAAGTAGCTGCAAATGGTATGGCCACTTCAATGGGACATAGTGGCTGGAATCCTAACCTCACCTGAAATGTGTTGTGGCCAGTGGAGCTATAGAGATCTTTATTGTTGTTTTCCAGAACATAGGGGAGGCTTTTGTCCCATGTGCGAGGATGCTTCAAGTTGTACATGCACAGAATGTGTACAATCATCCCGTTGATGACATCTATTTGGCCATCAGTTTGGGAGTGGAAAGTTGTGGACTTAGTGAGCTTGGTATCCAGCATTGACCAAATACATTAAAAAAATGTAGTTAGGAACCTGTTGTCATGATCAAATATAATGGAATGTGGGATCCCAAGGTGTACCCACACTCGTTAAAAGAATAAGTTAGTAGTGGATTCTTTTGTGACACTCTTCTTGCATGCCACCAGAATGGCCATCTTAGATAATCTGTCAAGGACCACAAAAATGCAAGTGTTGCCATGCTTAGTCGAAGGGAGGCCCAAAATGTAATCCATGGAGATGGATTCCCAAGGTAGACTAGGAGAAGGAAGAGGAGTATATAGGCCTTTCTTCTTGATGGTTGGTTTGGAAATGATGCAAGCAGTGCAGGATCTGATGTACTTCCCAACGTCCTGTCGAAGGTTCATCCAATAAAAATACTTCTATATAAATACCGCTTTTTTCTCTAATCTAAAGTGTCCAACAACCCAGCTGTAGTGCGGCTCCAAAATCATCTTGGAATTCTCACTTGAAGGAACATAAATGTTTCCTAGGTGAGATAACTGTGTATCTTGGAGGTGAAAATTTGGAACTTACTTGTCATCCAAGAGTTCCTAGTATGTGTTGTCGAATTCTGGATTGCTCTTGTACAGATGTGGCCACTCTGAAGTCTCATTCCCACAAGAGTCAAGCACAGTGGTCAGCGCCAGTGGTCGACTGGGGTAGTCTGCAACATTATTGGTGTTGCCCTTATTTTACTTAATGTTCAAGTGGAGTTGTTTCAAGTATGTGGACCATTTCTAATTTCGATTGTTCTGCAACTTCCCTTGTGTCTGTATGAACTATGGGGTCGATGGTATGTGTGGATGACCATTTCCTTCCCCATAATGTAATGCTTCCATTGTCGGAAATTCTGCACAATGGAATACATCTCTTTTTCATGGGTGGAATACTTTTGGACAGAGTCTGAAAGTGTCTCACTATGATATGCCACTATATCCCCCTGTTAAGTAAGAACTGCACCAATAGCATAGTCAGAAGCATTTGTCTTAATATCAAATGGTTGTTATAGGTCTGGTAATGTGATCACTCATGCAGATCAGAGCCAATGCTTCAACTCAAAAAATTCATTTTGTTGGGATTCGTACCAAAAGAATTTTTCTTTTGCTCCGCCCTTGGTGACTTGACTCAAAGGCCAAGTGATATGAGAGAACCCTAACACGAACCTGTGATAGAAATTTGCAACACCCAGAAAGTTTTGGAGCCCTATTAGAGTGGTTGGGGCTGGCTAATCCCGAATGACTTGCATCTTGGATAGGTCCACATGCACACCTTGCTCATCAATTATGTACTCCAAATATTGAACTTGGTTCATACCAAAAGTGCATTTATCCAAATTGGCACAGATCTTGTGTTATCATAGATTTTGTAGGAATTTTCGAGTATGGCAGAGGTGCTCTTCCCACCTTTGGTTAAAGATCAGGATGTCATCCAAATACACCATCACAAATGAGTTGGTGAAGGGTTGCAATATGTCACCCATCAGCCTCATGAAGGTTTCGAGGGAATTCTTTAACTCAAAAGGCATGACCATCCATTAGAAAATTCCCTCATTGGATTTGAAGGAAGTCTTCCACACATTGAAGGGTTCAATTAGTACCTGGTGATACCCAAACTTCAAGTCTATATTGGTGAAATATTTGGCCCCCTTGAGCTTGGCCAAAAGTTCATCAATCTATGGTATTTGATACCTATTCCAGATAATGATCGTTTTTATTTTCTAATAGTTAATAAAGAGTCTCCATGTCCCTTCCTTCTTTTATACCAACACGGTCGGGCTCCCACAGGGTGATGAGCTTGGCCTGATATGCCATTTCTGAAACAACTCCTGAATATTCCTTGTGATTTCATCATTCTCTAGAATAGAGATTCGATAGATCGGTACATTGGGTAGTGACATACCTGGGGTCAGATCAATGGGGTGCTTGACCTGACAGTGTAGAGGTACCCCTCTGGGTGAGTTGTAGATCTCCCTATACTCCCCCATGACCTTATCCATACGTTTATTCCATGAAGAGGAGCCATGTCTGGAGGTTGTGACCACAATATACTTCTTTCCCTTAGAAAAAATCATAAGGAAAAAAAATTTCCCTATCTGGGAAATGAGCTTATTGCATTTCTTCGCAGTGATCAAATAGATGGTGGTAGGCAGTGCTACCTTCGGTATCCTGTACAAAATATTTCTAAAAGTAATAATAACAGTGCGAGGCCTAGACTCATAAACAAAATGTTGCTTCCACAAGTATGTTTGGCCTAATAATACATCACAAAATTCAAGAGGAGAAACATCATAGAGTAGCTCATCTATGAAGGGCTTGATGTTGTAGGGAAGGTGACACTGTTGTCTGACGTGGAGATCTCGTCCTTGGTGAAGCCACTTGAAGGTGCATGACTACAACTGTGTTGTGGTTGGGAGGCCCATATGATTCATGACCTCTACTGAAATGAGGTTCTTTTGGCTTCCACTATCGAAAATGAACTGCAATAGAGAACCCTTAACCCACATATGGGAGTGGAAAAGGCGCTTCCCCTCCTCTGGATCTTTGGGCTCATCCTTCTAAATCTTGGTGGCGTAAATGGTGGCACTGGGCTTAGAATCAATAATATGTTTCCCTTTTTCATTCCCATTTTTGGGTTCTAACTCAGATTCGGATCATGCATCTGATTCAAAAGCCTTTAGCTCGGCCACCAGTGAATGCTTGGCTCGACACTCACTTGTGTTGTGAGTGAGGCTCTTACGGAACTCACACCACTTTGTTGGTGTTTTTATTTTCCTGGGGCTTCGAAAGGTTGTCTTATTTCACCCCGCCTTGGATTTTTCCTTTATTCTGCGGTTTGGGGGATCCCTTCCCTTGGTTCAAATTTGCAGATCCAAAGTCTCACTTCTTCTGTTTAATTTTTCACTTGATCTTGGAAGCATATCGGTATGTTGCACCAAGCGAGGAGATGTTGAGGAAATCCATTTCCTCCGGAATGTTTCTATGTAAAAAGCTATGGTACTTAAGCACCATATGTTTCTATGAATCTTTGATATCCAACTTTGTGCACAGGGTATGGAATAGATTCGTCATCTCATGCATATATTGATCCCTTTTTTGCTGCAACGTAGTCCATTATATGTACTTGTCCTCATAGCTCCACACGGGATAATATTGTTCCTTGATGGCATCTCAGAAAGAATTCCAAGTGGTTTTTTGCTAAAAACAGTGAGGGTTCTCTCTCGTCCCTCTATTCACAGTAGGTTTCCCACCAGTCCTAGACATGGGGGGTGGATTTGAGGAGTGTGAAAGTAATTTTTTCTCTATTGGAAAAATCATGAACTGAAAAATATCCTTCCAACACATTTAACCATATATCTATGACGCCTGCATCTATCTAGCCTTCAAATATGGGAATGTCAAAGTTGACTTGTACCTTGAAGGGAGTGATGCCTCTAGAGTTACTGTCAGACGAATATGTGTTGCATGTCGGCATCTACCAAAGGATCTGGGAAAAGTTTTCCATCATCGTGTTCTACTATTTCTTTAGGGCTTCTTCAAGAAATATTTTCAAAGGATCTCCTACTCCCTCGTCTTCATTTTCTTCCACCATGGGAGGTCGTCGAGGTCTTTGAGGTTGGTCTTGCAAAGGTTCAACTAGTTCGATCCCTAACTCCATATACCTTGACCTCGTTGGGGACATGTAAAGAAAAATAGAGAAAGAGAATACCTATCTGATACCACTGATTCAAAATTAGATGGGAACACAAAAGAATACACATATAACGATAAATACAAATATGCATCAGAAATAACACTTCATTTCATTAATATCAAAGAACTGAAATATGCTTACAAACAGAATGGAAATAAACTAGCTTGGGTGATGGTATGTTATATCTGAGAAGAGATGTGGTAGATACATGCCTCTGAATTGTGTTACAATGAGGCTCAAAGGCCTTTTTATTATTTATAAACAATGAAAAACCCTAAACATAAAAAACCTAACCCTAGGAGATGAATCACCAAATCTGTGGGCCACGTTGGGGTAAATTGGTACATCAACTTCCTGGGGTCGTAACTTTGGCATACAATATTTGTTTGACATGCACAATACATTGTTATAAATATCTATTTGAGGAATACAAATTTCAACTACAAACATCATTTAAAGACTAATGTTTTCTCGTTTTCCAAAAAAACGTCGTTTAGTGCCTCAAAAAGGCTCCAGAATTTTAGGACCTAAAAAACCGCCAAAAATAGTATATTGTGCTACAATTAAGGAAACTGAAAAACTGCAAGAAACAATGGTTAGGTCCAAGAGGAATAGGCAAGTGACCACCAATATCCACATGGATCACTGCATTTTATTGATTATGCTTGCATATGTGGTTCATCCCTGGTATATGTATATGTATATGGATGTATGTAGATGTGTGTGTGTGTGTGTGTGTGTGTGTGTGTGTGTTGAATATATAAATGCATGTGTGTGAAAGTTAAAAGCAAAAATGTTTGTAATGATTCCTAATGATAAACAAAGAACCTTTGATGCATGAGAGGCATAATAAACCACATGATCACAAAGGCTAAGCCACAATGATGTGCGAAGTCTCGACCCATATACATGTTTAATACTGTGAGAAACAACACATAAATAACTTAATAGGGAAGAGATGGAACTTGTTACATATCATAAAAGAGCCATGATAGCTTGGATTAAACTTGAAAAATAGTGGGTCTTGAGACCCTTTTTATTAATATGAATATTATAGGGAAGACCCTCTTCATAGCAGGGTCTATATTCGCTTGTATGTAATTTGTTTCCAAGTTAAAATTTGTTGTATTGCATGGCAAGCACTGCCTTAATGCCAAAGGAAGTTTTTCCCTGGGACCAATCGAGCCACCATATTTGTGTGAATTTCCTTCACCCTAGCATTTTCAACAATTTGGATACCTGTTGTTGGCATGTTAGGATGGCTTCTGAGGCACCTGAAGGGTCCATGTAGTGTCAGGTTGTTGATTTTAGGATCAACACATGGTCTGGTGTCGTCGGTGTGTGGCAGGAGAGGTGGGAATCTCTCAGGAGTCCATACAAGGCCCATTGTAGGTAATTCATGCAAGAGCACCTATGCCGCATTAGGTGGAATTCCCTCCCAGTGGGAAGGGAAGACTCGCGGGCTAGGAACCCATTGGATAATATATCACTCAAGATCAGGAGGGATAATGTTGTAGATCACCCTAAGAAACTAAGGAAATTGTTATGAAACCATGAAGCACATCTGGGAGTGTATCGGATTCCTGAGAAAGAGCCATAGTTGGCAATACTAGCTCAAAGAAGCTTGTGTGGCGGAAGATCTTGTAGCCAAGGAGGCTACAGAGCTTTCCATCTAAGAAACTGCGGGATTTAGAGTCGATACCCTTTGACCAATTCATGGCGGGAATGAGGAGGAAGGCCTTGTTGTGGTGCAGAGGAATAATACCATGAACTTATTGTAAAATTTTGGACTAGCCTTATCACTTGGACGGTCAGAATACTAGTCAAGGGAGGCTTCTAATTGGTGGAACCATATTCCCCTCACATGTTTAGTCTAAATGGTGAAGCACAAAATTCATAGAGGCTAAAGCCTAAAAGATAAATAAATTTCGATTCGGAGACTCAGAAGTTAAAGGGCATCAGGGTTCTGTCAAGAGTTGGTGAAAGAAACTTATTTTGTCCCACGAACCCGTAAGGCAGGGAAGCAGGTGGAGGTGACCACCCCATAAGCACAGAAGGATGGAACCTTAGAGGGTTGTACAAATTATTTCTTAAAGGGTTTCGGGTTTTAGGATTCCTATTTAATAAGTAAAACCAAGTGTGAATCTAGTCATCGAGGGATCTCTCTCTCCTTAAACTAGACAGATGGTGACTCCTCGTTAAAGTGAACAGGACGCTAGCATGACGTCTCGAAGGGAACATGGAAATTAGTTTGGGAGTTTTGGGTACCCAATGGAGCCACATATGGGTGACACACACACCTCTCAGATGCTAACACATGGTGTGGATGATGTTGGCATGATGTCACCTGGGCGATGGTTAGACCTTGAAGGTCAGAAACCTCATAAATACAGATGTTCGAATGTCTTAGGGAACCACAGATACCAGGGATCATCAATTGAAGACACATTGGTTGATGGTGAACTTCTTTGTCACATGGGACAGTTAACTCAGAAGTGGTCGGATATAAGCATTGGGATTGTGGAAGGAAGGTTGAATTCTTGGGGGGGACGGGGGGGGGGGGGTATCTCAAGTTGAGAGTTGAGACGTCGTAAGGGTCTCGGAGTCATGACAAGTTAGCTAGAAGGTCAAATTCTGAGGGGTGTATCAAGTTGAGAGTTGAGACATCATGAGGGTCCCAGAGTTGTGACATGCCAGCTGGAAGATCGAGATTCTAGAGGGGGATCTGAGTTGCAATCTCAAGGTGCGTTGGGGTCCCGGTGCTGCACCGATTTATTCAATATATATATATATATATATATATATTATTGTTTACCCCATTCCTCAAATGTGAAATGAAGAGGTTGAGTACGTTAAAAGTAATGCCTACATTTTTCTTTTATTTAGAGAATAGTTTATTTTTATTTTAAGAGGTACACGTTTCAACTCCATGTTGAGCATGGACATAATTAAACAACACCCTCATACTATAGAATGATCCTCTCCACTTAATAAAATATATCGTCGTACGATTACTTACACAATTAATTTATAAAATTATACTTGATACCAATGGCTTGTATGGATATGTACATTTATGTGTTTCTTATTAGTGTCGTTTTCACTATATCCAAATTCCACTAATTCTTCATTTATTAGATTAATTATTAATGTTAATTCATTATCAACAATTGTCCATATAAAAGTTGGTATTAATTCCTAACTAAATTATTTGTATATATACATATATATTATACATTATGATAGTCTAAAAGAATTATAATAGATGTCATTCAGGTTCTGTATACCCATAATAATTATATTGAGGCCTTCTGAACATCACCGATATCAATTTAATACTTTCTATAACTCTTAACACTTATATATCTGAATTTAGAGATATTACTTAAAGACAAAAATTTAATTCATCAATTGAATATGAACACAATCACTACCCATGGATTTTACAGTGCTAAGTGTTATCACCTAATTTGACCTTAGACTAAAGAAAGGCAAACCAGGGTAACTACAAACCACGCTTAACCTTGTAGCTATCCCTACAAGGTAGGGAGAGGGCTCTCTCCGTAAGATATCTCAAATGAAGTATGACTGCAAAATGATTTTAGGCTAGGTATAGTAGCTTGAAATATTTTTATAAATTTTCTAGGTTTTTGTTGGATCAGATGGAGTTGAGCAGTTTAAATCTGAGGAATTAAATCAGAAATATAGGGTATTCTATGGGGCAAGGTAGGCATGGATTTTAGCAACTATGTTTTAATGATGATGAAATGTTTAGACTAGTGAGGAACTGAGGAAGGCATATGAGATGGATCCTTCTCAAACAGCAGAAAAACATAAAATATTGAATGATTTTCCCAAGGCAGAGCATTGTAAAAAGTGGATTCTACCTATATAACTTGAAAAAATTCAATAGAAATATGGAATTAATGAAATGGCATACATAACATATAACAGATGATTAAAAAAGGAGACTGTATTAAATTCCATACCACGGGGATCCTATAAAAAATTGTTGCAAGTCTTTATTAATTCCCTGCCAAACAGGTTACAAAGATATACAATGAAGCTCAGTGTGTCCCAGTGATTCCAATCTTTTTCCACCCTTACAAATGACTCAGAAATTACATTAAATAGAGAAGTTTCAGGGGGGCAAATATGTATAAGGAGGAGTTGTTTCACCTACCTCGAAACCAAAATCTGAAGATAGAAAAACAACCCAACAAGATGCCTCTGAAAGAGAGGAAACAATGTATTTGACCATCTCGAAGATTGATCTGTTATATTTATTTGAACAAATAGGAAGAAAAACAAATCTAGAACAAACCTCCTTATTTATCATTATTGTCGATGCCGGAATGATCTCTGTGTTTCATAATTAGCTCACGGCCTTAACATATATATTTTTCCTTTAACTTGAAGAAAAACCCCTTTAAACCAACAAAAATTGGATTTCCTCTTTTAACGGAGAAAAACCCCTTTTTTATTGAAAAGAACGAAGGACTGATGGTGGGCCCAAAAATCGCAATCGCAAATCAGGAAGGAGCGGGTTTATAACTTATGGGTGGAGGAAATGCGAGATGCGATGGCGATTGAGCAATGAGAGTGAAGGTGAATTATCGCATCAGCGGAAGTGAGGGGTGTGGGTTTGGAGTTGCGGGACTGCCGATCGCGCGATGCGATGAATAGACTTATCGCATCAATGGAATGGAATGGAAACGTTAAGGTGCAGCGGGAATGATCGATATGCGATATGTGATTTCTCGCATCGGCGGGGAACGATGAAGCGGGTTTCGGAGTGAAGTGTTGCAGAGATTGCAATGCGCGATGGGTGATATGCGATTCATCGCATCGGCGGAAGGGATGGTGCAGATTTAAGTTTTGGGGAACATGGGATGTTGCGATGCGATGGTGCGATGGCATCACATTGGCGATGAGCCATCGCATCAGCAGTTTGTAGGATGAAACAATAGAAAAAAAAAAAAACAAAACAAAACAAAAACTTTGCGGTAAAGGGAAAAACTCATAAAAAGGCAAAAAATTTTAAAGTTTGAAGGGGAAAATGAAAAAAGGGGGTAGAGTTGTGCTTTTGAGGCTTTAATTCATTTGGGCATATATTCCAATCCAGAAGTCAGTTTTGGGAGTGTGGTATACCGTTGGAAATATCTTTCAGAGCTCCTTCTGATGAACATATTTACAACATGTTTTACATTGAAAATCCTGTGAAGAACACCTTTCAAACCCAGGCAGAGGACGAGCCCCTTTTTCTCTTTGGAGATAGCAGCTTCTGAAGTTCAACTTATTACATATGGAAACATAAAATTACATAAGAAATGATAATAAAAACTAAGTACCCTGTTTTCTCCTCAAAAGATGTTTTGAGGTGAAAATTACATCAAGCTTAGAAAAACAACTCTTTGACCTTTCCAAACAATATGATTTGAGTTTATTTGGCATACTCGTGTCCTTGTTGATACTTATTGACACTTTCATCATAAATTTGACCATGGTGGAATCCTAAAACCTAATGAGACCAACCCTATGACCTAATAGAGTGAAAGTGAATCATGACTGAAGACCATAGAGAGAAGAATCAGCAAGTATTTTCATGAGGGAAAACTAACGAAGTGACCCCAACCACCAGTGAATCCATGACCTAATGGAGTGAATAAAATTTATAGTATGGGACTCCTACTATGCAAATGAAAAAGAGTATATTTGATCACTGATGGCAGTATTACAAGACTGACACTAACATTGGCTCCAATGGGGATGGTAGCTCCTTGGAGGTGCCAAGAACACCGTAGACCTAGTAGCCTTATCCATTGGGCAATACGGTCAAAATACTTCAAAGACTAAAAACTGAAATAATGCAGACTGACTCTGACTCAAATGATGACTGAAAACTAAATTAAAACCAACAAACCTTACACATATCATTCAAGTTTTATAGCCTTCACTTCGGGCCCCAAACTTCAATGACTATGCACTTGAAATCTCACCAACAATGAATACGGTATGTATAATGACTGTGACATAATTTCAGAGAATTATTTCAAAATTAGTAGTGCTTCAAAAGCCTACCATTCACTGGCCCTCCTGGGAAATCTCGATCATCCAACTCTATGAGCAGAAAAGCATTCTATCCTCTGTACGCTGAAATATTATACGGTCCTTTCCATAGGTTATCAAACTTACCATGCTTCCCTTTGTCCTCATTTCACGCATCCCATCCCAACACCACATCTTCTAACTGAAATTTCTCTGCTTTGGTTTTCCAATCATAGATTTTCTTTATTTTTTCCTGCAACTGAATAGTGTTCTGCCAAAATTCCTCCCTTTTTTTCTGAAGGTGGATCATTCGATTGGTCCTTTGCTGATTATCGTCCTCTTCGCTGCCAGCTTCTTGTAATAATCTCATTATAGGAACTGTAAGCGATGTAGAAAAACAAAATCAACGCCATAAACTAATTCAAATGGTGACATACCTATGGACTTCTTACTACTAACTCTGTCGGCCCATAATGCGTTGACCAGTTTTCGATGCCAATTCCTCTTGTTCGCTTCCAACATTTTCTTTATTATATTCACGAGAGTCTTATTCGATGATTCTGCTAAGTTGTTGCCCTGTGGGTAGTATGTTGTCGAATGGCCCAGTATAATATTATACTTACTGCAGAACTCGACCATATTCTTGGACTTAAAAGTGGTTGTGTTATCTGTTATGACCTTTTGATGGCAACCAAAACGAGACAAGATATTTGGTTCTAAAAATTGGATAATTACCATATCCGTGACCTGCCTTGCTGGAATGGCCTCAATCCATTTGGTGAAATAATCGGTCGCTTTCAAGATCCATCGATATTGTGCTGATGATCTGGGATGGATTTCCCCTATGAAATCAAGTCCCCACTGCTGAAAAGGTGCGTTTACTTTAACTAGTTTCAAAGGAAGAGGAAGAAGTTTCCTTTTTCCTTGAAAAACTTGACACTCATGGTAGCTCATCACTGTTTTATACAAATCTGAAAATAAAGTGGGCCAATAATATCCTGCTCTCAACACTTTGTTAGCTATTGTTTTCCAAAACAAATTACCACCACAATCACCTTTATGAAAGTCACGCATCACCTGTTGAGCCTCATATTCAACCAAACAATTAAGTAGAATACCTCCCGGATCTTTCCAACAAAGAGCACTGCTTAAAATACAGAATTTAGCAGACTTGAGTTTCAGTGATCTACCTTTGCTTCTAGACATCCCTGGAGGTGGCGAAAGATGTTGAAGAACATAAACTATGTCTGAATACCATGGTGATTGGAGAAAAATTTCTGAAACTAGAACAAGGGAACCATCATCCTCATCCTCTGACATTGCTGCTATGAGATTTATGTCCAGGGCACGCAGGTTTGATTGTGCCATTATTTTTTCCAAGCCTTGTCCCTTGATTAACTTTGTGGGTTTAATCTCCAAATCATATTCCAACATTGTTGCTATCCACTTACCTCTTCTTCCCTCCGGATCAGTTTGCACTAGAACATCTTTTACTGCTGCATTAGGAACATATGCTATGGTATGTGAATGCAGAATGTACACTCTAAAATCCTTTAATTCTTTTATAAGAGCCAATATATTATACCACAAGGCAACATCTCGAATGGTCCTACTAAAAAATTCAATGGGTTGTTCAGTCTGATCTCTCTTTTGCATTAATACCGCAGCCATGGTATGCTCTGATGCAAATGAAAATATAATGAAATCTTGAGTGTAATCGGGACTAATCAAGACTGGGGCATTGGACAAAGCGAACTTTACCAGATTAAATGACTTGATAACATCCTCGCTCCATTTTACAGTGATGTCTTTTTTCAACATATTAGTCATTTCTCGTAAATGTTCAGCCAAATTGGGTATAAATCTGTGCAAGAAGTTCATCTTACCATTGAATGCATGAATCTCCTTTTTGTTACGTGGGAAGTCTATGTGCTGAATTGCCTCCACTCTTGAAGGATAAATGCGGATACCATATTTAGAAATGATATGACCCAGCAGCTTGCCCTCATCCATAGCAAACAAAATTTTCTTCGGATTGAGATAAATCCAAAACTTCTGGCATCTCTGAGATACAATCCTCAAGTGGTGGAGGTGTTCATCATCAAAACTAGAAAACATTGTCAGATCATCTAAATAAACAACCAGAAAAACATCCTTCTCATTGGAAAAATCGATGTCCATTGCTCGTTGGAAAGTGGCTCAAGCATTCTTCAATCCAAATGGAATTTTGGCATACTGAAAGGTTCCCCAAGGTGTTGTGAAATCAGTTTTTCCTTGGTATTTTTCATGCACCAAGATCTGATTATAGCCTGAGTAGCCATTGAGTAGGGACATCCATGATGCTCCAACTTCTCTTTGCAGAATATGATTCATCTTCGGAAGCGGATATTTATCCTTAAAGGATATTTTATTGAGATTCCAGAAATCTATGCACAACCTTATTTCTCCTGTCTTTTTGTGTACAAGGACTAAATTTGAAATCCAATCAGAAAATCTAATTCGAAAAATGATACCATCTCTATGCAATCTGTTTACCTCTTTTTCAATGGTTGGGAGCAGCTTCGGATTTATTCTTCTCAACTTCTGTCTAAATGGCTTCTGATCTGGCTTGATGGGAATAGCATGCTGAATTATATTTTTGTCTTACATCTTCAAATCTGAATAATCCCACGCAAACACATCAGAAAATTCAGAAAATAATTTAACATATTGGGCCTTTACCTCAGGAGACAATGCTTTTGATAACTTCACAAACTTATGCTTGTCAACTACTCCAAGATTGACATCCTCAACTCCTTTTTCAGTAGGCACCAAGCTTGGCTTCCTTGAAACATCATCTTGATCAAAAATACCCTATAAAGGTATGAGACCCCTAGGAAGAACATTGTCTTTCAGTTGTAACACGTCCATCTGATTTTCTTCAATCTGTTGTTCATTGGTATCATAATCACCCTCTATGGAAGTATCCTTGAATTTCCCTTCATTCTGCAAAAAATAATTGACTTCATTGTCATCCCAAAACACTTGCCAATACCTTAAATTATCTAGAACATCAAGTCGATGTTTGACATAAATTTCAAATTTGTTGCTGGAGTTCATTGGAATATTCAAATTGCTTTCAGTAGTGGCAAGAGAATCTGCAATAAGATTCTGCATTTGGGGTAATGTTGTCAAAGTGTATTCAGAAAAAATCCTCAGGATGTCTAGGACTGCATTTCTGCAGGCTCTCAATCACGGATGCTTTGCTTGATACTCTCCCTTTACCTGTTTGATTATCAACTTTGAATCTCCATAGACAGAAATCCTTTTTGCATTTAACTTCTTCAAAATTTTCAGAGCTACAATTAAAGCTTCATACTCTGCTTCATTGTTAGAGTAGTCAAAAGCCAACTTATAAGCACATACTCTAACATTACTAGGAACTTTTTCTGGCTGGAAAACAGGGCTTTGAATCCATATTCCTATACCAGCACCGTCCTTACCAACAGCTCCATAAAAATCCATACTCCAAAGGCCTTCTTCCTCTTCTTCTAGATGCTGAAATTTTGTTTCTTTCTCTACCTTACCTTGACTGATTTCTTCATTTTTCTGCTACTCATTGTCCTTTTGCTGCTGGCAGGTGGAAAGCTCAGAAAGGCCTGCTACTTTTTCTTTTTCTTGTTTAAGGACTTCCCTAAAATTCTCCGAAATTTCAGGTACCTCATCTACTTCTACCAACTGAACATCTTCATCATTCAAACCACTATCTGAATATAATACAAATGACTCTAAATCTGTGTGGAAAACATTAATTGGATGATTAACAGGCTTCTCTTTGCTAGTGATCATAAATTTCATTTTTTTCTCCCTATATAGCTTTCTCAATTGACCGAACACGGGTATGGTAGCATAAGAGAAATCAAGTTGTATAGTTCCCTTAAGTTTTGCACCCCACGATCTGGACAAAATAATTCCAAACCGTGGTGGAACATCAGCAACAACCACATCCTTCAAAACATTCTTGGTTGGAATTTGATCTAAATATACCACCAAGTCTTTGATAAGACCAATACAACGGACCCTACCGGAGTCAAAGGAATACAGATCATGGTATTTGCGGGTAATATCAAGACCCAACTTCTCCATAATAGCTTTAGGCATCAAATTGTGAGAGGCCCCGAAATCCAACATAGCATTGTGTAGAATATACTCATGCAATCTAAGACTCAGGTAAAAGGGAGGTACTTCACTATCTTCAGATTGACCTTCTATGGCAAGACCAAAAATGAGTTCAGGATAATCATCTTCAGCATTCACCATATCTGACATAGAGTCTATTTGCAAAATTCTAGACACCTCATGTTTATAAGTGTTGTTCTTCACCAACTCTGCTAAGGGAATGGACACTTTCATCTTAGTAATTTCATTTTCTAAATTAAAAGATGGAACTTTTTCTACCTCTTTGACGGGAGGATCTTTCTTCTCCACTTGCTCCTTCGCTGCATTTGGCTGATTATTCTTCTCATTCGTAATGTTATTTTTCGAGGATGCTTTGCTGGAAAACGGATCAATAGGTTCTTTTCCTTTCCTCTGAGTATTTGAAGAGTCATTCTTTGATTGCAGCTCTTTCCTTTTCTGAATGGGATTAATTGGCACATCTTTGCTCCTCAAAGAATATTGCTTCCGCTGTGCTGAAAAAGCGTTCATATATCCTCGTTGATAATCATCGGACTCTTCCTCTAATGCTACATCATTGGCCAATATGAAATCTTCATCTCTTCGAGTGTCTGGAGTCACTGCATATTCTTCATCTTCTGTTAGAAAAATGGGCATACCATCAGTAGTGAAAAATGATTAGCTTCAACAATCGGATCATCATCACCATCATCTATTTCCATCCCCTAAACATAATTTTGCTACAAAGGGGTTCTGATCTGCTGCTGTTGTGTTGTTTTATCCTGCGTTTTATGTTCCCTCTACTTGATTCAGAATTGGGGCTGTTGCTGTCCTCTGAAATTTGGATTCCTGATTGGTGCTTCAGGTCTGTCTGAAATAGTCAGCCGATAAACCATCTTCTCTACTGTTCGGATCAAAGTATCCATATTACTATCTAAAGGAGAAGCTTCCTCTTTTACAGTTACTCTCTTTTCATCTCTTGTCCATGCTCTTTTGGCCAGCAGATTTGCTTCAACGCTTACAGCAGTTTTCCACATATCTTCAAGTGTGGTAGGATCTCGTTCTCGTAACTGATATGCCATATCAGAATCGAAACCATCTGGAAATTTGAGCAAAGCTAACCCCATGGGGGGCTTGAGGTTTGCTGGAATAACATTATACACTGCATTAAACCTTACACAATAATCTTGTACAATTTCACCCACATTCCTTTTAATATTTTCATACTCGGAAAAAATTTGGAGTGGGTTTTTCTTTGCCTCCCACCGGTCTAAGAATTGTCTATGTAGCTCTGGAAAAGTGTGGATAGAGGCTGATGGTAAGGCTATGAACCATTTTTGAACTTCACCTCCAAAGCTTTGGAAAAACAATCTCATGGTCACATTTTCTACCTCTATCTACCTCATGAAGGTCAAAGAAGTCATTCATCTTATCAACATGTTGCTGGGATGTGATGCTTTGAGTAGCATCAAAGAAAGGTATTTTACTTTGGCAATCAGCAGGCATATCATTCAGATTCTAAGGAAAAACTAGGGGTTCATACCGGGCAGCCATGACTCGAGGTGAATTTACAACAACTTTTAAAATATTAGGATTCAAGGGAGTTGTTGATGGAGAAATCGGAAATTGAGGATTGATTTCTAAAATTGATGGGAATACTGATGAATTGAGGGTAGTAGATGTTGTTTCTGATGATTCTGAAGGCTCAGGGATATTGGTAGAAATGATAGATGTTTGAGAGGAATTTAAGATATAATCATCAATTGATCTGTTTTCCCTTTCAACTTCAAGATCTACAAGAAAATATGGATCTAAAACTGTATCATCAAGTGTAATTTCAGATTTGGTTCTGAACAGAGAAAGCTCAAAAAACTCATCAAAAGGGAGGTCTTCAACAAACAACCACTCACTGGGCCAGGAATGGGATCTGAAAATAGGTATAGGGCTTACTGAACCTTCCTGTCTTCTGATTATTCGAGGAATAAGGTTAGGATTTTCAAATACAGGGGGAGGATTTGGATCAGGATTGGCCATTGTGTATTTTCTTGAAGCCAGTGTGGTGAAATTTCTACTTTGCAATGTTTTGGTTCAGCCTATAAAATTCTGAAACTCATCATCTAGAGTTAAAGAATTTATATGGAAGATATTACCAGGGTGATCAGTCTTACGTTTAGATTTGTCCCCGGTATGGTCGCCACTATGTTATCACCTAATTTGACCTCATACTGAAGAAAGGCAAACCAGGGTAACTACAAACCACGCTTAACCTTGTAGCTAGCCCTACAAGGCAGAGAGAGGGCACTCTCCATAAGATATCTCAAATGAAGTATGACTGCAAAATGATTTTGGGCAAGGTATAGTAGCTCGAAATATTTTTATAAATTTTCTGGGTTTTTGTTGGATGAGATGGAGCTAGGCAGTTTAAATCTGGGGAATTAGATCAGAAATATAGGGTATTCTATGGGGCAAGGTAGGCATGGATTTTAACAACTTTTTTTTAATGATGATGAAATTTTTAGACTGGTGAGGAGCTGAGGAGGGCATATGAGATGGATCCTTCTCAAACAGCAGAAAACATAAAATATTGAATGATTTTCACAAGGCAGAGCACTGTAAAAAGTGGATTCTACCTATATAACTTGAAAAAATTCAACAGAAATATGGAATGAATGAAATGGCATACATAACATTTAACATATGATTACAAAAGAAGAGACTATATTAAAATTCCATACCACAGGGATCCCATAAAAATTTGCTGCAAGTCTTTATTAATTCCTTGCCAAACAAGTTACAAAGATATACAATGAAGCTCAGTGTGTCCCAATGATTCCGATCTTTTTCCACCCTTACAAATGACTCAGAAATTACATTAAATAGAGAAGTTTCAGGGGGGCGAATCTGTAGAAGGACGAGCCGTTTCACCTACCCCGAAACTGAAATCTGAAGATAGAAAAACAACCCAACAAGATGCCTTTGAAAGAGAGGAAACAATATATTTGACCATCTAGAAGATTGATCTGTTATATTTATTCGAACAAATAGGAAGAAAAACAAATCTGAAACAGACCTCCTCATTTATCGTTGTTGTCGATGCTGGAATGATCTTTGTGTTTCATAATTAGCTCACGGCCTTAACAAATATCTTTTTCCTTTAACTTGAAGAAAAACCCCTTTAAACCAATAAAAATCGGATTGCCTCTTTTAACGGAGAAAAACCCCCTTTTTTATTGAAAAGAGCGAAGGATTGACAGTGGGCCCAAAAATCGCAATTGCAAATTGGGAAGGAGCGGGTTTAAAACTTATGGGTGGAGGAAATGCGATATGTGATGGCGATTGAGCAATGAGAGTGAAGGTGAATTATCACATCGGCAGAAGTGAGGGGTGTGTGTTAGAAGTTGCGGGACTTCCGATCACGCAATGCGATGAATAGACTTATCGCATCGACGGAAGGGAATGGAAAGGTTAAGGCGCATCGAGAATGACCAATATGCGATATGTGATTTCTCGCATCGACGGGGAATGATGAAGCAGGTTTTAGAGTGAAGTGCTATGGAGATTGCGATGTGCAATGGGCGATATGTGATTCAAAACATTGGTGGAAGGGATGGCGCGGAGTTAAGTGCTGGGGAACATGGGATGTTGCGATGAGATGGTGCGATGGCATCGCATCGGCGATGAGCCATCACATCGACAGTTTGTAGGATGCGGCAATTAAAAAAAAAAACTTTGCGGTAAAGGGAAAAACTCATAAAAAGGCAAAAAATTATAAATTTTGAAGGGGCAAATGAAAAAAGGGGGTAGAGTTGTGCTTTTGAGGCCTTAATTCATTTGGGCATATATTCCAATCCAGAAGTCAGTTTTGGGAGTGTGGTATACCGTTGGAAAGATATTTCAGAGCTCCTTCTGATGAACATATTTACAACATATTTTACACTGAAAATCCTGTGGAGAACACCTTTGAAACCCAGGCAGAGGAAGACCCCTTTGGCTCTTTGGAGATATCAGCTTCTGAAGTTCAACTTATTACATATGGAAACATAAAATTACATAAGAAATGATAATAAAAACTAAGTACCCTGTTTTCTCCTCAAAAGATGTTTTGAGGTGAAAATTACATCAAGCTTTGAAGAACAACTCTTTGACCTTTCCAAACACTATGCTTTGAGTTTATTTGGCATCCTCATGTCCTTTCTGATACTTATTGACACTTTCATCATAAATTTGACCATGGTCGAATCCTAAAACCTAATGAGACCAATCCTGTTAGCCCCCAGTAAATTTTTGACAGGCAAAGTAGGGGGCTAAAATTTTTTTGAGTCTTCAAGGTATGCATTTCCTCTGAAAACACATCATCCTTGAAGTCTCCTATGCCTTTGCCCTGTGATGAAGTCCCCTCTACTGATTTCCATTATAAAGCCTCTCTGATTACAAAAAATTTGCTCCAAAAGGGTCTCATTTGCCCCTGGTATCCCTGCAAAATGTCCCATTTCACTCTGTTTTCCCTTTTTCTGAGTTTCCTTTCCACCCTCTTTTCCCCTTTCTGAACTTCCTTCATTAATCCTCTAATCCTCCCAAAACCCCATTTAAACCCTCCAAATACTCTTGGTTTGGGTTGATAAACCCTTTCCCTCTCTATCGTTACCCCTTTTGGCCTTTAATTTCATTGAAAATGGGAAAAAAACCCACTTTGCAACTTCCATTAGGCCTTAGCCCCTTTCTGCTAGCCCCTCAGCCTTTTCTCCACGAGACCCGGGTGCTGAAACCGAGCGCTGGCCTGAAAGGCGCTTACCGCAAATGGATATCGAACGCAGATCCAACCGTCGATATATATAGATCGGATGGTGATCGTGGCTCCCACAGCGTCCATTGTTCACCCCGTTCATCGCCCCGATCGCGCCATCTCCATCTATTTACCTGCAGATCCGACAATTTGGATTCTACCCGCCCCAGTGGTCCCCGCGTACTATTCAAAAACCATCTCGTTTCTATCGCACTGCCTTTGGGCGGAGGGTGGTATTTTCTGATAGGCCAGCGATTCCACTCAGCATTCGACATGTGGCTTCGGCACTATTTCAAAACCACTACCCCATCACGCATTAACGTTCGTCCGCAGATGCGTAGCGATATGCACATGTACCGTCCGATCTGGGGCAGTTGATCTAACAGTCGTCGTTCCACGAAGCTACGCGCGGGTTAATCTATGCTCTCCGTATCCCTAGCCCACTGTCCATTGACCTCCACCGTGTTCCCAGCCGTCGATCTCCTCCGAGATCGGACGGTCCAGATTTGATTGCCCCCATCGTTGACTATCCCGCCATCGCCCGGTCCTGCCACGTCACCATTCCACGTGTCTCGCCATACAATCGCCCACCCCTGTTATATATGTTCGTCCCAAGGTCAAAGTTCAGTGTTTTTATGTTAAAACGTCCGCCTTGATGTTTTCCCCATGAATTCTCCACTGTGCCATTTTTTCCTCCACAGTAGCCTCTGCAGTCATCATCCTCGTCCACGCCATGCTGCCATGGTCACTTTCATCCATACCACCACCTCCATACATGTTTTTCATAATTGTTTTCATGTTTTGCAGGTTTATTAGGTGGTAAAACCCGCCATGGTTCATATATGCTATTGTAATGGCGTAGTGTGCAGAGGAAGCTGAATTTAGAGCCCGATATTACAGGGAAATGTCTGGAAAGGTGTCTGTGACATAAATTTCATCGAAGGACAGAAATAAAGCTCTACAAAACCTCGTTGGCGCCATTAAAGCACAGATTTCTTAGTCAGATGAAATCTAGAAATCGGCAAAGAGTATCAGTGGAAAAATAGTGCGTTTAAGGCCTGTAATTGCATATTTTTAGCCTTAATCCAATTGTTCAAAGACAAGGTACCAGAATCAAAGACCCAGTGGATCGTTCAGACAGTCCAATGCACATAAATATAATACTATCAGGGTTTCCATATTAGCAGAATGTTCTTCCATGAAAGGACATGGTACACATTATTGTTTCAGTCTACATTGTGTCCAAATGAATATTTTCGCCCTATCAGCATTCCTACACCATCAGAAGCATTTGTTACATGGTATGGCAGACCCTAGCATCATTATTCCGCCTTTTTGTGCAATTCACTAGAAAATTGCAACAAGTACCAAAGATAAATGCTCAGAATTAAAATCGAATGGAGCCTCGGCCCTCTTGCTGCTCCAGAATTTAATGTTGCAATTAAAATGTCATCTACTCATGTTGATTCTCTTCTCCTATAAGAACTCCCAAGAGAAAATTGTAAATTTGTTGTTCGGTTGTTGTCGTTGTAGTTAGAAGGGATTCAGTTCTGAATGTTTGAACAGTTTGGGGAGAGTAGCAGAGTAGTTGTTATGTAGTAGGCTGGGAGGAGAAGTTTGGATTGTAATAGCCATTGAGCTCAGAGTATGTGACTGGTTTTGCATCAATTAATCAAAGCACATTTCACAGGATCCTGGTCTATTACTATTGGTGATGTTTTTCTAACTCTGTTTATTACATTTTCATAATGTTCATTTTCTACTGGCTTGCATCGAAATATGGTATAGGATTTACCCTTGTTAGGTACCCTATGCTTTTTCTCTCCTTGCCTTCTATGTTTTCTACTAAATGTGTTATCTAAGGGTTGTTTTCAGTTAATTTAACTAGTGTAGTAATTCCTTATGCTACTAGCTGATGTATGAATTAAATGAATCTGCCTTTAGATATTCTTGTTCGGTTTAAGCTGGAAGATTTGGGAACACTGGGGATTAGAGTTAGCCCTGTCCACCAGGATCCTTGTGCGACCATCTGGCCTTTCTAAGATCCCTCTGCTAAACTTATCTCTGTTTTCCCTTGGAGCATGCTAAAGATGACCTGGAGTTAAATGACCTCTGGTCCGATCTATAAGCTGCCCCTTTGTCCCTCCTTTGAAATTTGCCTTTGAGTATGTCCAAGCAGGTCTGGAGTTAAATGACCTCTGACCTGATCTATAGACAGAAATTAGGTTGCTTTCCTTCTCTCACTTTCAATCCTTAATGTTCCACCTCACCATCTAATCTAAAGATCCTTTAGTATTAGATGACTTGCCCTTTGAAAGCCTTGGCTAGTTGTTGCATGTAATTACCTTTCATGACTCCATAGCCCAATGGATGGCACTTTTTTGACCTACCCTCTTTGCTGAAACATCCTGCTATTTTGTTCCTTTCCTTCCATTACTTTCTCAGTCCATGATCTCATGACCAACCCAGCAACCAACCAACCAAATCATTTTAAAACCCCCCCTTTGTGCTTCATACCTAGCCTAACATCTCATTTTGAGCTTCAAAGATATACTATTCTTTGTCTTATTGGAGAGATCCCTCTCCGAGTCCAGGAGGGCTAGATATTAGGGCCCCAAAGCGGTTCTGATGTTGTCTCATCTTTTGGTCTTGCCAATCTGGCCAAAACATGGGAACCCCAACATAATGGCGACTCCGCTGGGGAGAATTGAGTGCATTTCACCTTAAAAATTCTTAAGCACTCAAAATACCCAAGATCTCTGGTTAGATTTACATTCAATTGTTGATGGTGGACAGCATTCTGCTTCAGATATTCATATACATCCACCTAGCGACTCCACACTCCATAACTCTCAAAGACTCCACTGGAGGAAGAACCTGAAATATGGCCAGACCTCATAGAAGGATAGAACACATGGGTTGGATTTGGTTTAAAGAATTCATTTTTTTTTCTACCACTATGTTATGTCCTACTTCAAGCCTAACCAAGTGTACAAAGATGAGACCCACAATGAGTATGGTAAATATCTCAAGCCTCAGTCTTCAGACCACAAGCAAACATGTACTCCCGTGAAGAACCTGGTGGGACAAGAAGCTCATGTTGTATCTCCCACCCTTAAAGAAGCTTCAAGCATCCATGAGCCCATTTTTATACCACCTACACCTACAAAGGTCATAGAAAGATATAAGCCTCTGGTTTTACCTCTTATATTCCAGCTCCTTCCTTCATAACTTATAAACCAGCTGCCCCTTTTTGATGGAGAAAATAAAGGGACCACTGCTGAGGAACGTGTTCAAAACCTTGAGGATTTACTTGAATTGTATGAAATAGAATAATATGATGTGTGCATCAAAATGATTGCCTTGTCATTACAAGGAAATTTTAAGAGTTGGTTCAAAGGCCTGCCAGAGGCAAGAATTTGCAGCTTTCATCAATTTTCTCAAGTTTTCCTTGATAAGTGGGCAGCCCCAAAGAGTGCTCTCCTCATCCTAAAAGAGTATCAAAACCTGAAAAGGCAGCCAGGAGAGACAGTACAAGAATTTTCAGCCAGGTTTAATAAGGTATATGATGCAATACCTTCAAATATAAAACCACCTTTGGGATGGGATTTATTGCACTATCCAAGTTATTTTGACCCCGAGGTGGAATTCCATATATGAGAAAGAGAACCTTCGAGCCTGGAGGAAATGCAGAATATAGAAATCACTGTCGAATACAACATACAGTGCAGGGAGGAAAGGTTAAAAACAGCAAGGAAGGATCGAGCAGAGAAAATAAGGCAGGTCTCTTTAGAGAACAAGCTGGAAATATTGATAGAGACTGTCAATACCCTGTTGAACACAGAAGAGGAAGAATATGAGGCTGAAACCAGAGAGGATGATTGGAAAATACCTGCTCCTTGTCCTAAAAAAATACAAACCAAATCACTGCAAGACGTAAGCAGCATGCCAAGCATGTATGATGAACAAGAGTTAGAATCAGAAAATGAACTTGCAGACTATTTTGAAGAAAGACTTGCTGAGAGTCCGGAAAATTTGATGGGTGAAGTTGCTTATAATTATGATTTATCTAATTAGGATTTGTCTAATGATGATTTTTTCCAAAGAGAAACTGAACTTGCAGGGCTATCATCAACAGTTCCATGGGAGGAAGATCATGACCATCAACTTCAAGGAAATGATGAGCCAATGCAGGCCATCTACGATACTGATGAAGAAAGTGTTGAAAGCATGATAGCAGATGAAGATTCACTGAATTTTCACTTTGTTACATATCAGATCATCAGTATTAATTTCAAAGAAGATGGAAGCCAGCATCTCTTCACCGCAGAGGACAAGGAAGAAAGACATGAAAAAAATCTTGAGCAGGATGAATGTCCTGAGCCTTCTACTGAAAAGGTCGAGGTAATCCAAGAAACCCCTGCTCAAGAATATTTTAATTTTTTCACAGAGCCCAGCTCACTCCAGTAGAACCGGCCAGGGTTAGAAGAGGACAGCCCTGCCATATATGATGAGCCCTCTAGTTCAGGCTGTAGTGAAGATGAGGGAGATCTCCTTTCCCACGGACATCTTTGTCTTGATCCAGTGGAAGAAGAGGTATTCCTAGTTAATGCTCATCTGCAAAATACCCCAAACCAGGAAGAGGAGGAGTGTGATTACAAAGGCCTCATTGTAGGTGCAATGATTGAAACTGCCCAGGATGCAGACAGCCTACCAGTCATGGGAGGCTTTGAAGGAAAAAAATTTCATCATGTTTTTGTTGATCCTGTGGTAGAATACATGGAGGCCCTGATTGGATCAGCTCCTCAAGCATCAGTCCTTTGCAAGATCCAAATACATCAGAATTTGTCACCACTATTGGTGGCCTCAGTTTCGAAGATCCACATGCAGAGCATCCTACTTTCATCTCTGATGAGCAGTCAGTTCTTCTTCCCTTTTTTGTTATTGCTTGACTGGCTGCATTGGCATTATTGTATCACCTAGAGCATCAGAGATTTCCAGTTAGAGTAGGGTAGGTAGGAAGTCTGAAATAAAGCTCAGCCTGTGAGCATGTAGCTAGTTGTTTTTAATTTCTGCAAAGTCCAACAAGTCAGACAGTCTAATCCTGGCTTGACTGTTTTCAATTTGTGTCTTAGAATGTAGAGAAGAAATCTGCTAGACAGTTTAATCCTAGCAGATACTAGTGTAAGTAGAGAAACATATGAGACCAACAGTCCAATCTAGTCTCATGGAGTAATAAGGGTAGAAATAGAATAGGTTTATTTTCTGTTTATAAAATAAATGATGTTAAGGGTCTGCTAGTCCAAATGCACCCTAAAGGAAAAATGCTAGGATTTTAGTCTGGGTAGGTAGATTGTTTGGGAATGTTTCTGCTGATATAATGTCTTCAGGATTTGTGGCAGTTGATATAAAGAAAGAAAGGGATGTGCCAAGCAGCAGGCATCTGGCCTACACCAAATATTTATCCTTTGAATTCTTGACTCCTTCAAGAAGAAGCCATCCCCACGTGGAGCCACTGTTAGCCCCCTGTAAATTTTTGACAGGGAAAGTAGGGGGCTAAAACGTTTTTGAGTCTTCAAGGAATGCATTTCCTCTGAAAACACATCATCCTTGAAGTCTCCTGTGCCTTTGCCCTATGATGAAGTCCCCTCTGCTGATTTCCATTATAAAGTCTCTCTGATTACAAAAACTGTGCTCCAAAAGGGTCTCATTTGCCCCTGGTATCCCTGCAAAATGTCCCATTTCACTATGTTGTCCCTTTTTCTGAGTTTCCTTTCCGCCCTCTTTTCCCCTTTCTAAACTTCCTTCATTAATCCTCTAATCCTCCCAAAACCCCATTTAAACCCTCCAAATACTCTTGGTTTGGGTTGATAAACCCTTTCCCTCTCTATCGTTACCCCTTTTGGCCTTTAATTTCATTGAAAACGGGAAAAAAACCCACTTTGCAACTTCCATTAGGCCTTAGCCCCTTTCCGCTAGCCCCTCAGCCTTCTCTCCATGAGACTCGGGCGCTGAAACCGAGCGTTGGCCCGAAAGGCGCTTACCGCAAATGGATATCGGACACAGTTTCAACTGTCGATATGTATAGATCGGACGGCGATCGCGACTTCCACAGCGTCCATTGTTCACCCCGTTCATCGCCTCGATTGCGCCATCGCCATCCATTTACCTGCAGATCCGACGGTTCGGAGTCTACCTGCCCCGGTGGTCCCTACGTACTATTCAAAAACCATTCGGTTTCTATCGCACCACCTTTGGGCGGAGGGCGGTATTTTCCGATAGGCCAGCGATTCCACTCAGCATTAGACACGTGGCTCTGGCACTATTTCAAAACCACTAACCCATCACGCATTAACGTTCGTCCGCGGATGTGTAGCGATATGCACGTGCACCATCCGATCTGGGGCAGTTGATCCAACGGTCGTCGTTCCACAAAGCTACGCGCAGGTTAATCTATGGTCTCCGTACCCATGGCCCACTGTCCATCACCCTCCGTCGTGTTCCCAGCCATCGATCTCCTCCGAGATCGGACGGTCCAGATTTGATTGCCCCAGTTGTTGACTATCCCGCCATCGCCCAGTCCTGCCACGTCACCATTCCACGTGTCTCACCGTACATTCACCTGCCCCCGTTATATATGTTCATCACAAGGTCAAAGTTCAGTTCTTTTACGTTAAAACGTCCGCCTTGATTTTTTCCCCATGCATTCTCCGTTGTGCCATGTTTTCCTCCACAGTAGCCTCTGCAGTCATCATCCTCATCCACGCCACACTGCCATGGTTACTTTCATCCATACCACCACCTCCATACATGTTTTTCGTAACTATTTTCGTGTTTTGTAGGTTTATTAGGTGGTAAAACCCGCCATGGTTCATATATGCTATTGTAATGGCGCAGTGCGCAGAGGAAGCTGAATTTAGAGCCCGATATTACAGGGAAATGTCCGGAAAGGTGTCTGCGACACAAATTTCATCGAAGGACAGAATCAAAGCTCTGCAAAACCTCGTTGACGCCATTAAAGCACATATTTCGCAGTCAGAGGAAATCTAGAAAGCGACAAAGAGTATCAGTGGAAAAATAGTGCGTTTAAGGCCTGTAATTGCATATTTTGAGCCTTAATCCAATTTTTCAAAGACAAGGTACCAGAATCAAAGACCCAGTGGATCGTTCAGACAGTCCAATGCACAGAAATATAATACTATAAGGATTTCCGTATCAGCAAAACGTTCTTCCATGAAAGGACACGGTACACATTATTTTTTCAGTCTACATTGTGTCCAAATGAAGATTTCCACCCTATCAGTAGTCCTACACCATCAGAAGTATTTGTTACACGGTATGGCAAACCCTAGCATCAGTATTCCGCCTTTTTGTGCAATTCACCAGAACACTGCAACGAGTACCAAAGATAAATGCTCAGAATTAAAACCGAATGGAGCCTCAGCACTCCTGCTGCTCTAGAATTTAATGTTGCAATTAAAATGTCATCTACTCATGTTGATTCTCTTCTCCTATAAGAACTCCCAAGAGAAAATTGTAAAGTTGTTGTTCGGCTACTGCCGTTGGAGTTAGAAGGGATTCAGTTTTGACTGTTTGAACAGTTTGGGGAGAGTAGCAGAGTAGTTTTTATGTAGTAGGCTGGGAGGAGAAGTTTGGATTGTAACATCCATTGAGCTCAGTGTATGTGACTATTTTTGCATCAATTAATCAAAGCACATTTCACAAGATCCTAGTCTATTACTATTGGTGATGTTTTTCTATCTCTGTTTATTACATTTTCATAATGTTCATTTTCTGCTGGCTTGCATCAAAAATATGGTATAGGATTTACCCTTGTTAGGTACCCTATGCTTCTTCTCTCCTTGCCTTCTATGTTTTCTGCTAAATGTGTTATCTAAGGGTTGTTTTCAGTTAATTTAACCAATGTAGTAGTTCCTTATGCTGCTAGCTAATGTATGAATTAAATGAATCTGCCTTTAGATGTTCTTGTTGGGTTTAAGCTGGAAGATTTGGGAACACTGGGGATTAGAGTTAGCCCTGTCCACTAGGATCCTTGTGCGACCAGTTGGCCTTTCTAATATCCCTCTGTTAAACTTATCTATGTTTTCCCTTGGAGCATGCTAAAGCTGACCTGGAGTTAAATGACCTTTGGTCCGATCTATAAGCTGCCCCTTTGTCCCTCCTTTGAAAGTTGCCTTTGAGTATGTCCAAGCAGGTCTGGAGTTAAATGACCTCTGACCTGATCTATAGACATAAATTAGGTTGCTTTCCTTCTCTCACTTTCAATCCTTAATGTTCCACCTCACCATCTAATCTAAAGATCCTTTATTATTAAATGACTTTCCCTCTGAAAGCCTTGGCTAGTTGTTGCATGTAATTACCTTTCATGACTCCATAGCCCAATGGATGGCACTTTCTTGACCTACCCTCTTTGCTGAAACATCCTGCTGTTTTGTTCCTTTCCTTCCATTACTTTCTCAGTCCATGATCTCATGACCAACCCAGCAACCAACCAACCAAATCATTTTAAAACCCCCCCTTTGTGCTTCATACCTAGCCTAACATCTCATTTTGAGCTTCAAAGATATACTATTCTTTGTCTTGTTGGATAGATCCCTCTCCGGGTCCAGGAGGGCTAGATCCTAGGGCCCCAAAGCGGTTCTGATGTTGTCTCATCTTTTGGTCTTACCAATCTGGCCAAAACATGGGAACCCCAACAAATCCTATGACCTAATAGAGTGAAAGTGAACCATGACTGAAGACCATAGAGAGGAGAATCAACAAGTATTTTCATGAGGGAAAACTGACGAAGTGACCCCAACCATCAGTAAATCCATGACCTAATGGAGTGAATAAAATTTATAGTATGGGACTCCTACTATGCAAATTCAAAAGAGCAAATTTGATCACTAATGGCAGTATGACAAGACTGACACTAACACTAAGAATACTACTCATAACTATAATCAATAACAATATCGAGAAGACTCTAATTATGGTAAAATGAAATAAACTCTACAAAATTGAATGTATACTAATTTTTTTTTAGTCTTTATAAATCAGTTTAGATCAATCTTAACACGAGATTTATTGGGCCAAGAGGGATCAAATTTATTTTCAGTGTAAAAGAGGTTTTCAATTCAAGAAATTTGATCCTTTTGGGTGCTTGGTAGATCTAGAGTTAAGATTGATCTAGACTAGTTTAATTATTAATTATTAATTATAAATATAAAGATAAATATAATTATTACTTTTATGTTTTTTTATTTTATTTTTACCGAGTCAAAAGGTTAAATATTACAACATCTCTACCATACTAGGATCAAATATTTACATAGGAGTTAAGTTTACTTATGAACCTCAAATATAAAGAATTGTTTTACTAAAAAGTGGATCCGGTGAGAGAAAATATTGAATAAAATATAATAGTACAATATTGTATTTTTCCCAATATTTATTACTACTATCACCCAGTAACAAGTGGCCAGGGATGGGGGAATTACTAATTTAAAGGTAATAATATTAAATTTTACCTAATATTTCCCATCACCCCCAACTAAATATTGCATTTTACTCAATATTTTGGAATTACTAATTAAAATTTAATATTATTAAATTTTACCTAATATTTCCCATCACCCCCAACCTAAATATTACATTTTACTCAATATTTTCCCTCACCCTTGTTAATTTTATAGTTGAGTTTGTTTACTTTTAAACTTCATATATAAAGAAAAAATACAATTGAAAGTAGACCAATTGAGGGGAAGTATGGGGTGAATATAATATTGTAATAACATATTTTACCCAATAGTTCTTCCAAGCTAGTAAAAAGTGGATGAAGGTAGGAATAAATATTATAGAAAATGTAATAATTACATTTTACCTAATATTTCTCCCACCTCCTCCCCTCACCCCAGCGCACTTTCATAGTTAGACTCATTTATTTGTAAACTTATCATCCTATATCTATCAAAATTCTATTTCTATAGCACATTATTGCACATAGATTAAGAGAATAAATTACATATATTATATTCAAGTGATTATCAAAGAAGCCATTAGAATGAATAATCAACTATTGTTTTGTACTTTGTGCAATCTTGTTTAATCTTAAGCTTCTTAAAAACACCTTGTTGAATCACACAATAGCCTCCACTAAGCTGTAAAGCTTCTACACATATATACACATTATGTATTCATCAATTAAACATTATGTATTCATCCATTCAATGATAGAAAAAAAACATACAAAAAGACATAGGGCCACCAAACATATCCATACAGGTGTCAAGTGCTAACATATCCATAAAAAAAATTTACCTTTACAAGCCACATGGATTCAACTTCATCATTTTGTACAAGTAATTATGTATCTAAATATAACATCAAACTGAGATGGATCTAGAATAGTTTAATTTCCCCTTAAATAGGTTTATTCCACATGAAGACCATGAGTTAATACCATAGATTATTAATACCATTGGTTATTTTTCATTTTTATTATTATTTTTTATAGGGTTATTTTATTTTGTTATTTTTATATTACAAAAGTTACACATCTCTACCATATTTTATTTTATACTTTCCCGATTCAAAATGTTTACATTAATGTTACACATCTTTAGCATCCTAGGTTGGAGAGCATCTCTCAACCCAATAAAAAATGAGTAATTTATTATTATTATTATTATTATTATTATTATTATATATATATATATATATATATAGATATAGATATATATATATTCAACTCCTCTTTCTATAAAACAAATGTTGAATTTATATTTTTTTTATACATAATAATTATATCAAATTTTTAATTAGGGTCTACATTGACATTAGATTAAAATTGTTAAATGTTAAATGTTAAAAGTTAAACATTTACGCTTGACATATACCCCATACTGGGTTGTAGAGCAACTCTGCATGTGATAAATATATATTCCTCACTCATGAACAATTTATAAGTATTGTATAATGAAGTATAGTTTACAAAATGGAACATGCACAAAAATTATTTAATCCTTAAAAATGAAAATATACCTCAACCATTAATAAATTCTGAGTATTGTACAATGAAATATACTTTACACAATTAAATATGCACCAAAATTTTAAATATTATTCACCAATCAATATGTGTATTAATATGATAACGAGTATTGAAGTTGTCCACTAATACAATTCTACACCAGTTAAACAATATGAAAATTTCTTTCTTGGGTACCCACCAAATTTCACCACCTAATTGGTGACCTCCTTGCCTAATCCTTGGGTACTCTACTTCCTTGCGGACCCCCAAGATGCAATGGGACCATATCAAAGATGAATAAAATATTAGTGTTGAGGTGAGCTCCCAACTCAAGAGATTTCCACTCAATGGAAGCTCCACACACACCAAACTCACTCATAAAACTCTATTTAAACACTCAAAAGGATTTATCATTAGAACATTTGTCCAACATTTAGGTGCATCCAAAGTTGTGATTTTCATAGTTTTCTATTCCTTTTATAAGAAATTTTGGTGTGTCACTTGGATTCACATGCAAAATTACCATTTTCTTCATTTCAATATTCATTGTTAGCCCCATAATTTTCTCTCTTTTTTCCATTTTCCCCTTCCTAAATCATAACCATTTACCTTTGTTTTACCTCTTTTATGCACCCTCATCTTGCACCAGTCCAAGCACGGTGACATATTTCGTATAAACTTTATTTTTCATACTTTTAATGCAACCTAGCATTAATTAATCATTTATTACACGATTTCTTACTTTTAATCACTCTTTGTAACTTATTGATATCTCCACTATTTATTTGGTAATTAGAGTACTTACCGTGACCGTTGATCCTAGTGCAGGATCGGATCTTGCACCATTGCTAGCACAGCAAATCCTTGCAGTAGATCTGAACCTCCTTGATCACTGCCTCGTTTTGAGCAGCTTCAGCCACGACAGCAATATCGACCTAAAGGCAACCAAGACCGAATATGCGAAGGATGAAAGCTGGAGATTGGCTACAGCCAGTTTTGCTAATTGTCTAATTTTGAAGGCCAAAAAGCTAAATTCTGTGTTTTGTTATGTAATCAGTTGAATGATATATTTTTTCCTTTGGCCAAAGATATATATAATGTAGAATGTAAATATGACTAAGGAAAAATTTTTGATAGGAGAAGAGAATAGAGACACAGCCAGAGAGGCAGTAATAGGTTGTTGTATTTTGTTATCGCCCGAATCTGGGTTGGACGATGTATTAATGTATGTATTTGCCTCAGTGAATTAATAAAAGGGAGCTTTGCCTCATGTTTCACAAATTTCGTTTCTGTATTTGAGCTGATGAATTGATTAAGGTACTGAGCAATGTTCTTATTTAAAAGGGAAACGCGTTGGTTGGCTAGGGCCCAACCAACCCAACACGTTTATCCCATTTCCCGTTTTCCTGTAATTTGTGTTTACATTGTCAAGTGTGATTTAATTTTAAGCACATACATTCTTGTCTGAGTGAAAGCGGATCCGTTGTGTGAAGTAGATAAATTTCCTTTTCCTGCACTTGATTTTAGATTGGTTTTCCTCTGCCTGGTCCAAGCAGGAGAAATAACCCTGCACCAATGCACGTTGGTGTGATATCTCCTTTTCTGCAATTCTGTTTGATTGGTTTTCCCCGCCTGGTCCAAGCAGGAGAAATGAACCTGCACCAGTGCACGTTGGTGTGATGCAGCAAGCCTTCTTAATCTACTTCCCACAATCTTCTTTCTTTCATTAAATGCTTATGACAGGATAAATGTATATTGATTGTTTCTTTATTCCTGCACTCTGTTAAGATCAGAAACATTCACTTTTTATGTGTGCAATTTGATTTAACAGTATAATATCACTTGCAATAATTAAGCACTCATTTTAAGAATTAAATGCTAAGTGCAGGAAGCTCTGATATGGTGTAAGAACTAGTTTCTTGCCACGGGATCTGAGTGCTTTGAACCTGGAAAAGTTCAAGCCCTTGCATGAAGTAAAAATCCTTTAGTAAAGACACCATTTATACCTTCTTCATAAATCTTTGTTCCTACACTAGTGCGAGCAGACTGCGATAGTGCAGGACAGATTAGTGCAAGAAGGAAATCTCTAAAGGAGCAGGTTTAAGGGCCCATCTGATGAGACTGCTAAGTGTCTCTACTAAAGAAAAACACACACTCAGTAGTTAAACAATAATTAGCTAGAGTGATTTCCTTTTATCTTTAATTCCCTCTTGCAAATGCATTCTTCCTTGTTCCAGTCTTAGATTATTTTGATGGTTCAAGTTGCCTTTTTCTCTTTTTAATTTGATTATGTAATCTTTCCTTTAAAGAAATTAGGGATTTATATTAGGAATATTCATACCATCTGTGGCATTGCTTGTGCTTTGTCTCTAAGTTTACGGATCCCCCGGGTTGACAAATTAAGTGTTGAGGAGTTGCTTAATTGTAATTCCTGCACCCAACATTTTGGCACCGTTGCCGGGGAGGCGATTTGATTTGGTAAGAATTTTCTGATTATACAATAGAGGTAATTTTTCCTTTATTTTTGCAGTATTGTTTGGAAAAGCTTATTTGAAGGAATTTTACTGGTTTTAATTGATTTCTGACAGCATTTTTTACTACACGTTGTTTGTTATTTTTCTTTCTCTTTTTTTTGAAATGAATGCCTAGAAAAGGTAAGGGTTTGAAGCCCACTAAGGGCCAAAATAATTCTGAAAACAATTCTCATATTGGCTCTCCTTCTGTAAGAAGGAAGCCCAATCCAATTCAAACCCATCACGCAAGAACAATCCACCTGGATTCTAGTGACAACAGCTCAGGTGTGGATCAGCCTGTTGAGAGCGGTACAAGTAAAAGGGAAACAATGGTGGACCATGAAGATCATTTGGAAGGGACTAGTGAAAAACAGGTAAGTGGAGAACAATCCAATTTTGTTTTTCCAATTGTGGATTCTAATACTATGGTGCAAATGAAGAATATTCCACCATTAGCTCTCCCTCATTTCCATGGTAAAGTTCATGAAGATCCTGACTCTTTTATATTCGAGTTTGATATTATGTGTAGAAGTTATGATTATTCAACTGATGCTCAGAAGTTAATATTATTTCTTGTTACTCTCAAGGACTCTGTTGAGAATGCAGCAAGATGATGGAGCTTGGTGAAATGAAGTCGCGTTCACCAAGTGGGCCCGCAGGCGAATTCTGGCGCAAAGTCTATTTTTAGACTATGTCTATTTTTAGACATATGGAGCATGGTTCGGGGATTCCAGTTTGAGATTCTTGGAGCATTGGTCATGTTGGTAAAAATAGATGAGACTCTATTTGTTAGGTCGAAGAGGTCGAAGGCTATTTTTAGACTGCCTCTCCTAAAAATATGGAAGTCAAATATTATTTACCCTTAATAATATTTGGACTCTAAACAGCAGTTTACTCTCTTGGAGCACTTCAGTTCGAGCTACAGAAGTGGCTCATGCATCTGACAGAGGAATCACGTGATTCCCAAGGGTTTGATGGCACATGCATGGTTGACTTCAGTTAGGACTTCAGTGGCAGAAGTTTGGTGGAGTTAATGCGACAGCTAGTGGAGTTGTGTTCTGTTTATTTTAGTTGAACTAGTTGAGATTAGTTTAACTAGCTAATCAATTAGTTATGAGTGGAGTGAATTAAATATTATTTAATTCATTAATTAGTAACTCATTATTCAACTCAAGAACACACCAGTTCACTACAGTGTATGATCAGTTCAGTGGAGACCAGTGAAAGAGGTAGATGAAAGGGTGGAGTTAGCTATCAGTTGTGACTATACTGTTGCTATTTGCAACACACAGATAGGAGGAGTAAGCCCATGAGGATTGCGCAGTTCATGCTGGTGGTTTATCTATATAAAGAGGCCATCCCATAGCATTGAAACACGCAATAGAGGCAAGGCAATTGGCGGTGAGTTTTGAACCAGTAACCTGTTCAAAACCAAGCTAGATTGTGTGTAACTTTATGAGAAAGTACTGAGTACTTGTGAGGAGTATTGTACTGAGTTTGTTACATGATTTTTCCATTATAATATACACAATAGCTGCGGGGTTTTCAGCTATAAGCTTTCCCCATACATACTGTGTTAATGTGTATGATGATTTGATGTGTTATCACTTGATTTTATTTCCGCATGTTTGATGATCTGAGTTGATCTGAGTGGAAGAGATTATGTGTTGCATATAAATTCGAATTGTATGTGATCAGGATAGTCTCGGTGGATAATTAATCATTATTCAGCAAATTTCTACATGGTATCTGAGCTATTGAAGCAGAGATTGATCATCACAGTGATTACAAACTTATTTCGGTAGACAGAGTCTGCATGCGGGCCAGGTAGCCTCCGGATTCATCTTTCTTCGGAAAGTGAAAGGTCTGGTAAATGCCCCTTGCAGTCAATCTCTGTGCTAGAAATAATTTTTTCTCATAGATCTAGAGCGGTTGAGCTTTGAGGTGGAATTCGAATTTTGCAGCAATTTTGTTTTCTTGGTGCCGGTGTTGAAAATGTCTTTCAACGGTTTGCGACTCGAATATGCTCTTGAAGGCAGTTCGAATTATGTTGCATGGAAAGATCGCATGGAGGCAGTATTAGAAGATAATGGTCTGAAGGAGTTCGTAGATACGGATGTCCAAAAGCCCACTGATCCTGCTGAAGTCGATGCATGGCAAAAGAAGATGGCGAAGTGTCGAAGGATCCTGTTGGAGGGCGTCAAGGATCATATTGTATCCAACCTGCATGGAAAGGCTACTCCATATTTAATGTGGAAAGCTTTGACGGATCTATTCCAGAGTAAGAGTGACCAAAGGAAGTTGGCGCTCAAAGATAAGCTCAGGAACATCAAGATGGAGAAGGGCGACAGCATCGCCAAATACCTCACGAAGTTCACTCAGTGCAGAGATGAGCTGGGAAGTGTGGGGGTGGTGGTCAAAGTTTCACTGATTGCATGCTTAGTTTCAAGTATGCTGGGATCGGTGTGGTTCTTGGACAGCGGTGCGTCATTTCATATGACGGGAGATCGGGATTTGTTCTCGCATCCGGAGGACAAAGATTTGGGTGTGCACATCGAGATGGGCGATGATGGTAGATACAAATGGCGATCGGTACCCGCATCATATCCTTTCGTAGGAGTCCGGCAAACCCTTTGTCTTAAAGGATGTCATGCATGTACCGGGATTGAATAAGAACTTGATCTCTCGCGATGTTGGAGGATAAGGGTATGTGATGTCTTCTACTAAGGAAAAGCCTTTCCGCGCAATAAGACTACTGGAGAGACCCTGAAGATAGGGGTTCGGACCAAGAACCTTTATCAGTTGCAGGTAGATGGCTGCGCAGCTATCGCATGCAAGGCGGGAGAAGTGGTGAGCCGGCATGATGAGGGCGAACTGTGGCACAGGAGATTGGGCCACCTTCACCATGGAGCTTTGAAGATTCTGTAGCAGATTTATACTGGGCTTCCTAAGGGCACTCTTGCGCAGTCAGATCAGTGCAAGGGGTGTACTTTAGGGAAGTATGTGAAAGCCACCTTTTGACGAGAAGGATAGTCGTGCCACGATGATCCTTGAGAGAGTTCACACAGACGTGTGTGGTCCTTTCTCAGTTGCTTCGACAGCAAAGCACAAGTATTATGTGATCTTTGTTGATGATTTCTCTCGAAAGTGCTGGATCTTCTTCATGCAGAAGAAGAGCGATACATTTGCGAAGTTCTGTGAGTTTAAAGCACTGGTCAAGAAGGAGTCGGGGAAGAAGGTGATTGCTCTAAGGAGTGATAACGGTGGTGAATTCATCTCGGCTGAATTCAAGGAGTTCTGCAGCACAGAAGGGATTTGGAGAGAGCTCATCGCACCCCATAACCCACAGCAGAACGGGGTGGCTGAGCGGAAGAACAGAACGATCGTGGGTGCTGCACGGGCGATGTTGCATGATCAGGGCCTACCCCTTCACTTGTGGGCCGAGGCATGCAATACAACAGTGTATGTGCAGAACCGTTGTCCTCACAAGGTTCTTGGCATGAGTACACCAGAGGAGGCTTATTCTGGCAAGAGGCCTGATATTTCCCATTTGCGGATTTTCGGATCTCCTGTCTACATGCATGTGACGAAGGATGCGAGAAGGAAGCCGGATCCAACTGCTGAAGTTGGAATATTTGTGGGGTACACTGATACACCTCACAACTATCGGGTGTATGTGCCAGACAGTCGCAAGACTGTTGTGCGACGGGATATAAAATTTCAGGAGGAGAAAGCCATGCAGTGTTCGCTTGAGAGGGAGCTACACTTGCATGCATATGAGGAGCTGTTAGTTCCTAAGGAGGAGCTTCCGGATGTGGATCAGCCACAAGAGGAGGTTCAGGAGGTGGAAGAAACCACCCAGGCAGCGCCAACCATCAGAGGGCGCATGCGCACTACAGAAGCTGAGCGACTGGCTCGGGATGCAGAGACGGTTGTAGGACCACCTACAGCACAACGCAGACAGAGACAGTCACCGGATCGGTACACTGGATACATGGCTCTTGTGAGTCAATGTGTTGTGACGGAGCCATCCTCTTTTGAGGAAGCCGTGGAGGAACCCGCATGGGTTGATGCCATGATCGAAGAATATGATTCGATCATCAGGAACAGTGCATGGGAGATTGTCCCAAGACCGGTTGGGAAATAAGTGGTGGGTTCGCGATGGATCTACAAGGTGAAGCAGGCGGCTGACGGGAGTGTGGAGAAGTACAAGGCGAGATTTGTCGCCCGTGGCTTCTCACAGATCGAGGGGATTGACTATGAGGAGACTTTTGCACTTGTCGCAAGGTACTCTTCCATACGGACGATCCTTGCTCTCTCAGCGCATATGGGGTGGCACATTCATCAGATGGATGTGAAGACTGCGTTCCTCAATGGAGTTATTGAGGAAGAGGTGTACATAGAGCAGCCTGAAGGTTTTGAGATCTTCAGCAGTGAGTCGCATGTGTGCCGACTCAAGAGAGCACTCTATGGGCTGAAGCAAGCACCTCGTGCTTGGTACACTCGGATAGACAGCTACTTCACCGGGCTTGGATTCTCCAAGAGTGAGGCGGATCCAAACCTGTACCCGATTGTGGTGGAGGGGAAGCTGTTGATCATCGTACTGTATGTAGATGATCTGATTTTGACTGGCGACGAGCAGTTGATACTTTCATGCAAGGAGGATCTTGCACGAGAGTTTGAGATGAAGGACCTGGGCATCCTTCATTATTTCCCGGGATTGGAGATTTGGCAGCGCAGTGGAGGACTGTTTGTTTCTCAGGGCAAGTATGCCCGGAAGATTCTGGAGAGGTTCAACATGCAGGGCTGCAAGCCTGTTGATACCCCTCTTCCTGGAGGATGGAGGAAGGGAGATGCTACTTCGGAGGAGGTAGTGGATGCCATTGTCTATCGACAGTTGGTGGGGTCGTTGATGTATTTGGTCAATACTCGACCCGATATATGCTATGCAGTTAACCAGCTTTCGCAAGCTATGGTTAAGCCTACCAAGCTCTTTTTGAAGGCGGGCAAGCATGTATTGCGCTATATCAGAGGCACATCGGGATATGGTCTATGGTACAGACAGGAGGATGGAGTGAAACTTTCTGGTTTCACTGATGCAGATTGGGCATGGAGTCCAACGGACCGGAAGAGCACTTCTGGAGGAGTTTTCAGCATTGGGTCGACAGCAGTTTCCTGGTACAGCAGGAAGCAGAGATCCGTGGCACTTAGTTCAGCAGAGGCCGAGTACATGGCAGCTAGTTTGGCTGCATGCGAGGCTATTTGGATGAGGAAGATCCTCGTTGGATTGTTCAGGTTGCATTTGGAGCCTACAATGATCTACTGTGATAACCAGAGTTGCATTAAACTCTCGGCTAATCCAGTATTTCATGATAGGTCCAAACACATTGACATCAGGTACCATCATATCAGAGATTGTGTTCAGCGGAGAATCATGATGCTTTCATATGTTCCCACGGAGGATCAGGATGCCGACATCCTGATGAAGGCGCTCACCAGGAGCAAGTTCGAATTCCACAGAGGCAGGAAAGGGATTGCAGATAATCCATATCTTGCTGAGAGGGAGTGTTGAGAATGCAGCAAGATGATGGAGCTTGGTGAAATGAAGTCGCCTTCACCGAGTGGGCCCGCAGGCGAATTCTGGCGCAAAGTCTATTTTTAGACTATGTCTATTTTTAGACATATGGAGCATGGTTCGGGGATTCCAGTTTGAGATTCTTGGAGCATTGGTCATGTTGGTAAAAATAGAAGAGACACTATTTTTTAGGTCGAAGAGGTCGAAGGCTATTTTTAGACTGCCTTTCCTAAAAATATGGAAGTCAAATATTATTTACCCTTAATAATATTTGGACTCTAAACATCAGTTTACTCTCTTGGAGCACTTCAGTTCGAGCTACAGAAGTGGCTCATGCATCTGACAGAGGAATCACGTGGTTCCCAAGGGTTTGATGGCATCATGCATGGTTGACTTCAGTTGGACTTCAGTGGCAGAAGTTTGGAGGAGTTAATGAGACAGATAGTGGAGTTGTGTTCTTTTTATTTTAGTTGAACTAGTTGAGATTAGTTTAACTAGCTAATCAATTAGTTATGAGTGGAGTGAATTAAATATTATTTAATTCATTAATTAGTAACTCATTATTCAACTCAAGAACACATCACTTCACTACAGTGCATGATCAGTTCAGTGGAGACCAGTGAAAGAGGTAGATGAAAGGGTGGAGTTAGCTATCAGTTGTGACTATACTGTTGCTATTTGCAACACACAGATAGGTGGAGTAAGCCCATGAGGATTACGCAGTTTAGGCTGGTGGTTTATCTATATAAAGAGGCCATCCCATAGCATTGAAACACGCAATAGAGGCAAGGCAATTAGTGGTGAGTTTTGAACCAGTAACCTGTTCAAAACTGAGCTAGATTGTGGGTAACTGTATGAGAAAGTACTGAGTACTTGTGAGGAGTATTGTACTGAATTTGTTACTTGATTTCTCCATTATAATATACACAATAGCTGCGGGGTTTTCAGCTATAAGCTTTCCCCATACATACTGTGTTAATGTGTATGATGATTTGATTGTTATCGCTTGATTTTATTTCCGCATGTTTGATGATCTGAGTTGAGTTGAGTGGAAGAGATTATGTGTTGTGTATGAAGTTCAAATAGTATGTGACCAGGATAGTCTCGGTGGATAATTAATCATTATTCAGCAAATTTCTACAGAATCAGCTCTACGCTGGTTTATGGGGTTAGGAGGAAACATTATAACCTCTTGGGATCAGATGAAGAGAGTGTTTTTGTCTAAATATCAAGAATATTGCAAAACTCAGGACATGCAGGATGAGATTTTTACAATCATACAGGATGATGATGAAACTCTTGAAGATTACTTAGAAAGATTTATGTATATTTTCCAAAGGTAAAAACTTAAGTTTTATCCCAATACTATTAGAACCTTGTTCTTAAGAGGACTTACTGATAATGCTAGAAATAATTTAAATCTGTTAGGACAAGGTGATATTTCTCAGCAAACTTCTGAACAAATTTATGAATTATGCAGGAAATTTTCAAGAAATAAGTATAGATCCGGTAGGGGAACTCGAAATAGAAATAGAAAAACTGAATCTACTGATGCTATGATTATTGGACTAGAAAATAAAATGGAAAACATGAAAATTGATATAATGAATACTGTTACCAAACAGTTAGACTCTTTAAAATTTCAGCAAAAACTCATGAAGCAACAAGAGTCATTATGTATTTTTGTCCTAAATGTAGAGACAAGCATCCTCCTAAAGAGTGTCCTCTTAATTTGAAAGAAACTAATAAGTGTGTTATTTGTGCAGAAGACCATGTCACAAAAAAATGTCCCTCTATACCAGGACTTAAAGCTGTATTTACAGGGGGACAGCCTGAAGCTGAATACTTGTATGCTATGGGAGAAAGAAGTAATTGGCCTCAGGTAGGTGTAGGTATGGCTCCTGAATTTTCTCCACACTAATTTGGTTATAATTCACATGCATATTCTTATCCTAACACTAATCAGCAGTGGCAGTATGGGAGTCAATATCAGCATGGGCAACCTTCTCAACCATGGTAACAAGGTTGGAGAGGGCCAACTCATTCTCCATATTCCTACCAGCCACCTATGCAGTCATATCCATCTACGCATACACCTTATTCAATGCCTCAACTTCCGAGTTAGTCTACTCCACCGTTGCCTTTACCTCCACCCTTTCAACCTCCTCAGTTTCCTGCTCAACCTATGCCCAATCCTAACAATAATAAAGCAATGAAAATGATCTATGTAACTAACCCACCTTTACCATTCGAGTACCAGTCTATTCCAGTTGGGGTTCATGATATTCGATTAAGATCAGGAAGGACTGTAACATCATAAAATCAGAAGCAACCTATAGTGATTGTTGAAGAGAAATGAGAAGAGGAAACTCTTAACCATTCTCTGAAAGCTATCACTAAGCAGCCCTTACCCTTTGAATCCTTGCCATCTTCTTCCAACTAGCCTCCCTTCCCAGAGAGGCTAGTAATGGAAAGAAGTGAGCCTATTTTTTAGACTAGTTTGGCATCTAAGCTTCGCAATCTTTTCATTAAGATACCTTTGCTTCAAGCCATTAAAGAGATCCCCATTTGTACCAATATTATTAAGGAACTTTGTCTCAAGAAACCCGGGAGGAAGAGAGTGGAGCCCCAAACCATTCAATTTGTTGGTAGGGCAGCAGAGTTGATGACGGGATGTGTGTCTATGGAAAAATATACTGATCCTGGAAACCCTGTTGTCTCAGTTCAGATTGGTAATGTCCTTGTCTCTAATTTTCTTATAGACCTAGGGGCAACCATTAATGTCATGACTAAGCAAAACATGTATCAACTTCGGTTATCTCATCTTCGCCCTACTCCCACTGTGCTTGAATTAGCAGATAGATCTAAAATTAAGCCAAAAGGAGTATTGGACGATGTGATCATCTCATTATATTCTTAGGAATATCCTATTGATTTCATTATGCTTCAACCAAAGAACCCAGTAGGAGGACATCCCTTGATCTTGGGTCGACCGTGGCTTGCTACGGTCGATGCATATATTGGATGTCGTTCCGGTGATATGTATATTTCGCATGGAGATTCTAGGAAGAAAGTTACCTTATACCCCCCTGCCAGATCCATTCAGGACCTTCGAGATACTTTATGGTTGGATCAAAGCAGTAATGAGGAGACTCAGCCCATTTCCCATATCCATAATTATAATGGGTCTTCACAAGAAGATGAGATTCAAGATTTCCTGAATAATCTAGACACTATGCCTAATTTTGAGCCATTGAGCCAGATTTTTAGCCTAGATTTTCAAGATAATAATGATTCTCATTCTTCTGTACCACTGCATTTGACCACTCCCTTGAGTACTCCTGAGCCTGACACTACTCTTGTTGATATTAGCCCTGGTAAATCCTTGCATATTAGTTTAGATTTGGACTCATCTCAACAGGAGCAGCTTGTGAATTTGTTGCAAAACCATCTTAGTGCCTTTTCTTGGGGCTATGAAGATATGAAGGGTATTCCTCCTGAAACTTGTACACATCATATCTATATTCAGGAAGGAACCCGACCTGTTCGACAACCCCAAAGGCGAATGAATCCAGCTCTAAGAGATATTGTGAAGAAATAAGTACAGAAACTCTTGGATGTCGGTTTTATCTATCCTATTTCGACAGTCAGTGGGTCTCTCCATTAGTGCTAGTACCTAAGAAATATGGAAGATGGCGTATTTGTATTGATTATCGAGAATTAAAAAAAGCCACTCTCAAAGATTACTTCACTCTCCCTTTCATTGACTAAGTGCTTGATACCCTTGCAGGAAAGAAATGTTTTTCCTTTTTGGATGGCTTCAGTGGCTATAACCAAATACAGATTGCACCCGAAGATCAGTATAAAACTACTTTTACATGTCCATGGGGTACATTTTCTTATAAAGTGCTTCCCTTTGGTTTATGTAATGCCCTGGCTACCTTTCAAAGGGCAGTCCTGGCCATTTTTGCTGATCTAGAATTTGCAGAAATTTATATGGATGAATTTTCTGTTTTTGGTGATTCTTTTCAGGAAGCTGTCAAAATTTTTGAGAAAGTACTTCTTCGTTTTCAGGAATCTCATATTGCCTTGAGTGACAAGAAATGTAGATTAATGTGCAAAGCGGGAGTGGTACTTGGCCATTTGATTTCTGGTAAAGGTATCTAGGTTGATCCATCAAAGATTGAAAGCATTCTACATCTTCCTGCACCCAAAACTCAAAGGGAAGTAAGAGGTTTTTAGGACATGCTGGTTACTATAGAAGATTCATTGAGAATTTTTCTAAGATATTTGCCCCTCTTTTCTGACTTCTAGCTAAGGATAGTGAATTTTCTTGGTCCACAGCTTGCCAACAGTATTTTGAAATATTGAAGGAAAAGTTGGTACAGGCACCAATTTTGAGAGATCCTAACTGGTCACTGCCTTTTCACATTTCCTCTGATGCTTCAGATTTGGCTATTGGCACAGCTTTAGGACAAGAGGAAAATAAGCAATCCTATGCTATTTATTATATTAGTAATAATTTGTCTTCCGCTAAATTAAATTATACAGTTACAGAGAAAGAGTTTTTAGCTGTAATTTTTGCAATTAATATGTTCAGGCACTATATTACAGGATATGAAGTATTTTTACATACTGATCATTCTAAGATTAAATATTTGATGAACGAACCATTGACTAGCGGTAGAGTGACTAGGTGTTTTCTATTGTAGAGGGAATTTAATGGTACTATTGTTGATAGACCAGGAAAATATAATGTTGTAGCAGATTTTCTTTCTAGATTAGATAATCCTGGTGAAGCAACTCCTGTTAATGATGATTTTCCTGATGAACATATTTTTTCTATGTCAACAGTTTCTTCGTGGTTTGATGACATTGCTAATTGCTTGGTTACTGGGAAAACACCACCCCACTTGTCCGCTCGTGAAAAGTGGAATAGTATTAAGAAAAATGTTGCATACTCCTGGATTCAAGGAGATCTCTTTTACACTGGTCTAGACCTGATTATCTGTAGATGTGTAAGAGAGGAGGAAGTGTTTGATATATTTAAATATGCTCATGATGAACCTTGTGGAGGCCACTTCACTGATAAGCGGACTACATATAAATTATTGCGTGCTGGTTACTTTTGGCCTTCCTTGTTTAAGGATGCCAAACAGTATGTCAGGCGATGTGATAGTTTTCAACGAGTGGGCCAGCCTAACCAAACCAATGAAATGCCTTTATGCCCCCAAGTTATGATTGGGTCATTTGAAAAATGGGCTATTGATTTTATAGGGCCAATAAATCCAACATCATTAAGTAAAAGGAATATTTTGGTTTGTACAGATTTTGTTACAAAATGGGTAGAAGCTAAAGCTATTTCCTTTACTATAGAAAAATTTGTTGTTGATTTTATTTTTACTTAAATCTTTACTATATTTGGTGTGCCTAGAGAAATTTTTTCTGACAATGGTCTGCAATTTATTTCTAATCTAGTACAGGGTGTGATGGAGCAATACAAGATCCGGCACAATAAATCCACGTTGTATCACCCGCAAGCAAATGGCCAGGTGGAATCCACAAAAAAAGTGATCGAGTCCATTATTACAAAGACAGTAAATATGCATTGGAAATACTGGGCTGAAATGTTATTAGAAGCTTTGTGGGCATACAGAAACACTTGGAGAAATAGCACGAGACATACACCATATGAGCTAGTTTATGGAAAACAGGTTCTGCTAGCAATTGAATTCCATATCAAAACTTTCAGAACTGCAGTTCAGTTAGGACTAGATCTCTCTGAGGCACAACAATAGTGTCTTCTCCAATTAAATGAGTTAGATGAATTTCGTAGGGATTTTGTTCAGTAGAACATACTAATTCAGCAGCAACACAAAATGTGGCATGATAAGTCTATTCAAAAAAATCAATTCCAACCAGGTGATTGGGTGCTCCTTTATGATTATAGATTTAAAAATTTTAAAGGGAAGTCCATACACTTTGGATGGGACCTTCTGAAGTGATCCGAGTATTCAAGAATGGAGCAGTAGAAGTTAAAACTATTGATGGACAAAATTCAGTATTCTTGGTAAATGGACACAGATTAAAGAAGTATTTTCAGCCACTTGCCAGGAAAGATTCTACACAGCAAGTCCAACAGCAATTCGGGATGGTAGTGGTGAATGGTAATACCAACCTTTTGAAAACATGAATTCTTCTTCTTCTTAAATAAATAAATAAAAAGTAAAGAAAAAATATTTTCCTGTAATTATGAAAATCAGTTCGCTAACATGATTGCGGAAGGATCAACCTGAAAACCAGCTTTTTGGCAGGAAGATCAAAAATTTCTAATAAAAAGAGAATGTTGCTTGATCTTTAGATATGCTAGCAACCACCAAGTAAAATAAGGTTCAACAGAACCAACCTTTATACAATTGGGGTAATTAGCATGGATATTTTTATTCAAGTAACGCTTAATTCTTGTTGCAGTTATTTTCCTTGCACCAGTGCAGGCAGACCTTCCAGAAAATTTTCTGCCTTTCTTCATATTCCACTTTCGTAATATTCCCTCAGTTTTCTTCTTCAATCCCAAAATGATTAACCTTCCCATATTCTTCTGAATTTACCCTATCCGTTTCGTAAAAACCCCACTTTACCCTTGAATTGTTTTCCCTGTCCCACTTTTGTTTATCCCCTCTTGTGGTACTATTCCTGGAATCCCTGTAACAGAATTCCTTCTCATTCTGAAATTTCCCTTTTCCCACTTCGATTATTCCCTCTTGAATTCATTGCAGGATCTTGCGCACAAAGAGAAAAATGATATGCTCTGAAGCATCAAGAAAGGGCGAAGCAAATTTCCAGTATAAGTTGAGGAAGCCATGTTGGAAGTCCAACCTATATTTTACTTAAATTCCCTATTCTTTTTTCAGATATTATGCTTGCACTAGTGTAAGCATGTCGTCCTATATAATAATGCAAGCAGAATGGTACCAGCAGAATAGCATAGTTTAAGCGGTGCAAGTAGACCGGTGCAAGCATGCACCCTATCAGAAACATAGTACAATTTGTTATTTTCATAGCATATGTCATAGGAAAGTGTTCATCATGAAATTTTATAAGAAGTCCTTTCACTAAGTCAATGAGTACTTGTGCTATCATATTAACTAGGAGAAAATTATTTAAAGTACAAGGTGTTTTAAGTTAAGAATCATGATCATTTTTTAATGAATGCTAAAGTTTTTTTTGAATTATTAAGGAGTGCGGAAATGTTTAACCATTGCTTGGATATAATTTCCCCTTTCCGCCATGATCCGATATGTCCTTCACTCGTAATGATTACCTCACCTAGCCGTTAAAACGCCGCAACAAGCACTAGTTCGGCACGATCTCAAAGATGTCGTTCATCCATGGCTATTTCAGTAGAATGAATGAGTGATAAGATGGAAGGGATGGTGGATGGTTGGATCCCTATCTATAAGAACCAATTTTCCTGGTGGTGCATGTAAATTCTTGACTTTTCATAACCGTTAAGCAACGATGTTGCCTGTTCTAAGCGAACCTTCGTCTCTCAGTATAGTAGAACAGACTACTGAGTATCGTAATAGTCTTGCACTGTTGCGAGACTCAGGCTTTCTTCAATTCTTGAAAAAGTTTGACGGGCACAATAGTGAAGTGGCCCTACAGTTTGCCAGAAGTTTCAAAAATGGTCGAGTAAAAATTGGGCCTCTAAAATTTGAGGTTATGGAGGAGTTTATAGCAGCAGCGATAAGCTTGGAAAATACTAGTGAGCAGTGGTTTAAAAATCAGAAACTAGAAATGAAGTGATGGCAGTGTTTCGTCATCGACAAGAATATGAAGGTATATTGGAAGAAAGGAATTATGCGCAGTGCCCTGCTGGGACAGTGGCAGGACCTCCTTTTCATCCTACAGAAATTTGTAACCTGTGAGGGAAGGTACTCCCTCACTTTTGTGTACCATTTTAGGATGTTACATCATTTCGAAGCTGGCCGACACGTCCAGTGGAGGATTGATTTCCCCTAATTTTTGCTGAAGAGCTTGAAAAAAATGGCCAAGGGTGTGCGGGACAGACGAGCAGATTAGGTCGACAAGAAGTTATATCACCATGGCCTGATAAAGATTTTGGTCCAGAAACAATTAGAATTTAAAGGCATGACCTGGGAGGCGATGTTAAAATAGCTACATAAAAATACAGTTGTTGGAAAGGAGATAGAGGACCCTACCAGCACAAGCAAGGGTCCGAGTAAGAATGTAAAGGGGAGTCCTTCTTGCACCAGTGCAAAAAGGAAATGACCTGAAAAATCAATAGAAGAAAGGGCCCCATCTCCAAATAATAATACAGCTAGTGCACCTGTTGAAGAGACTCCTTCTACGACACCAGTACAGGCACAGACCCCCAAAGAAAACAACCTATCAATCCTCACGGATGTAGTAAAATTTGTAGAGGTCGAATATGACACTTTGTTGGTCGATTTCATTAAAAGGGCCCGAAAAATAATGAAGAATCTAGTGCAGGAAAAGAACCATAGTCCCCACAGGACGTTGAATTCCCTTCTGCACCAATGCAAGAAGAACAAGAACAAGAACCGGAAGAAGAAGAATAAGAGGAAGAAGTTTTTGTTAAAACCCCGAGGGATACTGAGGTCCCTAAAGAATACACTGCCCCTATCGAGACAGAAGAAGAAGAATTTCTTGATGTAACCATGAGGGATACTGAGGTCCCTGAGGAAGACACAGCCCCTGTCGAGACATAAGAAGAAGACGAATTGGTAACTCTTGTTGCTCAGATAGTTGAACTAGAGCTTCAAGTGTAGAACATAGAACAGCTTATAGCTAAAGCGCAAGAGGATAAAGAAAAAAGTAAAGAAGAATTAACTACGGAGATCCAGAAAAAGAAAGGAGAAGTTAGATTTTGGAAGTACCGAGCAGCGCAATGTTCCAAGCGACTTAGAAAGGTGACAAAGAAACTAAAGAACATCAAAAAGAAGAAGTCTGAAACATTGTAGGCTGATGTCAGTATTTCATAGCAAGATTGAGCTGGAATGCTCAAAGTTTTGAAGGCTTTTTTCAAAGGTAAAGAGTTGTGTGAGGACACACAATAGCTTAGGGATGGGAGGATGTTAGCCCCCTAATTTTCTCTCTTTTTTCCATTTTCCCCTTCCTAAATCATAACCATTTACCGTTGTTTTACCTCTTTTATGCACCCTCATCTTGCACCAGTCCAAGCACGGTGACATATTTTGTATAAACTTTATTTTTCATACTTTTAATTCAACTTAGCATTAATTAATCATTTATTACATGATTTCTTACTTTTAATCACTCTTTGTAACATATCGATATCTCCAATGTTTATTTGGTAGTTAGAGTACTTACCGTGACCGTTGATCCTAGTGCAAGATCGGATCTTGCACTGTTCCCAGCACAACAAATCCTTGCAGCAGATCCGAACCTCCTTGATCACTACCTTGTTTTGAGCAGCTTCAGCCACGACAACAAGATCGACCTAAAGGCAGCCGAGATAGAATCTATGAAGGACGAAAGCTGGAGATTCGCTACAGCCAGTTTTGCTAATTGTCTAATTTTGAAGGCCGAAAAGCTAAATTTTGTGTTTGGTTATGTAATAAGTTGGATGATCTATTTTGGCCTTTGGCCAAAGATCTATATAGTGTAGAATGTAAATAGGACTAAGGAAAAAGTTTTGATAGGAGAAGAGAACAAAGACACAGCCAGAGAGGCGATAACAGGTTAATGTATTTTGTTATCGCCCGAATCTGGGTTGGACGATGTATTAATGTATGTACTTGCCTCAGTGAATTAATAAAAGGGAGCTCCGCCTCATGTTTCACAAATTGCGTTTATGTATTTGAGCTGATGAATTGATTAAGGTACTGAGCAGCGTTCTTATTTAAAAGGGAAACACATTGGTTGGCTAGGGCCCAGCCAACCCAGCACGTTTACCCCATTTCTCGTTTTCCTATAATTTGTGTTTACATTTTCAAGTGTGATTTAATTTTAAGCACATGCATTCCTGTCTAAGTGAAATCGAATCTGTTGTGTGAAGTAGAAAAAAAATCTTTTCCTGCAATTGCCTTTCCTGCACTTGATTTCAGATTGGTTTTCCTTCGCCTGGTCCAAGCAGGAGAAATAACCCTGCACCAGTGCACGTTTGTGTGATATCTCATTTTCTGCAATTCTGTTTGATTGGTTTTCCCCGCTTGGTCCAAGCAGGAGAAATGAACCTGCACCAGTGCACGTTGGTGTGATGTAGCAAGCCTTCTTCGTCTACTTCCCACAATTTTCTTTCTTTCATTAAATGCTTATGACAGGATAAATGTATATTGATTGTTTCTTTATTCCTACACTCTGTTAAGATCAGAAACATTCACTTTTTATGTGTGCAATTTGATTTAACAGTATAATATCACTTGCAATAATTAAGCACTCATTTTAAGAATTAAATGCTAAGTGCAGGAAGCTCTAATCCGGTGCAAGAACTAGTTTCTTGCCACGGGATCTGAGTGCTTTGAACCTAGAAAAGTTCAAGCCCTTGCATGAAGTAAAAATCCTTTAGTAAAGACACCATTTATACCTTCTTCATAAATATATATTCCTACACTAGTGCAAGCATACTGCAATAGTGCAGGACAGATTAGTGCAAGAAGGAAATCTCTAAAGGAGCAGGTTTAAGGGCCCATTTGATGAGACTGCTAAATGTCTCTGCTAAAGAAAAACACACACTCAGTAGTTAAAAATTAATTAGCTAGAGTGATTCCCTTTTATCTTTAATTCCCTCTTGAAAATTCATTCTTCCTTGTTCCAGTCTTAGATTATTTTGATGGTTCAAGTTGCCTTTTTGTCTTTTTAATTTGATTATGCATTCTTTCCTTTAAAGAAAGTAGGGATTTATATTAGGAAGATTCATACCATCTCTGGCATTGCCTGTGCTTCGTCTCTAAGTTTACGAATCCCCTGGGTTGAAAAATTAAGTGTTGAGGAGTTGCTTAAGTGTAATTCCTACACCCAACATTCATGTTATTCACCTACCTGTATGTCAGCTTTTTATCAAGGATCTCATGAATTTTGTTTTCTTATTTTCTTAAAAAAACTAATTTCCCTCACCCCAATCATGTTTCTTATTTCTTATTTTAGTTGTCCCTTGATCCCAAATATGATTCCCCTATTTTGGTGCTTAAGTGTTTCATCAAATAGATCTAAAAACAATATATTAGATTTATGTCCCTAACCACCCCTACTTGTCCTCAATTTCAATATTAACTGGATATTTTTCTTCTTTGACTACAAGGAAAAGACCTTCTAGCGAAGGTTTTTATGGAGGAACCTATAAAAATAGCCTTAAAATATGTTTGTAGCAGAGGTCACTAGCAAAGGTGGGAGATAGGATTTTTTTTGGAAAGTACGTCTAAAATATATAAATGCACTGGTGCTTTAATATCCATACAAGCATCGGTGCTACATATAACGTGGTGGACCGTAGACAATTTATTTTTATATAAAAAAATTAAAAAAATTAAAAAAAAGGTGCACTAAATAACACAATACACTGGTGCTCGAATATTTAATATCATCGATGTCCTTCATATAGTAAAATGTCCCGGTGCATACCCCTAAGGAGGACCACTGTAGTTTTAAATTTCAAAAAAATGCGGTTTTATTTTCCAATGACACTCTAGTGCAGTAAAATTATCCAAATACCTTGGGGCATCTTCTAAAGCACACTGCTAGGTGGTTTTTAACTTCTAAAAATAGAGCAGTGCCATAGTAAAACACAACACCGGTGTAGTACCTATATAGAAACTCCTCGAGGTGTCTCAAGAAAATCACCGTGATATTTTTTAATTTAAAAAAATGTGGTGTTTTTGGATATATCATGCACTGGTGCGGTTAGAGAAATGCACCAGACGATGGTTAAATAAAAGAACCCTCCCAACCATAATTTTCATTTTTACCATCTAAAGTGCAGGAGAGCTATGAAGCACCGGTGCCACACTTCTCACATGAAATCTCACTGACATCGTTGCTTCTCTTTCTCACCATCCTTACATACCATGCTCACTGTCTGAGTTTCTAATTATTTCAAATCGTGCTAAGATTTGTTTTTCTCCATTACGTGCCCAAAAGTCCTCCTCGACGAGCACAAGTCTACGTAATATCTATTTTTATTTCTAATTTAATTTTTAGCGGATTAGAATTGCAAATTAGGTTAAATTTTTCACTAAAATTAGGTTAAATTTTCTACTTTTTTTGAAAGAAAAAAATCACTGTGCGGTTCGCTCGATATGTTCGATCACTTATAGCGATGCACCCTATAAATTTACATGGTGCATCACATTTTAGTGCATGAACATAACACATCATTGTTATTGAGTTGTGTTTTGTAAATGAAATTCACCGGGAAATATGAGATAGATTTTATGTCAGTGCATCACATTCGGCGCGTACCTCTCCCGATGGTCGAGTAAGAAATTCCTGTATTTCCATAATACAGAGATCATACCAGTACTAATAGAGAAAGTAATACCATATGGTTACCCAGTTGGTTAAATTATATTAATGATAATAATAATTCATTTTTCTCAACAATTGGTCCTGGAGACTTTTTGGTTTCTCGGCCGACATAAGGAGGGAGAAAACACAACACTTTCAAACACGCTCTTTGAGGGGAAGATATGAAAGGTAAATGTGAATCAAGTGCGCTACATTACTAGTGGACCCCAGAATAAGGAGGAGCCTTTGTCGATGAATCGTTCAGGTTACGATCACTTTGTATTTGATCCTTTCATAATGTCTTTTGATCATGAGTTGATCATCGCTAGAGACCCACTTTGGAACAGATATTTGAAATTGGACCGAACCGATTCAATATAGGTAAATGCATGATTGCTCAATCCTGAGTTTTCAGAGTTGAATTTATCCTTTAATTAATATATATATATATATATATATATATATATATATATAATTAAAAGCGGGAATTATTTAAGTCTAACCATCCTTCCTTATTATGGCCTATCCAAGATCCAAGCCCCTCATACTTCTCTTCTCCCTTACAGTACCCGACGCTACCTAAGGTGATTACTGAATAGATAGGAATCACCCTCCATGTTCCTCACAGTCTCATTTCTTGCCACTTAATCACTTTATATCTACCTATTCTATATATAGATATAGATATAGAACAGGTAGATATCTCTTAGCGAGTAGCGGGAATCGAATCCGCATCATTAGCTTGGAAGGCTAGGTGTTATAGTAGACATTGATTATTCAATGCCTCTAATTCATAACCAAACTTGAGAATTTCCTGGCATTCAACTCTTTCATGGGGGATAGAGATGACCACAAAAATATATTTTAAAATATTGCTATATCCCAATATGTTTGATAACTTAAACATTCCGTACCAGTGCGAAAAGGTTATACATGTGCACCGATGCACAAGTGTGTTGCACTGCTCTCAAAAGTTAAATTTGTGAACCAACAATGGTGCATCATACTTATGTGCGTACCAATATCAATGCGGTTATAGTTGAAAGCACACCAACGTCGATGCATGACTGTGTTTTGAGCACACCAATGGTATTTTTTTAAATTAAAATTTATGTTCCCATATGTATAAATACATGTTTCATTAAATAAATAAAAATTATGTATTTTATGTATGAGGTTGATGTATTTTATATGTCAATAATGTAGCAAAGACATCAACAGAGGGAGCAGGAGCAGCAGGTAGACCCATACAATATGGTCTAAACATGGTCAGCTAGAGAGAGGGAGATGGATTTATACCATCGCCCTATTACTGCAATGGCCTGAGCGCTCCTGAGGAATGTAGGCCTCTTCCAGTACTATTAGGAGCTACACCCCTAAAGGCGCACTATGTCTTTTTGGTGCATCTGATCCGCTGATGGAGTGCCCAGGAGTAGGCTTTCTATGTTGTTCTTAAGGCGTGGTATAGGCCCATTGAGGAGGAAATATAATTTATCATTGTCCTATCTAGGAGAGGGGAAGATTTTTCCCAGTCCCCTATTGTTCCCCATGGGTCTGCAGCTAAGAGTCAGCTTTCCTACACTCAGAGATATATTGGGCCTCATGCGGTCTGTCGATCATATTTTCAAGTTTGTGGTGGACAACTACAAATTTCTTCTTTTTTTCAGAGGAGGTTAGGTGCCTCTCGTTATTAGTCACCATCGTTGCACACTCTATTAGTGATGGGAAGAACATTATTTTCCATCTTTTATATTATGTTTATTCTTTTATTCAGGTGCCACGTTGCAATTTATGGTTTTCCATTTTTTTGAGGCAATTTTGCATGGCTTTAGATAGATGTTGTGCATTGATACATGGGAGGGAGACCTTCCCTTTTGCTTATGATATTTTTTGTTTATTTTTTGATAGGTTTCGAGAGACAAGGCCTAAATTTTACCATCACCGTATTAGTCCAATCACTGAGGTCCGAATGCATGTGGGGGAAGATGATGCACAAGAGGGGCTTGCTGAAGTATCCGACCGGGATTTTTCCCAAGGAAATTGTGCTACTGGCCAGTGAGGATTACCATGCATTTGTCACATTAGCATTTATGTATGTTGAGATTGATTGGAGAAGGTGTCCTAACATCCTCTTCACAGTAGATGAGCCTCTAAATGATAAAGGTAATATTAGTGTTTTCTTTAAATTAATCTAGTTTCATTTTCTTGTTTTAATTAATCATAATAAAATTTATTCTAGCATGTTCTTTAACTTGTTTAATGAAATTGTCTAATTATTTTTCTATACTATATATTTTTTAGGTATCGGTTCATTTTGTGGGGACATGCCTCCTCCCCCACCGCCGAATGGAGGAGATGAGGAGATGGGCAAGGTCCAAAAGGGTGAGGCACATCCTCATAGGGGTGTGGGCATCCGGGCTATAGGGAAGGTCTACAATTTCATATGGACTACTGCAAAAGAAACACCAAAGTTTTAGTTTAGTAGGGAGTCCACCTTGCGAGGCCTCAACATATCATTGTGGATCTATGTTCGTGGATATCTACAAGGACTTCATGTGTGAGATTATGTCGCTTATGCAGCATATCATAAGAGCTAGTAGGGCACTAGCGCGATGAGGGATGTGGGCCGAAATCATGCAGCGGAAGATACATCAGATGAGGGTGGTGATGATGATGATCAGGGAGATGATCGTTATCATGATGATGAGAGTGGTGATCGTTATGATTTTGGTATTACCACCCCATCATATTATGGTTGTCAGGGTCGATGATCCTTCTGGTAATACACCTCCTCGTCAGTCGCCTAATGATGAGATTCCAAAGCTAGAGGATGTAACTTATGTTTCTCCTAACAGAGTAGACAATCCACCTCCTCCTCCACCTCAAAGTTTGCTAGACCGTGTTGAGGCAGTAATTGACCATCCATCCAACCACCTCCTACTCCACCTCAGCTGATTTCGACATACATTGACCATGTAGTAGTTTACCATCCATCGTGTTCTACTATAGACTAGGCTAGCACTATGTCTATTTTATCAGATATTTGATTGCACTTATTTGACTTGATGTAGTTATTTGACTTGTTTGTGAATTTTTTTTGTTCATGTTTATGTACTTAATTTATATGTTGTTGTTAATGTGCATATTGTATATGAAATGTCTTTTGGATTAATCACATCATTAGGATTTGGTCAACATTTCGAACCAGCTAATGTGGTTCATCCTCAGGACCACATTAGCTGGTTCGAAATGTCGACCAAATCCTAATGATGTGATTAATTTGAAAGACATTTCGTCTACATTATGGATCACAAAAGTATTAGATCTAACAGATGTGCATATTGTTAAGTCAGGTTAGATATGTTCATTTAATGTGCTTGCAGATATATTGTGTATGTGATAACAATTATTTGACATGAGATTTATATTAATTTGAGGATGTGTGTGGTGATTATTTTAGATTTCAATGTTTATGTTTTGTAAGATGTGATCACGATGATGATGCCTTGTTAGATTATTATATTTGTGTCCTAGCTAATGATGTTTATATGTGTTAGAGATGTATATAATTATATGATGATAGTGAATTAGAATGTCTATATTAGATGATGTTTATGATTGGTATATGGTTATCATCATGAAGTTTATTTTTATGAAATAATACTTATTATAGATTATGTATTGGTGAACTTATATCAAACTTTTATTTATAAAATTGTATGCAAAACTACTTACTTTAAAAAAAAATGCAAAGATATTTTTATAAATTGCAAATTTTAGTATGGTTGAAACTATGATTGTAAAATTATGATACATATTTTTCTATTGCTTAGATAGTTCATTAATATTCAATCTAACTTAATTAGTAAAATATTTCAATACTTACAAGGAAAAAATAATTAAAGGTAAAAAAAATTAGTTAGTTCTTAATAAGATGAAAATGTGTAACTCATTCAATTTTTAATATAAAATTTTATTAATAATAAATTATTCAAAAATACAATTTAACTAATTCAATATTGGTTTATAAAATTCAATCTATTGTTAAATTTAAAAAACCTAGTCACACATGTTTATAACATGCAGCCTATATCCATCTTAACTATGGATCTACAAGCGCTGAGAGGAATCGAATCTCTTGAGATGCAAACATATTTTAGAACGGAAAGAGATTTGATCCCTCTAGGCACTTGGTAGATCACGAGTTAAGATGGATCTAGGCTGGTATAATATATATGTAGTTGACATTGAAGTTTTTTATTTATAATTCATGTTCTCCACATTAAAGTGTTCAAACACCCCTCCTCATAATTTTTTTCTATATGTATACATTTAATTATTTTTATTATTATTATTTTCTAAAATATTACATATTAAATCCATATTGAACATTGAAAATTTACAAATATATCTCATACATTGAATTAGAAAGCAAATATCAATGGAATAAGAGTTCTATCAATCTTTCTCACTAAAGTGAAAATATAAGAAAATTTTCAATTTAAATTACTTTACTTTTCTCTATATAAAGTATATATAAAATTATGTTATTTAATATGGATATTTAAAATCATTTTTTGTTATGAATATATTTTTGTTTTAAATATCACATGTAAATGGTACATAGAATAAATTGCATATAATGTAATATAAATAATATTATTTCTAGTCATGTGAAAAAACACATATATTCCTTGTATTAAAAAGTAAATTATATTTTTCTACTCATTATATTTCTCCCTCATAATAAAAGCTTTTTTTTTTTTTTAACTTTAGGCTACTTTATATATCTATCTATTGTTATATAACATTAAGGTGTAAATTGAAATATCTCCCATATTGAGTTGTAGAGGGCTTCTCCATGCAATTAATTTAGATTTAATATAACTTTTAAAAAAAAATATTTTTATAAAATTTAATTTATTACTAAAGTTTTGAGATTTTCAATAAATTTAAATTTAATATTTATAGTAACATTTACCAATTTAAATTAGAAATTTCTCTTTCTAAAGAAGAAGATAACGAAATATAACATAAGGCTTCATGTGAAGTTACTTGTAGTTTGGGATTTTCTCTATTGGAAGTTTTCCCTTAAATACGCAAGTGAATTTTTTTCTAGTAATAAAGATATAACATTTTGATGCTATTTTGGTTGTTTATTTGCTATTGTATGGTTTAAATTTAACTCTTTTTAATAATAAATATGAGTTAAATAATCCAAAAATGATAATATGTTAGATTTAAACTTTTGATAAATATTATATTTGATTATTTCTTAATGAAAAACTCAAAAAATATTATTTCTTCCACATATATATCACGATATTGTCACTAAAATTTATGTTTTTCACATTTCTCCTGAATAATATTACATCATGTTCACAATGATAAATATATGTCTACTTTAAACAATTTAGTTATAAATACATAAAAAACAGATATTTATTTCACATAATTTAAATATGAAACAAAAATGTATCTCCAAGTCTATTTGAAAGTCAAACAATTGCCTCTTAATCACCATCACAAATTTGGTGCGCTTGATATGTTCCTATCGCACCGGTGTGATAATTTATCAAACGCACTGCAAAAATAATATTTAAACATATATTTATAGCTCGGTGTGTTCGATAACATGAACTTTCTATACTGGTGCTAAAATTTTATACGTGCACACCGATGCATAAGTGTGACACACTACTAGGAAAAAATAAATTTGTGAACCAACAACGGTGTGTCATAGGTATTTGTGCACCGATTCCAGTGCGCTTGTGTTTTACAACGCACCAGATCTGATTTATGACAATGTTTTGGGAGCATCGTTGAATTGTTTCTTAATTGAAAGTTATGTTTCCATATTAATAAGTACACTTTTCATTTAATAAAAAATTTTGTATTTTATGTATGAGATTGATGTATTTTATATGTCAATCATACAGTAGAGAGGTCAACATATGGAGCAACAACACGAGCAGGAGAAAACAGTGGACCCATACAATATGGTTTGACCATGGGAGGCCAAAGAGAGGGGGAAAACCCAATTTTTTCCTACAATACACACTCCATGTGTCTTATCTGGATCTCAGAGGTCCTTGCTACAAACTGCCATGGTGCGATGGATTTTAGAAATAGAGTTGTGAAAATAGTGTACTTTGTTAAATGTTGCTGGTTCAAATGGTAAAATAAGAGTGAAATTAGAAGGTAATGGTACAGAAAAAAGATATCATATTAGGGTTTCATGGGTCTTACCAGTCACACACCAAACACCGTGGAAAATTACAAGCATGTATTTCATGCCATTGATGTATCGTACAATTTATGCTCTTCAAACCGGTTACGTGATGTAAATGGCTTAGGCTTGTGAATTTAAATGACATGTTATTCATTGTTAAATTCATCATATAGTTATCACTACATGATGATTCATATTCATTTTGAACTAAACAAAAAGAAAAAACACGTGACTAAACCAATAAGTATCTAAATCGAGACTGAATCTTCAATGTTATTTATAAATTCACTATTTTGTTCTCATTTTCCTATTTGAGAAGGTTTGTGATCTTGAATCCTTATTATCATAGTTAATGTACACAATTGGAAATACTTAGTTTTAAGTACTGTAAAAATGTTTCCACTGCAAAAAAATGTTTATGACTCTTACCAATTATATTATAAAATGTCGACAAGATGAATTAAAAAATAATATAATTAGCGAAATAATGAAAATAAAAACATACAACAATAGTATAAATGATGAAATAACACAAGTAAATATCAATCTCCATCATCACAACCTTGGTTATATTCCTCGCTTGGCATGATAACACCGATGTTCTCAAAATTATGTTTTTATCTAGGGTCGTGCCTTAATATGAAAAATGAATCCCTGTCCAACACATTTGGGTAAAAAAACAAATGGTTTTAGTGTTATAGGAAAACATAACGCTCCCTAGCTTCATGCCACATATTTCTAGAGTTGAGAGATATCAGCCCACTATCGTGATCTTCCTTTAGATTATTCTGATCAAAGGTGTCCCACCAGTTGCCTAAAAATAACACATTGGAATGAAGAGAAGTCCACTTGAATTATCTCTTGTATCTTTCCAAAGTAAATTAATGTCCCTTGCATTAGGCCTTGATCGTAGTGGCTAGCACGACTAGATTGGTTGAACCCAACTTCCACTCCACAGTCTTATGTCATGCATCCATCATCGACATCCTGTGTGAAAATCATGTCCATATGCCCACATAGATGGGAGCAAATGAACCTATAAAAAAGTGAAAAATCATAGTGTCAAGCATCTAATAACCCGAATATATATAATTAAATATATATATATATATACAATTCAAAGGTGTAGTATGAAGTTAAAAATGTATATAAAGAGAATATAATTACCGATTTGTTGCACCCAATCCCTATATTTAGCGCATCCTCTCCAGCACATGGGTAACGACCACATGAACCATATTTCTCTCTGACTTAATCAGCAACCCAACTATTAAGGCATGTTATTGGAAAATTTTATTTTAACTGATCAAGATAAGGCACGCTTATACCATTCAACCATTTTAATTCTTTCCTGTCACTGTCCAATTTTCTCCTTTTCTCTTTGTACAATGGGAAACATGATTGTGTCGCTTCCATATTGTAAAGAATGAATTTGTTGATGGCTTCAATTTTTTGAATTCAATGATGAAATAAAACAAACATATATATGGTACATATGAAATTGAAATATGCATTAATATGAAGTTCAATGTGAATAGTTACTATGTAGTAATTTGACAAATGATGAGCCCACACTTAGCCTTTATCATGCGCCTCTTTCCTTTTGTTTCAAGAAACTCCCCTTCTCTTTTGTCTTCATCCCTTTCGTCATCCCAAATGTTTGCATTTGGTGTGTTGTCAATATACTTGATGTGTTCACTGGCATAATAGAAAGACTCATATGATATACACCCCTTTGCCATAGACCCCTCGGGTTTTTCCCTTTGTTGAACAAAACCTTTCAATTTCTTCATGTACCTCTCTAAGAAGAACATCCAACGACAAGAAAGTACCCCAAATAATTCAACCTCATCTACTAGATAAATTATAATATGAACCTGCAAGTCCATGAAACTCGTCGACACTTCCTTCTCAAACATACAAACAATCTCATCTATCTCTTGACACCACCAATAAATATTATCCATATGAATCTACTTTGATGTTATCCGACGTACAAATTCAGATAATTTAGATATTGTACATCGTAGGTCTTAGGGGAAGTCATGGTTCACACAACCATGCACGAGTAGAGGATAATGACATTGCACAGTAAATAATTGATTATACAAAAATTAATTATAAAATATCCCATTACATAAAAATAAAAAAAATAAAAAAATAAAAATCATGTTTTTGACATACGTACTCTTAGAAGGTTCAAATGGTCATGCACTTTCAACCCCGAAAAATGGTCTTCCACAGTGAAGAAACAACATAGTGAAGACCCATATAAAAAAGGCACCCTCACACTCGTTATAACTTCCTTTTGCAAAGAAAGATCATATTTATATAAAATCCATGGGACATCACCTTCGTTGAAATACTAAGAGGGACCAACCTCTTTAGTTTGTTGTCTTGGCCAATGTTTCTTTTTAGTTTTTGAAGAAATAAGATCTCTCCTAACAACTAATGTGTCACTTTCTTTCAATGATATGTGCCTCCATAAAGAAGATGAAAATTTTTCAAATATATGCATGGGATCTATTAAGTGGACAATCTTAAGATGCTCCCAATATGGGAGCTCATAAAAGACATATTTCCTTTTCATCCCAATGGGAAGTTTCTCAACATAGGTGTCGAAGAATTTTGTATCATCGAACATAGGCTCCCCATTTGAATCAAAAATTTCTGCAAACTCCTTCTCCTTCTCTCTCTCATATGATCTAATCCATTCAATTGGTGTCATTATTAAAAGCCTTTGTGTTCTCTCTAGTTTACCATTGAAAGTGGATGTTTCTCTTCTATAAGGGTGTTCTTCTGTGAGGAATACCCTGGAGTAGTCATACACTATATTTCGTAGGTGGTCAGACCACCTAGCCTTCAGAGAAGGTCCGCAACATTTACATCCATGATACACGTTTGTTGCAATACCTATGAAATTATTGTATACATGCTGAAACATTAGCGACCATGAAGATATGAACAGTTGTAGAAAATTAAATTAATATGTGAAACAATATTGTTACTAAACAAATTAATAAGAATGTAAATTACCAGAGCAAACTCCTAATCTTGGATAATCATGTATGGTGTAAGCACACATTCCATACAACGTAAAACTTCTCTCTGTTGTGATGGGTATTGATACATCATACACATGTATCCCTTCCCATAATTCCTTCAATTCATCTACCAATGGTTGTAAGTAGACATTCATATTCTTCACTTGTCTTATACCAGGGACCATGAGACCCAACATAAGATGTTCGTTCTTCATAAGAAACCATGGGGGGATATTGTTATTGATCACTACTACATGAAAAATAGAATATTTCGTGTTTTTTAGGGAATATGGGTACAAAAACCATGTCAATGCTAAGTCGTAGACTTCATACTTCATCCTTGAATTTTTCAGGCCATGTATCCTCTATATGCTTCATGGCTATTGAATCTATTAGGATTCAGATAACTCTTGACTCACTTCTATGTGAGGCATGCCATACCTGCAACATAGCTAATTCTTTGCAATGAAAGAGACTTTGAATCCTTGGGATTATAGGCATGTGCCTCAATATATTATGAGGAGGACCATGTTATTCGCCTGTTTTTTTTAATTACAGTATCTATCATGCCCAAATTTCAGACACGTCTCTTTGTCTACATAATCTCCTCTATATAGGATATAATCATACAAACATGCACGATATGATATGTACTCAACACCCAAAATTTTCAACAACTGCTTTGCCTCTTCACAACTACCTGCCAAGACATGATCACTTAGAAGAACATCTTATCTTTAATTTTCCTACAGTTGGTGTTGAATATAATTGTACAATGTCAATATTTAACATTCATAAAATCAACCATTTTTAATTTTGATTGTGTGACAAAATATAAGGAACTTGATCTATCATGTAGATCAATTACCTCAATATTGATGAGAAACATGCATTTGACATGCCAAATGTTTCTTTCACCTTGTACAACAACATCGTTGTCCCAGACTGAGTAGGTTTTGACTTGCCTCCAATTCTAAAGAGAGGGGTGGTGGAAGCATATTTCAGGATGTCAAATAAGGTATCAGTAATATGAGAATCATCCCCTAGCTCATTATTCTAGAATGCATCTAACAACATTTTTTCCATGGCAGTCGTATCCCATAAGTAATCATCCATACCAACCTCTTTTGGATTGCCTCCTTTTCCAACTTGTGATAAAGAACTATTATTGTTGTAGTCATTCCTAATTGGTGAATCTGGACATAGTGGGAATTGAATAGGTGGTTGATTCAACCATTATTTGTATGATTCTTCTCTGAGTCTTTCCCTTAATGCAACCTTCTCTCGAGTTGAAATTGTAGTGGGGTGCATTGGAAGATGGTAGGTGGGTCACTCATCATCACTAGAATACTAATTTCAAAAAATATTAAACATCATTAGTATAATTATCAATGATATTAATAAGCACATTAATGAAATTGGTTCATTGAAATTACATTATACCAAAAATTATTACCATCCTTGATCTAGGATTGCAGTTGGAAGATATTACGTTCCAATTGGTAGGGTGAAGAGGTTGTCCATTTTCATTCACCAACTTCTAGCGACATGCTACTCCTAATAAGAGCTTCCTACATTTTTGAAATGGAGGAAAATTTTCTGCATATGAACTCAATTTTGAATCAGGCCTGCAAATTTGGATACATTTTTGTTCAAATTGGCATAGATTAAAAAAAATAAAATCAATTACATAATTGAAATATAAATAAAATTTGAACTTACTGGAGATAGAAAGAGACAACTACGTGAAGGACTTTGATCAACAACATGGAACGAGTTGGAATTTGAAGAATTGTCCATTTGATCATATTATTTAGATTTTGTCCCTGCATTTGAGAAAAATCATAAATAAAATTTTGTGTGCATATCTGAAATTAATCTTGAGAACCATAAAACCACAATGTGAATTTTAATATATTTTTTAAACCACTTTTCAAGAATAAGGCGATTGTAAGCGAAAAATGTATACTATGAACTATTGTAATTCATGTATATGCATCCTAAAGGATAATTTGAGATTAATATTCCATTTTATGTGAAATTAAAATTTCATATAGTTTTTAAAACCAAACGATGCACTTATCAAAACAAAGCACACCGATGTGTTTAAAAAAATAACAACATCGGGGCGTTCAAATAATACCCGCGCCGGTTTCCAACATTCCGAAAAAAAAATGGTATCATATCAATGCTCTTCTACCAAAATGCGTTGATGTATTTAAAAAAAATAATACATCGCTACGCACCTATTTCCATATTTAAAAAAATAAAAACAAATTCAACCAAGTCGTTGCTCTTCTAATAATTAGAGCATTGATACTTTTAAATAGAAACCACACCGTTGTGTTAAGAAATTAATCGCATCGTTTTGGGATTCAAAAATTTAAAAAAAATTAAAAAAATAAATAAACAAATAAATAAAATTGTATCATGTCGGTGTGTTGAAAAAATATGGCACCCCGAAAATGTCAATGCACTTGTTTAATATATGCACCGGTGCGCTTGACTATCGAACACGTTGATGTGTGGAGAAATGAAAAAAAAAAGTGATTTTTTGTCTTTTTTAAAATTAAAAAACGAGCGGTAATTGATTTTTCAAAATCTAATTTTATAAATTCTTTTAAATAGTAAAACGTTATGCACCATTTTATTATTATACCCAAAATTTCAAGGGAGTGATTTGCAAGAGAGACATACCAAGAGCACTGTGCGGTAGTAGAATTATTTTGAGCAACGTAGCTATTCAAAAGATCAAAAGTTGAAAGATATGGTGATTCATTCAAAAAACATGCATAATAAAAATTTTAAATTTTATTGTTTATTTTACTAATAAATAAATGTATAGTTTATGTTAGGGTTTAATTAAAAGAGAGATCATTTGCAAGAGAGACATATTGGGAAGATTGTGGAGCTGCAAAATATTTTGTATTCGCTGAAAGATCAGAGGTTGAAAAGTATGGTGATTCGCTCAAAACCTTAGGTATAAAAAATCTTAAATTTTCCTATTAAAATATTTTATAATTTATGTTAGATTTATTCACAATTCAGGAAAAAAAATAAAAAAATAAAAATTGTATAATAATAAATTTACTATAGATTTTACTAGTAAAAAATTTTACGATCTTTGTTCCTATTTAAATTTAATTAAAATTAAAATAAAAATAAAAAATCAATACTTACATAAATCTTGCTTCTTCATGCAAAATTTCACCTTAGGGTTTAACTTCCTCTACTACTTTATAATTAGGGTTTCCCAATTTAGAAATTTTATATTTAATGGGTTTGTCTACTTACTATATATAGGTCATTTGACATGTAAAGTAGGTGAACCACTTATTGAATTATATCCACACCCTGTTGACCCTCTCCGCTTTTTTTTTAAAACAACTATATGTTCTGCGGTGCACCGTATGTAATATAACACATTGGTGCTCCATGTGTGATACAACACACAAATATATTATAATACTTTTGATTATGTCTAGTCTTCTCATCATTTCTCCTAGTGTAATACAACACATCAACCCGTCTCTTCCAAATAACATTGTTAAATCATTGTGGTGTATTTATCCTTACCAATCACACAATCATAATTTAAAATAATTTGTAAAAAATAATTTTCCATGACATTGTTGAACAATTAAATTCCCTGTGTGTTTAATGTTATAAACGCACTAGTGCATTGATGCAAATAAACACACTAGTTGTCAAAGATTTTTTTGGCTGAAAATTATTTTATTTATTTGTAAAATACAATTAATGTTTCTATATTGAATGATACAGTTTTTGTATTAATAAAAAATGTCTCATAAGGTCTCAAGTAAAAAAATATTGATTGACTTAATGATATCACATCAAAAACACAAAGAAGGTAAGTTCTTTGTAAATTCTTTACAGAATAAATATGTTTGAACTATATGTAAGTTTAACGAATATTTATTATTATTTCTAAATGCAGAAGAGTGCAAAAACTTGATGCATAATGATGAATTGGGTGGTTGAAAAAATACTATTCAATATGATTTTTTTTTTCATTAATAATATATTTAAAAATATTAGATAAAATGTTTCAAACAATTTATTAATTCATATATGTTTGGTGTTCAACAGGGAGCAACAACGAAGGAAAATATCAATGTCATTTTAAGAAAAAAGAAAAATTATAGAACATGTAAATGAAAATGAATTGGTCCTTAGCTAATCTAGAGTGGTGTTGGAGGATAACGAAAGGGGGAATTTTTTTTACAAAACTATGAGGTATCTAGTGGAATGAACGTATAGATGTACTATCCACTTAAAATACAAAAATCAATCCAATGATTCTAATAAAAAAAGTATATCTAAACTATATGAAGCATTTCCATAGCATGCTCAATCAGATATGTCATACTTGCAATAACAAAAACATACAACAACAACAACAACAAATCATTTAAAAGGTAATATTCCTAATTATATAAAATAATTTTGTAGAATTATATGTATATATTAATACAAACCATTCATTTATTAATATAAATTTTGTTATATTTAGTTTTCATATATCATAAAAATATTTTATTACTTTCTTTAGGAAGATTATGAAAATCCCAAATGATCAATGCGTTGATATGTGAAACATGCCAGTAGGGATGTCGAAACAATTGTTTAAGGAGATGGTCAAAGAAATGGACACAATTTCATCACAGGAGGAGCTATCTCAACAAAAACATGCTTAATTTGTCGAAACAATATTTAATTTAGCATTAAATATTAATTTTCAAATATTTTATTGTAGAAAAGAGAACAAAATGCAACTCATTTAGCACATAAAACAAGATGACAAGGAGGAAAAAGGTTGATTTAAAAGTTTGTGAGTGATTTTAATATTTCCTTATAACAACTCAAGGTTTCATTTTTTTATATTTTAAGTTGTTTTACAACCATCATTGAATGTCTTCAATTAGGTGCTAACATATAAAGAAGAGCCACCAGAAGAATTAATCGAAATTGGGTTAAATAAGAGTTGTGAGTATATGTTGGCATATCAAAAATTAATTGTGGAATTTGTAAGTATATATGTTGTTTTACTTCTATGGGTTTATAATTAATAGAACAAAAAAAATCCTTTATATTAAATCTATGATTTATAATGGGGTTTAAAAGATGCAGGAAACAAAGTATGGAACTACACTAATAGAAGGCTTGTTGCAATAAGGCATGAGACTTGGTTTTGAAACCATGTGCAAAGTTTATAAATCACTTCTTGCTATGGTACATTGTTATTTGATTTACATTTATGTATATTATTTATTTCAAATTTCATTAATCTCACCAATGTCAATATAGTCATTACTCTTTATTTTTGTGTTTGTATATGGAACAAGATCAAGAAGACAAAAACAATCAATGCAATAAAAAAAACATTCCTCAAAATAACCCAAGTCATGGAAGTAGCTCGAGCACTCACAAGAGTTCCAACGAAGAATGATGATCTATTGGATATCAGTGCAACTTGTTGCATTTTTTGAAATAATTGTCTGTGAAAATCAGACATTTTGTTTAATGTAATGGAGATAGTGTCACAATTGAAAGACAATGGGTTACCAATAGCAACCCCATTTTTTATGACAAAGAGCCTCTTATTGATATATAATAAAATACATTTTAATTTATTCTATTATGTTATCCAATGTCACTGTGAAATGTTACACTACTGATTAAATTTCTGGATGATTAAATATTATAATGAAGAGATGTGAAATTTGATAATATAACAAATTAAACCAAACATTATATACAAATGTACTAATCAAATTTTAATTTATATGAATACTGTTATAAGGCATATGTCGATTTTTCGATAAATAATGGATTAAAAATTTTAAAATAATTGCACTGTCACAGGTCAATGTTTCAAAAAAAGAGAAAATATCATTTAAAAAACCAGTGTGTCTATAACATAAAAATGCATAAATACGTTATTTTATATAAAATCACTGTGACGACATATTTTTGCATGACTTTTTCCTTTTCGAAAAATGACATCATCGGGGCTTTTATTTCTTCAAGCACCAGTATTGTTTGAGATTAATGCTCCCCTGCATTGTAATTTTGAATGCACAAGTGATTTCATAGAACTAATAACCCGGTGCTACAAAATATTATTTCTAGCCCAGTGCATTATGAAAACAAACAACACTAACACTTTTATATAAAAAACACACCGGGACATTTGCACAATCGATATGCATTGGCGCTGCAAGTTTAAAAAAGTGCATCAATACAACAATTATTTTAAGCATGCCACCGTTTTGTTCCTTACAAGAACGCCCCATGAATATTTTATATAATAGCACTGGTACAGTATATATTACGCATCGATGTTCTTTGCATTCAATGCCCCCGTGCTTTTAGTTATGTATGTCGCTCGATGCTTTTATATATGTAGCATGATGATGATACTTAATTCATGAAGCACACCACAAAACAAACATCTGCTAAAACCTCTGCCCACCCAGATTTTTTGAGTTGTGTTAAAACCTCCACTAAAACATCCACTATCACAAAAAAATGTTTTAGCGGATATTTTTGGACATTTTTTTCCAATTTTAAACCACTAAAAACCTCCATTATAACCTCCGCTAGAAGGTATTTTCCTTTAGTTTATGCTTTATCCACATGGGAGTTTTCTCATGAATCTTATTTTCCTTAATTTTTAAAGTGGTTCTTTTTAATTTCATGCACCCCTTCCCTTTTATAGTTAGTATGTGACTCAACATTTTGTTTTTACTATTTCTAATTTAGAACATTTTCCTTTCCATGTTTTAGAATGGTTAGGATATTAAATGGAGTTATTTTACTTCTACATTTTCCTAAGTGTGAGAGTAATAAATTGAGGTATTTAATTGAGTCCTAATGTTCATTTTAAGTATATACGTTTATTTCCCTCTTTTTTTTTCCTATATAACATTAGTGTTTTGATCCATGAACTTGAGTTCAATTACTTTCTTGATTCGCAATATCAAGGGTACCAAGTTAGTTGTTCCCTTCAAGAACTTACTCATGAAGTTCCAAGGGTGATATAACACTTGCCCTTTAGGTATCTATGACTAATAGAGGGGAACATAAGCATGATGGTGGAGACCACCGTTAAATAAAAGGTCATTATTTTTCGTGATACTACGGTTTTGAGTGATATTTATTCAATCATATATTGTTTGTCATCCATATTGATGCTTTTAAAGTGGAAAAATTGGAGAAATCAATGCACAAGACCATTTTCACTAGTGGGACCCAGTTTGAAAGATTAGGGTCTAGAACATTCCAGGATTATTTTGAGGCATTCAAAATCATTTTTTGGGGGTTGAAGCTTTGCTTGATTAGATAAAACTCTCTCTTTCTATTCTACACATATATAATTTCCAACAACCTAATAATCGCCTTAATTGGAGTCTGTATGAAAAATTAATGTCGCTTAGAATTGGACATTCTTGTTTTGACAACCATAATTCAAGAGTGATCTGAATGGGAAAGTTAGTGAATTCTTCTTCTCTTTCCACAAACAAGTAAAACAAAACTAAGGATCTTGTAAACACTTTGAAAGGATGAAAAAAAATGTGTCTTGAATAAACTTTTGAACAAAAGAGAAAATACAAAGGATTTGTTCACGAAGTTCACCCCTCCTAGGTTACATCTCAGTGTTTGTCAACATGACTAGACCACCCAATGTATTTAGTTTTAATGGAGTACATAAAAAAGTGTTGCAATAAGTATGTGGCTATCACCTCTCCTCTGAAAGTTTCTTTTCATACAACTCTCACAACTACAATAGCTCAAAAACCTTCTAAAAAGATGTCAAAACCCCTACTGAATTGAGCTCAAATAAGCACATGCTTTCTTCAATTCCACATTGAAGTGTATACACATAAATTAATACAAAAAATTTAACTTTGGAGCTTAACCTTTTTGTTCACAACTGCTAAAATGATACTCTGCAAATGAGATTACCTCTACAAAGTCTTCTCAATGTTCAGATGGCCTCCAAAACTACTCTCAATATCTGATTGATTCATACATTTGTTGTCTTCAACCTGCAAAAACACCTAATAGATGTTGTCTAATGAGAAAGTAGAGGCTTCCATTAGATCTAGAACATCCAAAAATGCCTATACCTCCTCTTTTGAGCTCAATTTGGATAAAAAATCCTCCAGTTATGACTTCCCCTAGCTTCTTCACTATTCGCTCAACATTTTCCACCAAATTTGACACCAAACCTACAAATCTGCCCAGAATTCCACTAACTGGGCACCAATTCCGTCATATCCCAACGCAATTTGTGGGCGCCTTAATTTTTCCATTAATGCCTTGTTTCCAAAAATTGTAGCCATATGTCTGCCCATGTTATGGCCATATGTCTGAGGGCCGGGACCTTAACTCTCGCCCCCAAAATTTCCACGCGGTTTGAATAGCACCTACTCTTGGGCTTGGGGTGGATACATTTCACTAGTTTAGGGCCTGCTGGTTTGAAGCTCTCATGGTTAACTAATCATAAATGCTTACGAGAGGACACATGGGCGTCAACATATTTAATGTTGTGGTTATGGATAGTTGGGGGGGGCACGGGGATAGCCTCCTGCCCCCAGCATGGAGACCAGGGTTGGAGCTAGACCCCAGCCCCCATCCCCAATGTGAAATTCATATGAAATTAAAACTATATGAAACCCATAGTTTAATAAGAAACAATAAAATGGTGTTGTGGTAATACTTTGTGATGGAGGCTTGGAGGTCACGAGTTCGACCCCCGCATGCTCTTCTCAGACCTTGACCCAATTTTGGTGGCCCTCAGGCTACCACATGGTGGCCCCTAGCTGGGCCACTTGGAAGCCTGCGATTGGCCACCCAAACAACCAATAAGAATTTGCCATTTCAAATCAACCAAGCAGTGCCACTTGGCACAATTTCATTCACTGAAGGAAAACCCTTTGACCGGTCAAACTGCCATATGGGCATGCCCAGTCAGCTGTAAGGACTACTGACTGGGTTGTCCTGCATTTTTATTTTATTTTTTTATTTTCCAAAGTGGATAGAACGAGTTTTTGGTAGCATACAGTGTCGGTTTTCCATGAAACGAGTTACGTCGAATTCAAAACGACAAGATCTACGTAATCGTTTCAGTTCCACACCATTCCGAAAAAATTAATTTTTGAGCACCTGATCACACCTCCCCACTAGAAGCTTTTGGACCCAAAAATATATTTCAGTAATAAACATGTAGATTAGGGTACATCTCTCTCACCCTTCCAGTCTTAATCCACTAAATTTTTCCTGAATTCAACAATTTGAGCCTTTCTTGAAAACTGATCTTTTTCCTTGATTTTGAAGACCTTGTCTTTCTATTGTAGATACCATCTTACTCCAACTTCCCAGAATTTTCAGAAAACCCACTAAACTGAAGGTATACAAATTTTCCTTCCTTGGTCGCTAATCAAAGGAAACTAAATCAAATACTTCATCTTTGAAGTAAATTTTGTTGAAGACCGATCTCGATTCCATCTTGGAATTCAAAATTAAAATAATATGCTTTAGTGTCCTCAAACTGAACTTGTATATTGCTGCAAAAATTTTCACTAAAAACATCGTCCTTTCCTACAAGAATATTCATCTTATATAATCTTAAAAAAGAAATATTTGATTTCACACACGTTTCATCTTGATACTTGTATTGGTGAATCATAAGACACAACTTATAGACAATGATGAACGAAAAATTGTACTTTCACTAAAAAGTCCTAAACATGTGGACTTATCAAAAGCCAATATATACATCGAATCAAAACAACTTGTTGAACATAGTGACACTAATTTTCACTTTAACAAAGTACCCTAAATATAAAGTCAACAAGTATTACAAACAATTTAAAAGATAATTGTACAAAAAGTGTACCTAAATATCTCCTCTCCTAGGAGTTTGGATTCTCTTCCTGCAAAAGAACATCGCCATGTTTTATGCCTAGAATTTGATTCATTATCTTCACCATGACAAAGAGTTTCTCACACACAGTGACACAATGGTTAGCAACATTAAAAAAATTACAAGGATATTGGTTCCATAGGTAATCAAAATTTCCATGCTTTGGAATGTGATACCTTTCTTTGGATTTGAAACTCTGATGGTTGTTGCAAGGTGGAGACATCTTATGCTCAGATGTTTGATTTCCTTCTAGACTTTTAGAGCACTCTCCAAAATCCTTTTGGTTGTATCCAAATCCTTGGTATTTTGGCCTTTCCTTAACCACAATTGGATTGGTAATGCCTCGACCATTCTTGCTAAGACCTGCACCTTTGTATCCCATCTTGAAGAGAAACCTCATACCTACACCCTTGGTATGTTGCTCAAATGCTGCAAAATATTTATCATGTAAATGAATAGAAGGAGTAGGACTTGATATACTGATTAGCTCTTTGAAATTTTCATGCAACCTTTCTACTCTTGATGATGATGATGGCCAGCTTGAAGAAGTATCTATCCATCCACTTTTTTTTATTGTCATAGGATGTGTGTCTTCAAGATTATTTCAACACTCACATGCATCCTCTCTTACATATGGTCCAAAATAATCTTTAAAACCACATGGACATTCTGGATTCATCTTGAAGGTATATTTTGTTGGTGAAGGAGCAACATTTTCTGCAACTTTCTCATTGAGCACTTGTTGCAAAAGAAAATGCATGTGTTTATTCTCCTCAGTCATATCCAACATTCTTTTTAATTCCATTTTTTCCATTTGAAGAGCCAAATTTTTCACTTCAATCTCTTGAATACTTCTTTTGCTACTCATCTTGCAACTTGGTTAAACCTGCTCTGATATCAACATGATATGTATGGTAAAATTAGTGAATTATTCTTCTCTTTCCACAAACAAGTAAAACAAAACTAAGGATCTTGTCAACACTTTGAAAGCATGAAAAAAAAATTGTCTCTTGAATCAACTTTTGCACAAAAGAGAAAAGACAAATGATTTGTTCATAGAGTTCATGATCTGAAAATGGAATGTACTTGAGTAAAGGGTGCAAGGTATCCATTTCCAATAATAATAAATATGCAAACAACTCCAAGGTTAACTCTTAAAATACTCATGCTTGAAGCTTGATGTCTTGCGGAATAAAAAAAATAAGTTTGAGCAGTTGTTTAGGTGTTTATGTGTGAAGGAAAGTTACTTGAATTTGTTATTTAACACATTATATCAGATTTGTTTAACATGATATCTTCAGCAAATAATGACACAAATATGATGAAGCAGTTCACCCCTCCTGGGATACATCTGCTGGACCAAGCCTCCCAAAAGGGGCTTATCCTCTTGTATTAAGAAAGTTTCAAATGCTCATACAAGTAAATAAGTGCCTCTAAAAGGAAAATCTGATGGTAAAAACAGAATCATAAGATAGGAAACAGCTAATAATGCTCTTCCCCAAGCACTAAACAGTGAAATTGTACCTTAAACTATACTTTCTTCAAATGGCCCTAATGGCCCTTTAAAATTCTATGAATAAATTCAAGTGAAGATGACCTCCAATGGTTTTTAAACATCTTCCAATGGACTCATAATGTCGAAGAAAGCATAATTAGGATTTTGAATCACCGAAAACAAATGAATACAGCCCCCAAATAACTCAAGCACTGGAATGGCCCTAGTGACCTTGAAAACTTCCCTGAAGAAATTCGAGGTGAAGAATGCCTCAACATGAAAAAAGAGCTATATAAATGGACTCAAAGCATAGAATATAGTCATAAATGACCTTCGTTTCACATTCAATGGCTGCACACATCCCAATGCAGCTCCCAAACTGATATGGCCCTAGTGGCTCCTGGAACTTCCTTGAAGAAAATACACCTGCAGACGACCTCTGTTGGCTTTGAAACCTATGCCAATGAGTCCATAAGGTCGAAAAGACCCAAAATCAAAAAACAATTCGCTCAGAAAGGATCTCCCATGTGAAAGATATGACCAACTGAAGTTTTTGCCCAATATTAGGCAAAAATCCCACTAACTGTGGGCTAACTACAGATAGCTCCACTAATTTGGCAAAAGGCCGCCTGATTTGGCGCGCTCCTCCAAAATAGGCGTAACTACTAACAGTCAAATTTAATGTTGGATTTAGTGACGAACACGTGTCTCAATGTGGAAACCGGTGCATTAAACGTGAACTTAACTGTCACATTAAACTCAAAAAGGCATGGTCACATAAATAGTTAATGGCTATGGTTAGCCGTTTTCTGCTTCCGTGGTCACTTAAGCCTTTCGGTTCCAACATGTGGTCACATAAATGGGGTCAGGCTAGCCCCTTTTTCTTTCCGCCCTTACACTGTTAAAACCTTTAATATAATTTCCGCGCCACCAATGTCAAGAACTAAACCATAGCTCAGTTGGTTAAAGCGCTTGGATGTTGAATATGAAGTCTTGGGTTCAAAACCACCGGAGTCAAACAAATTTTTAACCCGCCATTCAATTGTGACTTGGGGCCACGTGGCGACCTCCACGCCTGCCACGTGGCAGCTCTTCATTGGACCGAAAATTCATAAGTCAAACCAATAAACCAACCGATAATTGCCAAGTGTCAAATGTTGATTGGTCCAAACGGTATATTCCATGGAATATTCAAAGGAATATTTCCATAATATTTCAAAGAATATTCTCGGAATATTCTTTTTTTAATAATTTTCCAAAGTGCTTGGTCAAACTCAGTTTTTGAAGGATATTGTAAACTTCAGACCTTCATAACTTTCTCATGCGAAGTCGGATTTGAGTGTCGTTCACGAAGTTGGGATCGTATCACCGAGGCCTATCCGGTCACTCAGGTTCCAATTCATTTTGAGCACTTTAATTTTTGGGCTTTTTCCCAGGCTCAGATTTGAGCTCTTGATCACACCTCCCAAATGAACGGCTTTTGGTCCCCAAAAGCTTACTGAAATGAAGAACTGAACTGTAGTATAGAAAATGAGAGAATGAACATCCTCTTCTCTTCAGCCCTTCAAAAAAATTTGCCTTGAAAAGCAAATAAAATTGAACCACAAATAGAAAGAATTTGACATTTCCCTTCCCGAATGTGCTTGTCCACTATTGTCTTTCTTGCTCTCACACAAAAAATTCTGGCGAGAAATTTACAGAATGAAACTGTACAACGCTGTCTTGATCAATGATCTAAGGTGGCTCAAAACAAACAAGATATTACAACATAAAATACATGCATACATCCAAAATTTGCGTATGTACAAAAGGAGTACGTCTTACTGTGTCGAGAAGTCCATCCACTTCTCACCAAGCCGCTTCCATGGTGATTTTTGATGCTGCAACTTTTCCTCATGTGAAACTTCCCTTTCCACATCAATAATGGAATCCATGATTCCACCTTCGCCAATATTTTTTTCCTCTTGCTGCATGTGTGTGGGACGACGAGTTGGATGCAAAGTCCAACAATGAGAGACAACATGTCCCTTCTTTTGGCAAAAAGTGAAAATCATATGCACCTTCTTTGAAGGTAGTCTTTGCTTCATCTACTTCCTGTGTGCTTTCTTCCTCATCCATCATCTCAAAACATGATGGTTAAATCGACCACAATATGTACAAGAATTCTTTCTTCCATTAAAGCATGTAAAATTATCATGCCTTGCAGAAACACAATCAAATTGATCATGAGAAGATGTATACCTCTTATGTTGCTTTGCATGTTCATCCTTTTTTCCTCCATGAGGAGATGAACTAGTAGAGGCTCCAACTTCCAATTGTAGACTAACATCATCGTTCTTGTCTTGAAAACTGCCTAAAATTGCATGCTTTCCATAAGCTGCATGTCTACCATCTTCTTGCTGCAACAAAGGCTTAAAACAATGGCATTCATCTTTGAAACAAATTTGACATATTTGCTTCATGGAACTTGGAACAAAAGTTCTCTTTGCATTAGCCTCACATACCTTCATGGCTTTGGAGTCTTCGCCATTAGATTGTACATAACCAAGACCAAGGTTCTTGGGGTGTTCCTTAACAGAAAGGGGTTCAACCATGCCTTGTGCATGCTTTCCTAATCCTTTGCCTTCATAACCCATTTTAAATAATATCTTGGATCCTACTCCTCTTGTATGCTTTTCGAAAGAACCAAAACATCTTTCTAAAGAGGAAACTGAAGACACATTAGAATGGATTACCTCTTCCTCACTCATGTTCTTGGTTAAAGCCTCTTGGGCTTGATGAAGCTGCAACTCCATATCATGCAATCTTTGAAGAATTTATTCTTTCTCCTGCTTCATGGCCAACAATTTCTCATGAAGTTATGTGCTTTCTCTTTTATCCTCAAACAGGATCTGCACCATATCCTTCAATATAATGAATTCACGCTTCATATCTTCATCGAAGAACCTTTTGAAGGAGTAAACTTCACTTGCAGAAGAAATTGACATCATGTAAATGGTCAAAGAACAAAAGGAACTTCATATAAAGTTCTCAAAGCTTTCAATAATGACAAGCTGTTGACCAAATGCCTTCAACTCTTGGAGAGGGTTAACACCAGCTATTCCAAAATGAGCTCAAGAAAACACATGCACAAAATAAAAAAGTCAAGGTTGATTGCAAAAATGCTCAAAATATAAACTAAACCAAAGATTGACTAAAGTAGCATTTATCTACTACGCAATTGTATAACAAAAGCGGTTTGAAGGCTTCCTAGCTTGCTTCAGACTCTGTCTATAGTTTATATAACTTTTCATAGAGCATATAAACAGCAAAAACCTGCTCTAATACCATCTGATCTGAAAATGGAATGTACTTGAATAAAGGGTGCAAGGTATCCATTTCCAATAATTCTAAATGTGCAAACAACTCCAAGGTTAACTCTTAAAATACTCATGCTTGATGCTTGTTGTCTTGCGGAATAAAACAAATAAGTTTGAGCAGTTGTTTAGGTGTTTATGTGTGAAGGAAAGTTATTTAAATTTGTTTTTTAACACATTATATCAGATTTGTTTAACATGATATCTTCAGAAAATAATGACACAAAGATGATGAAGTAGTTCACCCCTCCTGGGCTACATCTGCTAGACCAAGCCTCCCAAAATGGGCTTGTCCTCTTGTATTAAGAAAGCTGCAAATGCTCATACAAGTAAATAAGTGCCTCTAAAGGCAAATATGATGGTAAAAATAGAATCATAATATAGGAAACAGCTAAGAATGCTCTTCCCCAAGCACTAAACAGTGAAATTGTACCTTAAACAATACTTTCTTCAAATGGCCCTAATGGCCCTTTAAAATTATATGAATAAATTCGAAGTGAAGATGACCTCCAATGGTTTTGAAACCTCTGCCAATGGACTCAAAATGTCGAAGAAAGCATAAGTATGCTTTTGAATCACCAAAAACAGATGAATACAGCCCCCAAACAGCTCAAGCACTGGAATGGCCCTAGTGACCTTGAAAGCTTCCCTGAAGAAATTCGAGGTGAAGAACGCCTCAAAGGAAAAAAGAGCTATATAAATGGACTCAAAGCATATAATATAGTCATAAATGACCTTCGTTTCACATTCAATGGCTGCACACATCCCAATGCAGCTCCCAAACTGATATGGCCCTAGTGGCTCCTGGAACTTCCCCGAAGCAAAAACACTTGCAAATGACCTCTGTTGGTTGTGAAACCTATGCCAATGAGTCCAGAAGGTCGAAGAGACCCAAAATAGAAAAAAAATTCGCTCAGAAAGGATCTCCCATGTGAAAGATATGACCAACTAAAGTTTTTGCCCAATATTAGGCAAAAATCCCACTAATTGTGGGCTAACTACAAATAGCTCCACTAATTTGGAAAAAGGCCACCTGATTTGGTGCGCTCCTCCAAAATAGGAGTAACTACTAACAATCAAATTTAATATTGGATTTAGTGGCGAACACATGTCTCAACGTGGAAATTGGCGCATTAAACGTGAACTTAACTGTCACATTAAACTCAAAAAGGCATGGTCACATAAATAGTTAACGGCTATGGTTAGCCGTTTTACACTTCCGTGGTCACTTAAGCCTTTCAGTTCAAGCATATGGTCACATAAATGGGGTCAGGATAGCCCTAAGGGGCTAGCCCCTTTTGCTTTCCGCCCTTACACTGTTTAAACCTTTAATACAATTTCCGCGCCACCAATGTCAAGAACTAAACCATAGCTCAGTTGGTTAAAGCGCTTGGACGTTGGATGTGAAGTCTTGGGTTCAAAAGCCGCCAGAGCCAAACAAATTTTTAACCCGCCATTCAATTGTGACTTGGGGCCATGTGGCGGCCTCCAGGCCTGCCACGTGGCAGCTCTTCATTGGACTGAAAATTCATAAGTCAAACCAATAAACCAACCGATGATTGCCAAGTGTCAAATGTTGATTGGTCCAAACAGTATATTCCATGGAATATTCCTAGAATATTTCGAGGAATATTCTCGAAATATTCTTTTTTTAATAATTTTCCAAAGTGCGGTCGACCTTGGTCAAACTCAGTTTTTGAAGGATATTGTAAACTTCATACCTTCATAACTTTCTCATGCGAAGTCAGATTTGAGTGTCGTTCACGGCGTTGGGATCTTATCGCCGAGGCCTATCCGATCGCTCAGGTTACAAATAATTTTGAGCACTTTCATTTTTAGGCTTTTTCCCAAGCTCAGATTTGAGCTTCTGATCACACCTCCCAAATGAGAGGCTTTTGTCCCCCAAAAGCTTACTGAAATGAAGAACTGAACTGTAGTATAGAAAATGAGAGAATGAACATCCTCTTCTCTTCAGCCCTTCAAAAAAAATTTCCTTGAAAAGAAAATAAAATTGAACCACAAATGGAAAGAATTTGATGTTTCCCTTCCTGAATGTGCTTGTCCACAACTGTCCACTACTGTCTTTCTTGCTCTCACACAAAAAATTCTGGCGAGAAATTTACAGAATGAAACTGTACAACGCTATCTTGATCAATGATTTAAGGTGGCTCAAACCAAACAAGATATTACAGCTTAAAATACATGCATACATCCGAAATTTGCATATGTACAAAAGGAGTACATCTTACTGTGTCAAGAATTCCATCCACTTCTCACCAAGCCACTTCCATGGTGATTTTTGCTGCTGCAACTTTTCCTCATGTGAAACTTCCCTTTCCACATCAATAATGGAATCCATGATTCCACCTTCGCCAATATTTTTTTCCTCTTGCTGCATGTGCGTGGGACGACGAGTTGGATTCAAAGTCCAACAATGAGAGACAACATGTCCCTTCTTTTGGAAAAAAGTGCAAATCATATGCACCTTCTTTGAAGGATAGTCTTTGCTTCATCTGCTTCCTATGTGCTTTCTTCCTCATCCAGCGTCTCAAAACATGATGGTTAAATCGACCACAATATGTACAAGAATTCTTTCTTCCATTAAAGCTTGTAAAATTATCATGCCTTGCAGAAACACAATCAAATTGATCATGAGAAGATTTATACCTCTTATGCTGCTTTGCATGTTCATCCTTTTTGCCTCCATGAGGAGATGAACTAGTAGAGGCTCCAACTTTCAATTGTAGACTAACATCATCGTTCTTGTCTTGAAAACTGCCTAAAATTGCATGATTGCCATAAGCTGCATGTCTACCATCTTCTTGCTGCAACAAAGGCTTAAAACAATGGCATTCATATTTGAAACAAATTTGACATATTTTCTTCATGGAACTTGGAACAAAAGTTCTCTATGCATTAGCCTCACATGCCTTCATGGCTTTGGATTCTTCGCCATTAGATTATACATAACCAAGACCAAGTTTCTTGGGGCGTTCCTTAACAGAAAGGGGTTCAACCATGCCTTGTGCATCCTCTTCTAATCCTTTGCCTTCATAACCCATTTTAAACAATAACTTGGATCCTAATCCTCTTGTATGCTTTTCGAAAGAACCAAAACATCTTTTTAAAGAGGAAATTGAAGACACGTTAGAATGGATTACCTCTTCCTCACGCATGTTCTTGGTCAAAGCCTCTTGGGCTTGATGAAGCTGCAACTCCATATCATGCAATATTTGAAGAATTTCTTCTTTCTCCTGCTTCATGGCCAACAATTTCTCATGAAGTTCTGTGCTTTCTCTTCTATCCTCAAATAGGATCTGCACCATATCCTTCAATATAATTAATTCATGCTTCATATCTTTATCGAAGAACCTTGTGAAGGAGGAACAAAAGGAACTTCAAACAAAGTTCTCAAAGCTTTCAATAATGACAAGTTGTTGACAAAATGCCTTCAACTCTTGGAGAGGGTTAACACCAGCTATCCCAAAATGAGCTCAAGCAAACTCATGAACACAATAAAACAGTCAAGGTTGATTGCACAAATGCTCAAAATATAAACTAAACCAGAGATTGACTGAAGTAGCATTTATCTACTATGCAATTGTATAACAAAAGCGGTTCGAAGGCTTCCTGGCTTGCTTCAGACTCTGTCTATAGTTTATATAACTTTTCCTAGAGCATATAAACAGCAGAAACCCGCTCTGATACCATCTGATCTGAAAATGGAATGTACTTGAATAAAGTGTGCAAGGTATCCATTTCCAATAATTCTAAATGTGCAAACAACTCCAAGGTTAACTCTTAAAATACTCATGCTTGAAGCTTGATGTCTTGCGGAATAAAACAAATAAGTTTGAGCAGCTATTTAGGTGTTTATGTGTGAAGGCAAGTTAATTAAATTTTCTGTTTAACAAATTATATCAGATTTTTTTAACATGATATATTCAGCAAATAATGACACAAATATGATGAAGCGGTTCACCCCTCCTGGGCTACATCTGTTGGACCAAGCCTCCCAAAATGGGCTTGTCCTCTTGTATTAAGAAAGCTGCAAATGCTCATACAAGTAAATAAGTGCCTCTAAAGGCAAATATGACTGTAAAAATATAATCAGAAGATAGGAAACAACTAAGAATGTTCTTCCCCAAGCACTAAACAGTGAAATTGTACCTTAAACAGTACTTTCTTCAAATGGCCCTGATGGCCCTTTAAACTTCTATGAAGAAATTCGCGGTGAAGATGACCTCCAATGGTTTTGAAACCTCTTCCAATGGACTCATAATGTCGAAGAAAGCAGAAGTAGGCTTTTGAATCACCGAAAACAGATGAATACAGCCCCCAAACAGCTCAAGCACTGGAATGGCCCTAGTGACTTTGAAAGCTTCCCTGAAGAAATTCGAGGTGAAGAATGCCTCAACAGGAAAAAAGAGTTGTATAAATGGATTCATAGCATATAATATATTCATAAATGACCTTCTTTTCACATTCAATGGCTACACACATCCAAATGCAGCTCCCAAACTGATATGGCCCTAGTGGCTCTTGGAACTTCCCTGAAGAAAAAACACCTACAAACGACCTCTGTTGGCTTTGAAACCTATGCCAATGAGTCTAGAAGGTCGAAGAGACCCAAAATCAAAAATAAATTCGCTCAAAAAGGATCTCCCATGTGAAATATATGACCAACTGAAGTTTTTTCCCAATATTAGGCAAAAATCCCACTAATTATGGGCTAACTACAGATAGCTCCACTAATTTGGCAAGAGGTCGCCTGATTTGGTGCGCTCCTCCAAAATAGGCGTAACTACTAACATTCAAATTTAATGTTGGATTTAATGGCAAACACATGTCTCAACGTGGAAACCGGCGCATTAAACGTGAACTTAACTGTCACATTAAACTCAAAAAGGCATGGTCACATAAATAGTTAACGGCTATGGTTAGCCATTTTCCGCTTCCGTGGTCATTTAAGCCTTTCGGTTCCAGCATATGGTCACATAAATGGGGTCGGGCTAGCCCCTTTTGCTTTCCGCCCTTACACTGTTTAAACCTTTAATACAATTTCTGCGCCACCAATGTTAAGAACTAAACCATAGCTCAGTTGGTTAAAGTGATTGCACGTTGGATATGAAATCTTGGGTTCAAAACCCGCCAGAGCCAAAAAAAAATTTAACCCACCATTCAATTGTGACTTGGGGCCACGTGGCGGCCTCCGGGCCTGCCACGTGGCAGCTCTTCATTGGACCGAAAATTCATAAGTCAAACCAATAAACCAACCGATGATTGCAAAGTGTTAAATGTTGATTGGTCCAAACGGTATATTCCATGGAATATTCCCAGAATATTCTCGAAATATTCTTTTTAAATAATTTTCTAAAGTGCAGTCAACCTTGGTCAAACTCAGTTTTTGAAGGATATTGTAAACTTCAGACCTTCGTAACTTTCTCATGCGAAGTCGGATTTGAGTGTCGTTCACGGCGTTGGGATTGTATCGCCAAGGCCTTTCTGGTCGCTTAGGTTCCAAGTAGTTTTGAGCACTTTCATTTTTGGGCTTTTTCCCAAGCTCATATTTGAGCTCCTGATCAGTTCACCCCTCCTAGGTTACATCTCTGGGTTGACTAGACCACCAAATATATTCAGTTTTAATGGTGTACATAAACAAGTGTTGCAATAAGTATGTGGCTATAACCTCTCCTAGGTAATGTTCATTTCTTATAACTCTCACAACTACAGTAGCCCAAACACCTTCTAGAAGGATGTCAAAACCCCTACTGAATTGAGCTAAAATAAGTGTTGAGAATTTAGAGGGCTGGTGATTAATTCAAATTCTCTTCTTGATAATTACTTTTGAGCTTACTTGAGTTACTTATGTCTTCTCTTATTTAGCTTATTTTGTCTTTCATCAAGTCAATTGTCAAAATACACTGACACAAAAATTAGGATCCTAAAGCCAGGGCAAAACCTCTCCCTCTTGGAGAGGAAAACCTGTAAGTAATTATTCTTATATATCTTTAAATGACAAGTAACAAGACCAAGACTCAGACCCTTGACCTAGGAATGCCTCCAGGACCTTGTCAATTCTTCTTTGTATGCTCACAACGTTGATCCTTCTCTTCTGCACCAACTTGCACTAACCTGCACCACCACTACAAAACTCGGTCTCAAATTATATCTTCCTTGATTTAGTATTTTGTTATGATTCTTCTTGTTTCACTTGAGATATCTTGATTTCCTTTTGTGTATTGAATATAGGAAGGTAAATCACAGATTTACCTTCCTTCTACCCTTATATTATTATATACGACTTCAGTCTTTTAACTTTGATGCTTCTTGTCTCACTGAATCATCTGCACGTCTTATCTCACTTAGACAACAAGTGTATATATTACTAGATTGACCATACTACTGTCAGCAGATTCTTCATCTAGATTTGCATTCACTGCCTCAAAACAATCCTTGAAATAGATCCACACTTTAAACTTTCTCACTGCCCTTTGAACTCACACATTATTTAGATTTTATCAAGCTGTAGGATCTCAGATCTATCCGCACTAAACTCTGTCCTTAACCCGCACTTTAATCTTCTCTGAAATCTGCATCAACTATAGATGTTTCCGTAATATATTTCAGATCAATCCACACCTTAAACTCTGTGAAAACCTCAAGGAATCTGCAAATTTTTTGTGACTTTTGCGCAACACATGTAGGGGTATATAGTTTCTCCTGCCAGTTAATAAGCTGGCCTGTATCACTGCTTGTAAGCTGAATATACTTGTTGTTTGAAGGACGACCTGGAGAGCATATAATCCAACATTAATGAGGTGAGGATAAAGGTTGGATTTATCCATTTCTTCAAGGATTCATGACAAGGTCTTGGACCATATATTGATGACTAGACTCTTCATATACATGACACTTAGTTACACTTGTAACTAGAAGACAACCCTAATAGACATCAAGAAGAAGTCTATTGACCTATAATAAAAATATTTCTTATGAAACCCATGAAGCAAGTACAAAAAAAAATACATTTTATTGTCTTTGTCTTCTTCTTTACATAAATACATAATTACATAGTCAATATGAAGACTGATCCTAGTTACACTTTTCAACACTCCCTCTTAACTAGGGAGGTATTCATATAGGTACAGGGTCACATTTAAACTGAAGAATCTCATAAGAATAGTTGGATTGGTAATTGCATTTGTATAGAATCGTATCAACCAGCATTGTCCCAGTGCAAGGCCTTGACTAATAAAACCATCTCTCAACGACACAATGGGCTACAATGTTGGTGAGACACATGACTTATAGACACCATAGTCATTGTCTCTCCAAGTTACATACTCCACCCAGGTGTTCATAAAGTATGACCTTATTCGACTATTCTTCTCTTGGGTTGCTAGCCCTAAAATAATATCGGTCCATGACTACTCTTATCTTGAATGCCCTATCTCATTCTCAAAGAGTATCGGATTCCATATGATTACCCAATCCTCCATTATTTCTTCTCAAGTGAAGACCAAAAATATGTGTCTATCTCTCCCTCTCAGCCAGGGAGGAATTATTCCACAAGGAAATGTACTCATTCTTGTATAAGGAATGTACCTAAGCTCATTCTTAGGAATTACCAAGTTTCTTCCAAGTAAGAAACTTATCACCAGGCTCCCTTTTAATCATGGACCTGTAGCAGCAATGGTGAGATGCCCATCTACTCATGAAGAATTCCTCCCCTCAATGTCATGGATTTCGATATTGAGGAATCTTCAACCTTTGGATACATAGGGCACAGATCATCCATCACTTCCATCCATGAGTCATGTCATCTATCAGAAAGTTATTTATCTGTATTCATTATCTATTCCACCTTTTATGCCATGGTGCTTTCTTTTGAACCATCTCCAAGGATATTACATCCTTTCACATGATTGGCAGCCCTGCATAAATTCATCCAAATAAGAATATACATATGAAATTTTAAATCAAAAGTTACCTCAGTGATGATATTTCACCATGACATCTTCATGTAGGCATCAACATCCTTTAATCAGATTGACACATCTCCTCTGATAATATTTCACCATGACATCTTCATGTAGGCATCGACATCCTTTATTCAGATTCACACATCTCCTCGTGATATGTCTTGTCAAGGGTCTTCTTCTTTACCAGACTTCTATCAAGTCTACATATCCTCCAAGAGATATACCAGTCACATATTCTTGGCTTCTGGATGATAATTGCCTCTTAACATGGTTGCACTTCATGATCTCTTCCTTTCTGCACATATTTATTCCTACGAACTTCCAAATTACAGTTCCTTGTTCATATACAACCATCTCATATTCCATATGAGGATATATTATGTTGATTTCATCTATCTGTGCACCATGAGAGATCATACTTATAAACTCATTGCCTGCAACCATATGACATGACTACATAGCATCTAGTGTCAGCATATAAATATATATACCTCATACCTTTTTCCCTTGAGTCATCCTAGCAATTTTATTAGAATGAGGAACTTCATTCCATTGACCTGCTTCCTCAATATGTCATCACATCCTAATCCTAGAATTTTGTAGCATTGAATTATTTGATGAAACCTTTCTGCTTTCTTTCTAACTAGTGAATTCATAGATAATTCCATTAGAAACTGTCAACACCTATTTCCATGATGAACCTTGATCTCGATGACTGCCTTCCATCAGTATTTTTATCAGTGAGGTTTTCTTGGACCTGTTTTACCAAGAGCTCCTACCATGCTTCTATCATGATGCTATCAATATACATTTATTCTTATCATACTATTTTACAACCAACATAAATCACTTAAAGAGGAAGATGATCTCAATCATAATAGAGATCTTTCGCTTATTCTTTCTTATATTTATTTGCATCAAGCTCTTCCCTCATATTTGAGACATGGGATTCTTCCCTTTTTCTCTTGTCCTTTTCATATTTAGGACAATCTCTTTTATAATTCCCAAGTTCATTACATCCAAAGCATCGTACTTTGTCCATATTTATTCCTTTATTATGAGGACCAAATTTTCTGAATCTTCCTTTCTTCCAGGATATGGCTGCAAAGGCTTGATTCCCTTCACTTGATCATGTATCAGCTTTGGCTTTGAATCTTGTTTCCTCTATTTTACATAAAGACCATAAATCATGGAATGGTGTGGCTTCTTTCTTCCCGTATAAACTTGAAGTGAAGTTTCCCCATTCTTCTGGTAGAGCATTCAACACCACTATAGTCATCTCAGTATTACACATTACTTCTCCCAATCCCTGTCGTTGGTCTCTTATTTTAGAAATCCTCATAAAGTATGAAGTGATTCCTTCTTCTCTTGAAAATTTCATTTTGTATAGTTCTTGTCTTAGAGATATTTCTTCTCCTGCATTACTCAAAAACAATATCTCTACCAGTTTCTCATATATTTCTTTAGTATACTTTAGTTTTGATACATATGAATGAGTGAGTCCTTAATGGATTCAATGAGAATCCTTTGGGCTCTGATTCCTCCCTTCATGTACTTGGCATGATTTGGAGCATCTTCTTTTGAGGGTTGAATTCTAGATCCTTCGATTTAGTCCATAAATTCATATTCAATTAGATTCAAATATGTCCTCTTCTTGCAAGCACTCAAGTTTGATCACCCAACCAGCTTTCTTCTCTCTTTACAATAAGTCATCTTGACAGATTTAAGTAAGGTCATAGATACTTACATGAGTAGAGTGTCTTGTAGCTTCCTTGATGATGATGAATATGAAGTCAGGAGCTTATTCTAATATTTAAATCTCCAGAGTAGGTGTTCTTGGATTCTTGATGATAAAGGACATCTTAAAAAGATGATGTCCTCTTCCAACAATTCTTGAATGTAAATATTTGATGGAAAATATTATTTTCTTCAATGAGTTGATCCTTTGAATGAGCTATAATATCTTTCTTGAAATATCTTGATAGTCTTCCTTTTCAACCAAAACATTGATCTTCGCTTCCTGGAGTGACTTCTTTTTCAAGTAGCCCTTGTGTTCAGCACCTTAGCTCTGATTCCATGTTGATAATTTAGAGGGCTGGTGATTAATTAAAATTCTCTTCTCGATAATTACTTGTGAGCTTACTTGAGTTACTTATGTCTTCTCTTGTTTAGCTTATTTATTCTTTCATCAATTCAATTATCAAAATACACAACACACAAAAATTAGTCTCCTAGATCCAGGGCAAAACCTCTCCCTCTTGGAGAGGAAAACGCGTAAGGAATTATTCTTATAGATCTTCAAATGACAAGTACTATGACCAAGACTCATACCCTTGACCTAGGAATGCCTCCAAGACCTTGTCAATTCTCTTTTTATGCTCACAACATTGATCCTTGCCTTTTGCACCAACTTGTATTGACCTGCACCACCACTAGAGACCTCGGTCTCTAATTATATCTTCCTTGATTTAGTCTTCGGTTATACTTCTTCTTGTTTCACTTGAGATATCTTGCTTTCCTTTTGTGTACTAAAGATAGGAAGGTAAATCACATATTTACCTTCCTTCTACCCTTATATTATTATATCAGACTTCAGTCTTTTCACTTTGATGCTTCTTGTCTCACTGAATCATCTGCACTTCTTATCTCACTTAGAAAGTAGGTGTATACATTACTAGATTGACCATACTACTGTTAAAATATTCTTCATCCAGATCCACATTCACTGCCGCAAAACAATCCTTGAAACAAATTCTCGCTTTAAACTTTCTCACTGCCCTTTTAACTCACACTTTATTCAAATTTTATCAAGTTTTAGGATCTCAGATCTATCTGCACTGAAATCTATCCTAAACCCACACTTTAATCTTCTTTGAAATCCGCATCAACTAAATATGTATCCACAATCTATTTGAGAGAAATCCGTAGCTTAAACTTTGTGAAAACTTCAGAGGAATCTGCCTTAAAATCTGTGAAAACCTCAGAGGAATCCGCAAATTTAGGTGACTTATGTGCAACACATGTAGGGGTATATATATTTAATAAGACAACCTGTATCACTACTTGTAGACCGACTTTACTTGTTGTTTGAAGGCCGACTTGGAGAGCATCTAATCCAGTGTTAATGAGGTGAGGATGAAGGTTGTCTTTAGCCGTTTCTTCAAGGATTCATGACAAGGTCTTGGAGCATATATTGATGACTAGACTCTTCATATACGTGACATTAATTACACTTGTAACCATAAGACAAATGGACATCAAGAATAAGTCTATTGACCTATAATAAAAATCTTTCTCATGAAACCAATGAAGCAAGTACAACAAAAAATACATTTTATTATCTTTGTCTTATTCTTTACATAAATACATAATTACATAGTCAATATGAAGACTGATCCTAGTTACACTTTTCAACAATAAGCTCATGCTTTCTTCAATTCCACATTGACGTGTATACACATAAATTCATAAAAAATAAATTGAACCTCTGAGTTGAACCTTTTTAGTCACATCTGCTACAATGATCTTCTGGAAATGAGATTACCCCTACAAAGTCTTCTCAATGTTTATATGGCCTCCAAAACTATTCTCAATATTTGATTGACCCATACTAACCTACAAAAATACTTGATAGATGTGCTCTAATAAGAAAATAGAGGCTTTCATTAGATCCAAAACATCCAAAAATTCCTATGTCGCCTCTTTTTTATCTCATTTTGGATAAAAAATCCTCAAGTTATGACTTCACCTAACATTTTCACTATTCCCTCCACATTTTCTAGCAAAGCTGGCACCGAACCTATAAATCCGCTTGGAATTCCGCTAACTATGCGCCAATTCCATCAAATCCCTATGTAAATTGTGGGCACCTTAATTTTTCCATTAACTCCTTGTTTCTAAAAATTGTGGCCATATGTCCGGGGGCCGGTAGCTTAACTCCTGCCCCAAAAATTTCCGCACATTATTTAAAACCCACATGGTTTGAAGATTTCCTACTCAGTGGCTTGGGTTGGACAAATGTCACCAGTTTAGGGACTATCGGTTTGAAGCTCTGGTGGTTAACTAACCATCGGCATAAACGGTTACGAGAGGACATATGGGTGTTGATGGATTTAATGTTGCGGTTACGGTTAGTTGGGGGGGCGCGGGGCTAGCCTCCCGCCCATGGTCTTGCCCCCGGCATGGTGACCAGGGATGGGGATAGACCTCGGCCCCCACCCCCAATGCGCAATTCATATAAAATTAAAACTATATGAAACCCATAGTTTAATAAGAAACACTACAATGACGTGGTAGTAATGCTTTATGCTAGAGTCTTGGAGGTCACAGGTTCGACCCTCGCTCGCTCTGCTCAGACCTTGACCCAATTTTGGTCGCCCTCATTCTGCCACGTGGTGGTCCCTGGCTAGGCCAAGTGGAAGCCTATGATTGGCCACCCAAACAACCACTAATAATTTGCCATTTCAAACTAACCAAGAAGTATCACTTGGCACAATTTCATTCGTCGTAGGAAAACCCTTTGACTAGTCAATATTCGACATGGGCATGCCCAGTCAGTTGCATGGACTGCTGACTGGCTTGTCCTGCATTTTTTTAAAATTTTTCATGTTTTCCAAAGTATACAGCACGCGTTTATGGGAGAATACGGTGTTGGTTTTTCGCGAAACGAGTTGCGCCAGATTCAAAACGATGATATCCATGTGTTCGTTCAGGTTCCACACCAATCTGATAAATTTCATTTTTTAGCATAATTTTGAGCACCTGACTAGAGAGGATGCCATGTCAACCCCCATTACTCGAGGAAAAGGGGCTAGCCACATGGTTATGATGAAGAAGACTATATAAGAGTCAATATTGTAACTCTAGTTAAGAATTAAAGGATCCAAACCTAACCAGGCTATCAAATATGTTATAAATGGGACACTAGGGGGAAAAGGGGTCCCTGCTTAGGGGTAAAATGCACAGGTGGTAGCTGGAGTAAGATCCCTCTTGGGCCTTCTCAACATCCAAGGCAGACAGTCAAATTAGCTACAACATTGAAAGAGATAATACATGCATGTTCATACTAGTACTTGATTGACAAATTGAAGTAGAGAAAGATGACCTCGATGTATAATGTTGATATAGTGGAGAGCACAAAGCAGTGTGGCAGAATTCCTCCTCACCAGCTCCAAGTCCGAATCCTACAAGAAAACAATGAACTAGTGTAATATTCATATTTTTATCACAATAAACAATCAAAACAAGTATATAATCAAACAATAAATCATATAAATCTAAGCCACTTATAAGATGTATATTTAATAAATAAGTAAATAGATGTAATAAAAAGACACCAAGTGGAAAAAATAGAGGCAGTTCTATTATATCAAAGAATGAATACTACAACCATCAGTTTGGTCAAGCTTCCCTCAGTCCTATGACTCCAAGATTTCTCTCCTCAATATCCAAGTGTGACAATACTTAGGAAAATAGTTCTCAATGAACCAAGTCAGCCATGAAACCTCACACTAAGAAAAAAATTTCACTCCTCACACAATCAACCTTTCAACCTTTGACAATGAGCCCTAGCCTCCAATTTATAATAATTTTTGAGGATCAACCTTGCCATTCTTATCCACTAGTTCGATTAGGGAAAAATCCATGATGTTTCCATGATTTTCTAGCTTTTTCCCTATTTTCATGCTTATTTAGGTTTAAAAATGTCCAATCATAGGCCTGCACTGAAGGTTTCCTACTTTTTGGACTAACTCTTTGAGAAAAAAGCCGAAAATGATAGTCAGTTACTGCAGAATTTGTCCCTTTTCCTTCATGAAACACGAGTAACGCTGCCCTTTAGGAAATATAGTGTGTTAACCTAGGCTCTAGCGTTCCCTATAAGAGGCGGGGAAGTGTTATAACTTAGCCTAGCAGTCTCTAGGGTGTGTTACCTTGGCTAAAGAGGTATTTGTCTAGGTCAAATTCTTCCTTCCATGTTTCCTTCTCCTCTGACCTGATGAGGAGGTCATTTGCAGTGTAATAGATTCCCCCTGAAGTGTGATGGCCAAAATAATTTATAAAGGTGTAGTAGAGCGAGAGGAGTTGGAGGACTGAGGAAAACTTGAAATAAAAAACATATGTCAAAAATATTAATATTTGTCCTGAGTCGGGCATTCCCATGCTCAGTAGTTGTATCAAAATGATTTCTCCAGGAAGAGATATGACTAATATGTCCACCAATAAGCATAATGTGGAATCTTGTGTCATGACAGGATCACTCTAATAAGCTATATCATAAAACAATATATGCAACCTGATAGAGGAAACAAATTTGAATGATGTAAGCCTCAACCCAAGGCCTTGTTCGCCGCTTCTTTAAACTACATATTCCTTCACATGTGAATAAAGGAGTTGTAGTCGAACATGTGAGAAATTGTCTGATTACCAGTCAATGATGAAAATTGTTAATATATGTGAGGATGGCCACCGATAAGGATGATGGTCTCCAAGATGCATAGTACAATCTAGTGAGTGTGAATAAAACGTGTTGATACCAAACACTTGTAGAATTATTCGACTGGGAGCCAATGATTAAAACCCCCAATCAAACACAAGGTAACCAGCCACTGAGTTCTGCAAGTCCCAGGGTACTGATATGTCTCTGGATCATCATCCTAGATAATATTTTGAAGTTGATAAGCAGAGATCTATCAAAAATCAGGCAATAAGGTGTCCTACATCAGTTGACTCGAAACGAGATAAAGATGATTTTGTTTTAAAGATAGTCAAGAGAAATGGTGCAAACTGGCAACAGAAAAATAATTTTTGGCATATGATGGCAGGTGCACCCCTGCCAAACCCACATTGCCACTCTAAAAGCTGCATATAAAATGCATCCAAATTCATGTCCCAAATAAATCTCAAAGTCTCATGCATATAAAAATGCATCTCCATTCTTTTTCCTGGACTGGGCAATTTAAATTAATATACGCAGAAGCTTCTATATCTCAAATCTGAAATTTGAGATATTAGAATAAATTATTATGGTTTTAAAACTGAAATATCAATAGCCATATGGCTCACCCTGCCAAACCCACATAGCACTTGATTCATATAAAATGCAATTCAAATTTATGCCCCAATCTAAAACCACTTTCTAGGAAAAATTGCGGAAGCTTTAATATCTCAAATCACAGATTTGAGATATTAAAATCAATTTCTTAATATTATAAAACCACGCCTCTAGATTTCAAGGTTTTTAAAACCCAGCACTATGATTCAAAAACATATTCATCAGGTTACAAATCTGTATTAATTTAAATTCATTCGAAACCTTTATATCTCAATTTTCTGATTTGAGATCTCATGCTAAACTCCTCAAAGTACTCAACTTTGTCTTTCTCAGACCTATGGTCAAAAACCACATATCAAACCTGGTTAATGAGCATTCATATGCGACTTCAAAACTCTGCTTTAAAACCCAAAACAATCTGTGGTCACAATATACCAACCCACTATACAATTGTACCATATATGAGTGCATTTATTATTTTGACTTTGATAGAGTTTATCAAAGTATCAATATGCATTATCTTCATGTCCCACAGCATATCAACGTATGCCAAAACCGATCTTTGTTAACCCAAAGAATCCTACATTAAAGTTTTGGGTCCCACATATTTTAATTCAACTTCTTAACAAAGTTCGACCCCTCTTGACAATTACATGCTCAAATATTAACGTAATATTTGTTTAGCCCACAGCATATTTCAACTTACCTCTTCACTCATCGCCTTGCAACTTTCTTGGGATCCAATGGCCAATTTTTTCTCGCGCTACAATAATACTTTAGGCACACATCTGACGGACATCGCACAACACAACTGCACACTTATTCAAATTTGCAATCACTCTTAAACGGATTTAAAACTTCAAACTTTCCTCATGGCTCTTATCAAGCATGCACTCCAAAATTAAATTTCAAAAAAGCTATTCCAGCTCTGATACCACTTGATGGCAGGTGCACCCCTGCCAAACCCTCATTGCCACTCTCAAAGCTGCATATAAAATGCATCCAAATTCATGTCCCAAATAAATCTCAAAGTCTCATGCATATAAAAATGCATCTTCATTCATTTTCCTGGACTAGGCAATTTAAACTAATATATGCAGAAGCTTCTATATCTCAAATCTGAGATTTGAGATATTAGAATAAATTCTTATGGTTTTAAAACCGAAATATCAATAGCCATATGTGGAGTTTTACCTTTCAAGGCCTATGATTACAACCATAATCAATTTCATTACTTCAACTCTTAATCGAAGGCTAACTTTATTTTATGAATCTTCGAATCCACTATTCGAATTCTGCAAACACCTTGGCTCTCACATATGTCAACATATGTTAATATTTTAACAACCTATCATGCATCCATTCAAATGTTTTGTCGAGACTCTAACATGCCATTCGGCCCCCTTACTATCAACCTTTATACCGATGGTCACATCACTTCACACTCTCGTGGAACTTCATTGGACAACTTTATGCATTTTAAAATTTATTAAATCTCAACTTTGATATAATACAAAACCCCACAGACATTGAGGTCTGCTCGGTCCCATAGCTTGGTTAACATACCTTGCTTATCGTTCATGCAACTTGACGTATAATCCCACAGTCAATCTACTCTCGCGCTTCAGCAGTGATTTAGGTGGATATCCGATCGACATCGCGCAACACAACTGCACACTTTTTAACCCCTCATAATCACGCGATAAAAATGGTTTTTGATTAACCACTTTTTCCACGCGTCACGTGAAGACCGATATCGCGTTCTAAAATGTAAAACAGCTTACCAGTTGAGAAGGTGTTCGATACCACTGGTTCCTCGTTTCAAACCCACTCTTCACGGTTTCGATTGGTTTAATTTCTCAAGGTTCCACTTTCTTCTTAAACTGAAGCTTCCACACGGATTTCATTCCAAATATCGCAATTTCAACGCGGATTCGTTTTCACCTTTACTCTGCCCACGACCTCGGTTATGATTTGAACAGTATTTCGCCTCTTCGTTTAGATTTACGTTCCCCGCATCTTATTTCACTGACTCAGAATTTTGATATGGCCAGGTTCCATTTAAAATAACTTCACACCAACCATAAAATACATTCTCGCCTTATTTGACAATGAAAAACCTTTTCAGGTTTCCTTGGGATGAACCTTCACCAACCCATGGTTCTATTCCACACGACAATTCCGCTTCCATTCTAGCACTTGGCTTCAAAACAATAATTCATTGAAATGTAAACAATCAACATTTCTTCACGGCTATATCAATTGTGATTAAACTCAGGTTCTGACTCTCTTTTTATGAAATCGATCCTTCTGTGATCGATACAGTCAATGTATATATTTCCACATATTTGTGTGGAATTTCTTCTCGCCCTAATCCCAAAATTGATATAAAATTTATAACTTAACATCAATTCCCCCAATCATATACAGAATTACAATTTTAACCTTTTACACAAAGATTCATATTACGCATTACCCATACAATTGCTTCTTAAAATTCGGAGGTGCTCACACAGGATTTAAATCGAATAATACTCATGAAATGCTTAAAAAAATTCTTTCATAATATATAAATGAATTTACTTACAAACCTTCCTGTTTTGTCTTCGGCCAGATCTCCAAAATCAAATGGCCCTTTTTCAGCTGCCCGTAGGCTTACAGAAACTCTGTTTCCAAAACCTACTCTAACTCTATCTCTCCCAGCTCTATTTTCTTAATGCCTTTGAGGCTTATTTATACAAATTAATAATAAATCGATTCAACTCCCTTAACACTCAACCAAACTCTTGAAATTCTAGATTTCCTAAATCTAGACTAAATCCCTAAATTTGTTGAAACTGACTCTAATTTCATTCCTAAATCTGAACTGTCTCTTCATATTCCCAGCTAATTAGATTCTCTCATGTTCTCCAATGATTCGAGAACATTTACAATTCCTCACTATATTTATTAAAAATACTAATAATTACATAAGAAATTAAAAACATAAGAACCACCTAAGTCTACAAAAATACAAATTATTTCTCGGAACCTAATGCCCCTGCATCAGCATATGATGGCTTGGTTGATATAGGAAGCAGTAGATAGCGTGATCTCTTGAAAAATAGAAGGCACAACAAACAATGTACCAGGTATCTTAGACTCATGAACACCAAAGTGTGTTAGGATTCAACAATGCAGGAACATTGAGATATGAAGGCTAAACTCATAGAATGGTAGGGTTCGACGAGAAGCTAAATGTGAGAGAGTTTTATGAGTTCCATGTTCAAGGTGTTGCAACCAAATCGTCTTTTAAATTATAAAGAGCGAGTCTCTACCTTTTCCAAATTTTTCCCCATATGATCAGGTTTAACGAGTCCAGAAGGGTACATTTGGTGATATTTTCATGTTTAGGGAATCTGAAAAACATCGTAAAAGACAACTCCAAGGGGGTACCTTTGTCATGGTTGATGACCGAGTGTGACAAAGGTGTATTAGCTCCCTTTCCATAAGTTAGTCCATTAAGTCCGAATAAAGTGATAAACCTATGTTCAATGGATGTCTGCCTCATTTTTGTTATGAGTATGAGGAGACGATGTAAACTCAATATTCTTCATGAAGTTTTAATGAGTCAGACGAAGAAAAACTCCATCCTCTTCGTGAAATTTTAACAGGTCCAACGAAGAAAAAATCGGTGTCTTTTTTGGTTTTTAAAGAGCTATAAAAAGATGTAAAAGAATGGTTCATAGCCTTCATTTTGGTAGTTTAACGAGCCCAAAGAAGGAAACTTAGGGTTTTCTCAGTTTTATGAGCTAGAAAATGTCCCTAAAAAGAACGCTCGATCTGGGTCAAGCGTGGTCAAATCTGCATAGAAATACTGACAATTCATCATAGCATCAGTAACATCAATAAAATAAAAGTTGCATAAAAAAAATAGCGGAAATTTACCAATTTCAATAACTAGTTGAGTGAGTCATACCTCCAGAATCTCTATAAGAAGGATGGAGACCTTCATTTCAATGTTTGTGTTTGGTGAAAGAGCTCTGGAGTTTGAAAAAGGGTGAAACTTCCGTTGCTAATTATGGACTATCTGGGCAATCGTTTTCGATTATGTTTGTTCTAGGTAGGAGCTTAGCCTTCATCTTGCATTTCATTAGACTTTTCAAGATTTTTACTGGTCAAAAAATGATTTTTGGGCAGGCAACGCGGTCGCCCAGAGGTAGGTCTACGTTAAACGCACTGCCCAATAAGGGACAATGCATTAGCATGCTCTGCTTGACATAGGGGCCCGTGTTAACTGGACAAAAAAAATTAAAAATTTCGTTTCCCTCATTTTTCCATGATTTATCCAATATCTGATCCATGAAAAACTTGAATTTTGTAGGTACCAAGATGTTACCATGAGTATCTGGTGCGAATGAGAGCATGAGAGAGAGGAACGAGAAATGGTTACTGATCTCGCATGTTTATTAGTAATCCGAAAGTGCAGGTTCCTAAAATATGCTAGACTTGAGATGATGAAAGGGGAGGAGGACAATCTGAGCTGGAATATCCAACGGTGGGATGAACAACATCATGTATTTTGCATCGGGGGTCACGAGCTCTCGATAGAAAAGGAGGATGTATATTTTCTGGCCGGCCTATCATGCAGAGGGCCAAGGCCCAATTTGATAGGATCTATATTTGATCCCCAAACCACCATGGGGTTGATCCAAGCTCACTATCAACAACACCGCGCCAGTGAGCAACGGGATACCTATAGCATGGATAGCCTTCAGACCAATGAGGTCATTGTTTTGGATGATTGTACGCTTGGCAAGAGCCAAGAGTCAACATGTGGCCACCAAGGCCCAATTTCTACTAGCACTGGATTTCTTACAACCACAGATATTCAATAGGTGTGAATGTGTTGTCCGTTGTATTTGAGAAGAGTTGACAGCTTGCAAGACCCAGTCCCAAAGAGAGTTTGGGTATGGAATAATGATTGTCTCATTTATACTAGAGAGAGTGCCCATTATGAGGCCTCGAATAATAATGGACGTTGCTAGACCGAGGGAGCCTAGACAGGGTCGATGGTCCGCCCTGATGCCTTGAACTGGAGAGGGTCCACTCCGAAACTTCTTTGACGATGCATTATTTCAGTAACTTAATGGCTAGATCCATATGATTGAGGATTATCCCTATGTCGGGATGAACCTTACATGAGATCCAAAGTTGAGATTACCACCCAGAACTTAGTGGGGGCCAATAGGTAAGATGAGAAATCAGTTGCACAAGTATTTTTGTGTCTTTTGAATTTTTATGAATTTTTTTTGTTTAATGGGTGAAAAAGAGTTTTGACGTGAAGCACTTTTCTTGACACAGATGTGGCACATGCACAACTTGCTGGAGCTACTCGCTATGCTCAATGAGGAATGTAGCTACCTTGTACTGGAGTAGCAACAAAGGCTGCGACAACCGCCGAAGAGGGAGATGACACACAGAGTCTACATGAGGTTGCTAGGAACCTCGAAGGTTTGAACATGGGTGTGCCGCCTCTTCCAATGAGGGAGATCCCAGTTCATTTGTAGCGACACACAACGGGTGTGCCAGAGATATTTTTGTTGCCTCTGAGGAGGTTAGCTAGGGTAGTTATCGACTATCATGAGCAGCATGATCAACAAGAGTAGGCATAGATGTGCAGATGTCATAGCGAGGCTTAGCAGAGCCATTTTTGTATAAAACACCAAATTTTTGAAGATTTTTATGATGTAACAGACTGGACACGACACACACACACACACACAGATATATATATATATATATATATATATATATATATATATATATATATATATATATATATATATATATATATATATATATATATTAGCGATTTTGATGTTGTATTTTTTAATTTTTATGAAATTTTTTACGATGAAAAAATGTAGACTGATGCGTGAATATTTTTATATTAAATGTGACATATGCCAATCCAATACATAGTTTTCTAACGAATCAGCTACTGCATTAGATTCTCTAGGAATGTGTTCAAAAGGAATGAATTCAAATTGACATTCTAGAAGTCGTACCCTTAAGTAATAACATAGTAAGGCGGGATGTCGAAAGCAATAACGATTGTTCAAATGCATAACGATTAGCTGGGCATATAACTGGACCAATATATTGGAGATGTTGCGAGACGTAGCTTCAGTGAGGATTTGAATAACCAACATATACTCAACAATATTGTTAGTGGTATTGCCAAGGAATATTCCCCTGGAACCAAGTAGTTTCGACTCAGGTGTATAGAGGACCCAAGCAGCTGATGCAATGTGTTGTGTGTGACGACTAGAACCATCCACATAACCAATGTACGGTAAGGATGACGAAGACCTATCTGTAAAAATAAGAGATTTTGTATGAGAAAAATACTCAAAAACCCAAAATATTCTAGACACACCAAAAAAAGACAAAATTTATAGACATAAAATTACAAAGCAAATGCCCAGTAAAATACTAGGCACAATACTTTTTTAGATAGAGCCTATTGTGAGGCTCAGCGAGTGGGATTTCATTACAGTCATAAATTTCATAGGCCCCTTTAGAAAGGACCTTAGTGAAGAGCTATGGACCGAGCCATAATGGTTGAAGTGTTCCTACCCCCAAGAGGTCGTATTTTTTATCGTAGAGTAGAACAATATCACCCTCTTGGAAAGAACGAGGCTTGAAAGATTTTCCATATTGAGCTTTAACTCGTCGCTTTTGGGCTTCAAGGGCTAGTGTGGAATCTTGACAAGTTTCATCCAACTGATTGAGTGAGAGTAAACGCTCTTCTTCAGCAGCAGTTTTGGGTAGGAGTTCAGCATCCAATTTAAGTGATGGAATCTCACACTCGATTGGAAGAACTTCTTCCAGACTATATGCTAACTGGAATTGCATGAAGCCTATATCAGTCTTCACTGACATTTAGTATTCCCATAATTCAGAGTATAATTTTCTATGCCATGTGGTTTTATGATTGCCGACTAACCAACGAATCATGGTCTTGAGGACTCCATTTACGGCTTCGACTTTATCGTTAGCTTGTGAATAGTAGGATGAATAATGATATTGTCGAAAACCTAGCAGGGAAGTTAACTTTGTCATCATTTGGTTCTGAAAATGAGAACCATGATCTATGATAATTGAGCGGGGTACACCGAAACGACAAATAACCCAATTGAACATGAAAATAGCAACGGTTTCTCCATCAGCCCGGAAATTCATTAGGGGAATTTTGAGGTAAAAAATGGGCCTCCTAAGGAAATTATAAAATAATAGTGGAAATAATCAAACAAGATTAGATTACATCATCAAATTTTACAGGGAAAAAAAAAAAACCTATTTTTCAACTTATCTCCCTATGTGTTTACTCAAATTTCGAGCGGGAACACTCGTTGGATGAAAATTTTGATTCCTCGTCCAAAGATTGCCCATGTTGCATACTTTCAATGGACTCTGCTACATGAAGAATGAGAAATACATGAAAAAAAATGATTGTAATCAAGTTTTTCATGTATGCAACATGGGTACTCCTTGCATGAAGAATTAAATTTGTCATCTAACAAATAATCCCGCTCGAAATTTGAGTAAAATATTAAGGATAAAAGTTGAAAATACAAGTTAAAAAAGTAGTTTTATTATTTTATTAATTTTTTACCCCAAAAATAGTGAATCATACCCCATGGTTGACATCATCATCTTGAATCCTATTGGTTCTTATAAATTTTAATTTTGGTTGTACATTTTTATTACGAGGCCCATTTTAGACCTCAAAAGTTCTCTAATGGGGAATGCCTTCAGCCCATTTCGTGAAATAGTCAACCGCAACTACAATGTAGTTGTGTCCATCAATGGAAGTGATATTTCATGTTACAAAATATATTCCCCATTTAGCGAAAGGACTAGTGGGAATGACCGAATTCAAAGGGGTAGGATGGGCATGCATTTTCTTAGTAAAAAATTGACACGGGTGACACTTTTGGACCACAGTAACGCAATATTTAAACAAAGTGGGCCAGTAGTATCCTACAAGCAAGATTTTATGGGCAGTAGCTATGCCTGAAAGATGACCACCACACACCCTGGCATAGAAATCATTTAAAAAGTGTTACACCTTAGTAAGGGTGAGACAACGTCAAAGAACTATATCAAAAAAACAAAGATGTAGAGTATTGTTCAGCACGAGATAATGTTTCTCTTGGTGACGAATGCGATGACGGTTGTCTGACATTAGAGTTTGGTGGAACCGTTGAGTTTGGTGGTAGAAAATAATTTCCCCGTACCAAGGATCAGTAGAGTTGACCAGATAGACTGATTCATCAGGAACTGGATCATGGGTCAACTATGGGAAGATCCGACAGTAATTTAGTGAAGACTATAGATTTCTTAGCTTTGGTAGCAATGAAAACCAAGTCAAATTGTAGGAGGATTACAATCCATTTGGAATATTTTCCTCCAAGGATCTGGCGATACAATATGTGTCTCCTTGGATTCTCCAAAGGAATGACAGTAGTTTGTCGCAGCAATATGTAATGTCGTAGGCGGGTGACAGTGAAGAAAACCGCTAAAGATATCTTCTCCACATGTGAATATCGTAATTCATGTCCAACAAGACCTTTCGACAAATAATAGATCACATGCTCACTATCGTCATCATGTACTTGAACCAAAACCATTCCCAGGGAGGATGGTGAGGCTGCCAGGTAGAGGAGAAATATGCGTGAATAGTTGGGGGCACTAAGAAGTGGGGCAGAAACGAGTGCCCATTTTAGGGTGTCAAACAACAGTTGAGCTTGATCATCCCATAGATATAGTTCCCCTTTCTTGAGTAAGTGCACAAATCCTTTCGTCATCTCGGCATAGTTTTACGATGAAGCGACGTAAGAAGTTTTCCTTCCCTTGCAAATGTTGGAGTTGTAAGATGGATTGTGGTGCAAGTAATTCAATAATTTCCCTTACCTTATCTGTATCATCCCTAATCCCATGCTTGGAGAAAATGAATACAAGAAGTCGTCTAGACTTGACAAAAAATACGCATTTATGCGAATTCAGACAAATGTTGTAGAACCTACACCTAGCGAAGATTTGTCTAAGATGAGTAAGGTGTTAAGCTCGTTTCTTGGAATGAGCAGGAAGATCATCCAGGTAAGCTTTTACAATGTTTCTAATATCATGAAATGCATAGTCCATAGCCCTTTGAAATGTGGCTCTAACATTCTTGAGACAGAATGGAAGATTTTGATACGCAAATGTTCCCCAAGGACAAATGAAGGCGGTTTTATGTTGGTCATCTTATTTAATGTGATCTGGTTATATCTCGAAAAGCCATCCATAAAGGAGAAAGATTCACATCTGGCACAATCATCGATAATATGATCTATAAACAGAGTAGGATCATTGTCTTTTGGACATGCGGCATTTAGATCACGATAATAGACACAGACTCATATAGTGCCTTATTTCGTATCTACGGGAACTGGATTGGATACCCATTCTGTTGAAGGAACGGGATAGATGAAACCAACGTGTAAGATTTTTTCAACTTTTTTCTTGATAGATGTTATTTTCATGGGTGGACAGGTCGGAGCCTCTGTCGTACAGACTTGGAATTTTCGTAAATCTTGATTCCATCCTTGACTATAGAAGGATCTATGATGAGAATTTCATCGCAAGACCAAGAAAAAACATCGTGGAACTCCTTAAAAAGGGATGTGAAGCGTGTAATTCCCTCCAGACTACAATCTGCTCTAATCTGTGTATTTTCCACGATTCTCGTTTTGACCAAGATATCTATGAGCATGGTCTTAGAAAGATTTCCCATGTTTCCTTCTATATTGATAGTTTGAACAGTCATATACATGGATGGAATGATCTCAAGTGGGTCAAAAAGTGGGCTTTTTATAATGGTCGCGTCTGAATCAAACATCGAAGTGCGGTGGTGAAATTCTCCCAAAGGTCATTCTTTTAGAGACATGAACTCTTGGATAGCTTCATCCGAAGGTAGGACTTCATCGAGGATCTTTAGAAATAACAATGTTAGGCAGGAGGGTGGTACCATTGGTTGAAACCAAAGTAGTGGAGAGCTTAGATGTTGATTGGATGGCTTGATAAGCCAACTCAGCCAGTGAAAGTGGGCATTTGATCTTCGTAGGAATAAATTTCTGAAGGCGTCAGTAGGATCCAGGGGTTGATAGAGCCATTTGAGATGGTGGATATCATTCAAACCATTTTTGGAACCTCAGGCTATGGGAGAGGAAAACAACCATAAGGAAATATGCCTTCAGGAGATCGATATCGATGCTGACATAAGATTCAGGGACTCCTCCTACTAGGGGTACGGTGTTGCTAGGTAATGTGGAATAATCTAGGGCACAGAAGGATAGATGGTCCACTCTAACTATCTTCCCATCCAAAGGAAATAGGATGAGTCGTAAAACCGAAGAGACAATGACAGTCATCGCATAAGACCAATTGCGACACAAAAGGAGATTATAGTCAAAATGAAGATCTACGACTTCGATGTCCACAGTTATCGTTTTCCCTCTAATAGTAATGGGGTAGATAGAAAGGTATCCATTTGGGAGGAAGGTGTGTCCATCGAATTCTTTGATGCAATTCATTGGTGGAGACATAGTAGGAGAACCCAAAGCGAGGCAGCAAACAGTTGACATTACACAGGTCGAAGCACCTTCTTCTATGACAGTGCAATCGATTGGCCTGCCTTTTGACACAAATTGAAATTGGAAAGAAATCTGATGGGAAAGGCGAGGTTTAAATTTTTCCATTTCAAATATGGCTAGCATAGAATCCTGAGGGTCCATTCCACCAATGGTTAAAATCAGAGCTTTCCTTTGCGCTAGGCAGGTTTGCAACACTTTGAGAGCAGACACAGATGATGGTGCTTGCGCCAAGTATTCTACAATGTTGTAGTTCTGAGCAGCATGCGCAGAGGTGTTATGAGTCTTGCGTCAAAGGTTCCCTTTTGGGGGATGAATGACAGGGTCAGCACTAGGCCTTTCGATATGAATATTAGTGGGCGGCGGTGGATTCGAAATTAAACTAGGTCCGTGAGCATCAATGACTATATTTCCATAGGTTTTGGATCGGGTTTGGAGTTCAAGAGTCTCCATGCCATAAATGGTGGATGATCCTTCACCATAAGGATGAGAACCACCATTCCCCCCTTGCGGGGGTTCTAGCGGGTTTGCAACTAGATGTTGTTGTTTTTGTGGATTAGGGAAAGGGTTTAGAAGGGCAATGGGTGTCCTTCCAGTATCCTTTTGCGTGATAAAATCTATGCATTCTTAAATTCAAGTACATTTGTATGTCAATTGGTCCTCCGCACAAATTTTGCAAGGGAATTTGATAGTTTTGTCTTTCCCTTTGTCAGTTTTAGTAGGGTTTCTCTGATTTGGATTATTTTGAGTGTTGGGCTTCTCTTCAGAAGGAGTGGTCTTTTTATTATTCTTATTATTCTTACCACTAGATTTTTGTGTATACTTCACAAAGTGTACCTCAGCGGTGGGAAGAGAATCTAATTGGGTAGGAGTGGTGGCATCCAAAGATGGCTAGGAAGCATGACCGCTGAGTTGTTTTACAGAAACACCAGAAGTTGTGCCAATGAGGCCATCGACATGTGCTTCAAGTTGCTGAGTAGAGGGAGCTTTTCTAGGGGAATGGGGGAGTATATCATACACGGTGCCAGATTGCGAATAGATGATATATAGATGTTGTGCATGACATATGGATTGGTCCTCTGTGACCGCACCAGCTAGGGCAACGTCCTTAACAATGGAAGGAAGGAGTGACTTACAAAACTAGTTCAATAATAGATGATCCGAGATTGGTGCTTTGACTAGCCTCTACCAACATCTCCATTCATGAATGTGATCGGAGATGTGGGTGGCGGTTTCTTAGCGCAGTGAGGTTAAAAGTTTTGTTCTGGTTTCGTATCGGATAGAGAGTTGAAATTTTTTGAGAAATTCCATTGCCAAGGCACCAAAAGTATTGACTGTAGCTCATGGTAACTCAATGTACCATTTGGAATTGTTTCTCATGAGGGTGTGGGGAAAGACCCTAAGTTGGACACTATCGTCCACCATGGAATTATAAATAGACCATAGATGATAGGTGGTGATATGTGTGGCTGGATCGTCCCGTTGTTTCCCTTCTAACTTAGGGATATCTGATGGAATCTTATGTGGTTTAGGAGGCCAAATCGGGTTATGATTGATGGGATCGTTGGTCAATTTATATAGATCGGGGATGTCTAAGGTTTCCAAGAATGGAAATTGTGTTGTTTCCCCCGATTCTAACCAAGGAGGTGTTGGTTGACCAATTGGACTGTAGGGTCCTCCCATCAAAGTGTTTCCAACGGGATATGCAGGACTCGTATGATAATAGTTTCCAGGTAGCAGAGGTGTAGGGATGTAAGGTTGTTGTCCATAGGGGTTATTTTACTACATGACAAATGGTTGGTTGCCCCCAAGGTAATAATTTCCCCCTTGCCCCATTTTTTTTTGGGGAAGGATTGCCCATATATATGCAATAGAGTTTGCTTGTAGCATACTACTAGTCGCATAATTCACCATTGGTATATACCCTACACCATAAGGTTGACCACTAAGAGGAATGACATTAACAATGGATGGAATTTCTTGTCCGATAGAATGTAGGGGTATAGAAGTGCCCCCTGGCATGTAAGTGTTGGTAACACTGCTCCCGACATAGAGGCCGAGGGCTTCGAACTCAACAAGGGATTCCAACCGAAAGGGTTACCGAAGGGAACCATGGTAGCCCCGCTAGTAGAAGCAAAAGTCAGGAGTCCAGGAGCAGACACAAAAGGAGTGGATATCGAAGAGTTCAGAATTACACTCACAAATGTTGTGACTAGGCATATTTTGTCTACTAGGGTTTCCAGTCAATTGTGAAGAACTGACAGCTAGCAGGGGAGGTGTTGGTGGAACCAAGTTGGCCACCAGCGGAAACGACCCAAAGGTCATTGGTTGTGTAGTGGATGTGTGTGCAGCCGAACACATTGTTGGTACTGGTGCTACCTAAATAAACACCTGCCCCAACAGGTGAGTTAGAGGAGGAGTATAAGCAGGCGAAACTCCTTCCATGAAAGGATCCTCGGGAAACTTCGTAATGTGAGGAGAAATATGTGAATCAGGGTTCAACACTGGAAACTTCTCTTCCGAAGAAGGATTTGGGTCACCGAGACTCGACAACTCCCATAGTTTCAATGGAGAGAGACCTTGTTGCAGCCCTAAAATATGATGAGGGTCGAAGGACACCACGATGACCAGTACATTTTTTCATAATTTTAATGTGATATATTATTAAGTCCCAGTGATAGTAGAACCAAACACCCTAAAAAAAATTAACTCTAAATTCAATAAATCAAGGAGCCAGAGGGGTAAGACCCTATCTGAGAACTACTGTTCACTAGATATGACACCCAGTATCACTATAGAAAACAGAGAGAGATGGTCATATGTACAGTTACAGTTACTCTTGAGCTTCACCCGAACCTTAGAGAATGGGGCCAAGCACTCTCGTGAAGACGAGTACCCTCCCAAACCAAAGACAGAGTAGGTATGTCTATGTCAGGTACTAGGGCAGCCCGCCCCATTCACCTTGTGTACGTCCCTAGAAGTATGGAAACTATGGATACCTCAAATCACGGGCACTACCAGGGGGGTCACCGTCATAGATAACACACTATATGGGTTGAACACTTGGATCCCCAATCCAGTTTCGACATCCCCGAGGGGAACCCCAATACTTAGTGTTGAGCCCCAAAGATGTCCTTTCCTTTCACCAAATTTCACTTCATTCCATTCATCCTCTGTTAATTATAGGCTTAAAATATCAATAGGAATGATTAAAGTTACTTTAAGAATGAATGCAATAACTGACTTACTAAAATTTTGTGGTCTTGTTGTTGTAGTGATTTTTTATTAGACTTAGCTACAGAATGGAGCCATTCTGTAGCTAGTCGCATATTCTGCAGCTATCTTTATGTTCACACAGGTTACATGTGTCACTTAAAGGAAAAATGCATATGGTTGAATTCCAAAACTCACCTACATCATTCCTTGCCCTCTATGAAGTCTGAGCAAAAATCTGCCAGTGGTTATGCACGTGGAGGAAACCAAAACTAAGAAGTAGACTTCTACCACGACAAGGACACTGTAGATGTCTTCAGCAAAGTACGAGGCCTCAACAGGAGTTCTAATTCGATTTTGATTGAAAAATACACCTATCCCTATTTCTTCTCAATGACAGTTATGTATTTTTCTTATAAAAATAACTCGGTGAACCGAGAGACAGTTAGCTAGTTGATGTTTTGTTGTTAAGTTTTCCAAAACTGTGATACTCTGTTTCTGAAGCATTCTCCTTAAATGAAAGAAGTAAAACTTTAATGCATGATCTGAAGCAATTTTGAGGAGATTCGTGTGCCAATCCGATGGTAGAGGGCCCCTACTGTCCGAAAGGATTTGTGCATATTTTTTAGATAAGTGACTTTAGCTCTGTTTTGTTCCTAATTTAGGTAGTTTTACGAACTTCATGTTTTATGTTCACTTACATCGAATGTTACAATCGATCTCATTCTTATGAACTGTTCCAATATATCACTAACACGTGAATGAGATAGAGCTATAATACTTCGGAGGTTAATTGCATTTTAGTTCAGTTCTGTTCATTGTATTTCAAGTTTTATTAGCTAGTTGTATTCTAGTTCTGTTAAATTAGACTTAAAGGCCTTCATTATTTACAAACTGCTCTTATTCTTAATTTCTTTTAACACATCATCATCATATGGACAAGAATTAGTTATATCATTTTGAATTTCTTGACTATTATGCAATTTCTCATAATTTTACAAACAACCCTTTTTCCAAAGCTATTCCAAGAGATCTCTAACCCTTGAATGAGGCTTAATAGTAATATTTTGAGTTGCAGAGTGGGTTAATTCTAGTATCATAAGTTATGATTAGCATAGGATTCCTTACTAAATTGCAGATAATATTTTATCAAAGTGTTCCAACAAATTTCTAACCCTGGATAAGAGTTTCTTTGTGATATTGTAAGTTGTTGTTTATTAAAGAGAACTTCATTACATCAAACTTATCCTTTTCTCAAGTTGTTCCAACATACCTCTAATGAAATTAATTGGACTGATTTAATGTTAGGAGTTACTTTCCTTGTCAAGCTTTGCAATTTGTGAATTAGCATTTTATGTTCTTAGGTGTCATACACAGCTTAGAGTAGATTTTGTTCTGTTTTAGTGTGATCAGTAACTTCTCTTTGCCAACAATTTAGTTCTTTTCCTCTTAACACAAAAAGAAAAAACCAAAAACATTAAACACAACGAAGTAGGAAGAAGATACCTAGGCACATATAGTGCACTTCACTTCAACAGTTTACTAGCCCTGGTTGATAATTTATGACATCAATTTAGGAACACTAAGTTGAGAAGACACTTAGAATGCCCACTGGATATGCGATCGAAGGCGAGATACCTTCTCACACACACACCAGTTTTGTCTCACGCTTAACTCCATTATGAGTGGAGCAGTCCCAATAGTATGAGTGCAACAATATTTTCACTCTTTAATAACACTAGTCCCAATTTTTGCGACCTTGGGCAGTTTTCTCACTCTTCCTATCCCAAGATACTAGCATGTACTAATCTTTGTGTAAGCTCATAAAAGAGTTATTGATTTATTCTATTAGCGCTTAATTTTAGTGTACTTGCATTTAATTCTCTGGAGGGGGATTGGACTTATGAATTTTTATGCGACTCTGAATCAAACCATGCAAAAAAAGTGTATTAAATTTAGTTCGATGAAAGAGTTATTTCTATAAGGATAATTTTTCATACATCCATGCAGCAGCAACCATCCAATAATTCAGTTCATCCTATGAAATATATAGATACCATTGCTCACTAACAACTATTTAACCCAAAAATTTACATAATGAAATCAGCGATATCATAAAAAACTAAAAAACTAAAAAAAAAAAAAAAAGTAAATGCAACTAAGCTAACTTTTCAACAAGAAAAAACTAATATGCTAGCAAGAAACCAAGCACATAGATCCATTTTACAGGAACCAAATTGACAGCCAGTAACTCAACGACTAGGGAAATCATAGCAAGGGTGAAATAACAAAGTTTAGGCTCAGTAACGCTGCATATAAAATGGTACAGTGCGCTAATAGCAGGATTAACACATTGTTCTCAAGTAGGAGTTGCGTTATAACACTTTGGAACACACACAAGGGGTGTGTTACTGAGGATAAATTGCAAATTATGGTCAAGTAAGGCCCTCTCTGAACAATGTGAGTTGATGAAATGGTCACAGAGCACATCAAATGGTTAGAAAGGGATGTGAGTAGAACGGGAAGTGATAGAGGGAAAGAACCAAGGGTTCGAAAATAAACAACATGGAACTAAGGATTAGTCCCCAGTATGATCGCCAATTATGATTAGGGGTAAAATGCACAGCTGGTAGTTGGAGTAAGATCCCTCTCGAGCCTTCTCAAGACCCAACGCAAACATTCAGATTAGCTGCAACATTCACAAAGATAATACATGCATTTTCATACTAGTACTTGATTGACAAAGTGAATTAGATAAGGATTACCTTGATGTATAATGTTGATCTGTTGGAGGGCACAAAGCAGTGCGGCGGAAGTCCTCACCGGCTCCAATTCTGAATCCTGCAAGCAAGCATTGAATTAGTGTAATCTTCACAGTTTTATCACAATAAACAATCAAAACAAGTATATAATCAAACAAGAAATCATGTAAATCTAAGCCACTTATAACATGTATCTTTAACAAATAAGTAAATAGATGCAATAATAAGACACCAAGTGGAAAAAATAGAGGTGGTTCTATTATATCAAATAAGGAATATTACAACCATCAGTTTGGTCAAGCTTCCCTTAGTCCTCCGACTCCAAGCTCTCTCTCCTCAATATCCAAGTCTGAAAATGCTTAGGCAAATATTTCTCAATGAACCAAGCCAACCATGAAACCTCAAAATAACAACAAAAGTTCGCTCCTCACATAATCAACCTTTCAACCTTTGACAATGAGCCCTAGCCTCCAATTTATAAGATTTTGGGAGGGTCAACCTTGTCATTCTTCTCCATTAGTTCGATTAGGGAAAAATCCATGATTTTTTCATGCTTTTCTAGCTTTTTCCCTCTTTGGATGCTTAGTTAGGTTTATAAATTTCCAATAAGATCCCTGCACTGCAAGTTGCCCACTTTTTGGACTGACTCCTTGAGAAAAAAGCCGGAAATGTCAGTTAGTTACTTCGGAATTTGTCCCTTTTCCTTCATGAAACACGGGTAACGCCACCCTTTAGGACGAAAATTACGTTAACCTAGGCCCTAACACTCCCTATAAGAGGCATGGAAGAGTTATAACTCAGCCTAGCAGTCTCCGGGGTGCATTACCTTGGCATAATAGGTCTCTTTCTAGGTCAAATTCTTCTTTCCATGTGTCCTTCTCCTCTGAGATGATGAGGAGGTCATTTGTAGTGTAACAGTCCCATTATTTTCGAGTGAATTTTATTCCATAAAGGAGATGAGTAGCTAAGAGAGATAAGGAGAGAGCACACAAATAATAATTTTTCACTATAGTAGTCCACAAGCCATATGCCTTACTTTTTTTTACTTGAAACCACTTTCTATTCATAGAAAGATAGCAGAGCGACCTTACCTTTAAGATGGGTTTTCTCCTTAAAGGGTTTCCCAATATATATCTTGTGTCAATTGTGGTTTGTGAGTTTCAATTCATTGTTCTCTATTTTATGCATAATTATTATTTGTATGCTATGCAATAAATAGTAATTTACACATCCAAAAATATAGAGACAAATAGACCCTGATAGTGTAGATTTTGGATTTTTAAGTATAATTTGTCAGATCTATTATGACGAAGTTTCCATTGGAATATCCATGGAAATTTACATATCATATTGGTATCATAATAGGCTTCTTTAGGTTCATTGTGGGGATTTACAAGGGATCTATATTAGTTAATTCGATGGCCATAAAACATTATACATGGCCAAAAAATATGTGGATATTCCTCTTGATCCAATGGAGGAGAGGTTTTCATCGCTAGAAGCATAAGTTGTAGATATAAACTGTAATGTGAGCCTGCTCATGGTGGCCCTGACCAATAAGCTTGGGCTATTAAGAGAATATGGGAGTTCTATGTAAAAACCGCCTTGTTTACAAATATTTTATTATTATTATTATTATTATTCTAGGTGTTTTGGCCATTATTTCTATATTTTCTAACACCCTACTCCTGAGGGTTCAAGGTACAATGATATGATGAAGTTTTTGGGTCCACAATTGTCACTATCTTGAACATATACACAGATGAAAGTGGTGATTTCAAACTCATGAAATCACCCCCCCCCGGACCTTAGCTAATTGTCATTATGTTTGAATGCCTTGAACATCTAAAGCCTTAAAGGTTTCAGAACTTAATTCCAAGTTTGAACTTATACACAATCAGTGTGTTAGGGTCATCAATCATGTATAATCCATTTCATAACATTAAAAAACCATTAATTAAGTTTATTTTTCTAAGTACGTGGAGACCAATGTGATGCATCATACTAATAGTTCTTCTTCTACTTATGTATGTAAGACAGATGGTTCCTCAATGGAAATCAATATATAGCACAGTTCATATTATGCAAGTAATCCACCTTAATATAACCTCATGGGAACTGTTCTAAAACATAAGTGAAGTATAAATTGTGAAACGATACTGAAATTCTATAGCCTTTGGAACCTTCTTTTGGATCTCACAGAGCTGTATTGGAAACAACCCTCTGCAATCTAAAGGTTTTTCTATGGATTTGTAACATTGTGGTGGTCCCTTTTCCCATGAACCATGACTTACATGAATAGTTCCAAGAAATGTTACCTGAACTTTCTCGAATACACCATCATAGTAAGATCTATATAGGTGGTTAATCATATGATTTATATAGGGTTACAAGATTTCCATTGCATGATACAAACAAACTCATTTTTTGTTTAAGATTATATGCATGGAGCTATGGATGTCTTTGAATTCTTCCAAATAACCCATATCATGCAGTTGATGATGCATGGAATCATGGTGCTTACTGGTGTACCTTTCATGGCAGCCTTTGTATCTTGCTATGAAAACCCTACAACCTTCCAAGGGTAGAGACCCAACTAACCTAGGAAATGGTCACCATTATTGCAGATTTAACCTTAGGCTTTGATTTGTTGATGGGTTTTCCCCATAATTAATTACCCAACCTATTGATATGAGCTTGTTGCATGTGGAAGAAACTTTGTTGTAGAAACTCGTCCTAGGATGCTTGATTGTGATGGTGGTAGCGTTATTTTATTTACAAATTTTGGTTTGCGTTGTGGATGAAAAATATATTACCTGTCTCCCCCTTATGAAAAGAGATTATGCATGAAAATTCAACAATATAATTAGAAATCATCATTAGTAAACTGGGGGAAATTTTTTCATTCATATTGTTATTGAAATTGAATATCAACATCATAAATGCAAAGCTATGGGAATCCTTCCATTTAATAATTCATATTTCTGAGCATACATTCAGTCATTGCTACTGGATATCATCCATGTAAGGCATCATCAATTAACATGGGAATCTTCACATATACACATCATAATTGTGACTAGATTTAAACTCAAAATGTTACCATTATAAAGTAAGGTCTATAAGCTATCAACAATGCATGACATCTTCAAATAATATGGTAATCATCACTTATACACATGATAATTGCAACTAGACTTAAACTCAAAGTTTCACCACTAGTAAATGAGGTATGTCATCTGTTATATGATGCGTTAAAATGGTAAGTAGGCCAAGTAATAAGTAAATGAAACTTTAAAACTTTAAATTTTTGCATGCACTCTGAAGAGTAAACAAGAACAACAAGTCCCACATATGGCAACTGCTAGAATGTGAGCAGGGATAAGTCTGGTACAGGGGATTATATACTTTTCATTTGTCCTTTGCTCAGATGAATTCCTTTGTATTGTATATGTAAGAAGTTAAACTATTTTTTCATATGTTATTATTGTGTCTATATCAAGTAACTCAACGATCTTGCCTATAATCAATATGTTAGGTAAGACAAGTTTGTGTCATTAATTAGGAAACTTCCATCAAGATGCCATTGAACCACTAGATTACAATGATCTTTTTTATGGAATAAGTGGAAACCATGAAAATGTTATGTATGAGGTTTCTAAATATCAGATAATTATGGTAATACTTTGGGGACCAATTTTAAGACAACCTCATACTTTCAGTCTTTTAGGCACCCTCAACCACAAATCCGTCCTTATACGACTATTAATTAAGAGTAGTGATGTCCAGGAGGTATGCAGGTTTAGCTCGGAAGTTAAAAAACAACACCCATACCGTTGTATTCTAATCCAAGGTAAATGGATTGGTGGTGTATGGATTATGTGTGATATAACATATTTTATTATAATATGTAATTAAGAAATATATTGAAAAAAAATTCAAGTTTACCCAGTTTGGGTTTCCAAGGTAAAATACCTACGTGTGTGTGTGTGTGTGTGTCATTGCATCTTTTCTATTTTTATTATTCTATATTTTCAGCAATTAATTATACAAGTTTAAAACCTGCACACACCCACTCAAAGTTTCATCAAATCATTAAGCATACCTTGGAGTGAGAAGTAATGTTCCATCTCAGTAAATTGTTCAAATCAACTTTGGGATATATGTGCCACATATTATGTTGAGTATCCTAAGAGTGTGAACCTAGGTGATGCCCTCCACTATTGGAAGATTCAACCCATTCCGACAACACCACTGAATCCTACTCTTTTCCTTTGAGAACAAAAATGAGGTGGTTTTTTTATCTCATCCAAATTATGCTCAAGCTTACCTTTAAGGTTATCCACCTTGATTTTGAAGTTAGAAACTTTGGTATCCATTTTTTTCAAGGTTTTATACTATAGTTTCTATAACATTGACCTTGGTACCCATGGTAGAAATCTAAGTAGACGTCATTGACCTTTTGGTTCATCGAAAAGGGTTATCAATGAGAAATATACCAATACGATCAACACCTTGCAAGGAGATTGTGGAGATAGGTCACTTACAATAATTATGGATTGATAAAGGTTATTCGAAAGTTATACCAACTTGACTAATGTCGCACAAGGAATATTTCTCTCGCAATGGTGTTGAAAAGACCTAAAATTGAGTAGGAGTGCATGTCACACAATGACTTTTTTGAGATAGGTCTCCCACAATGGTGTTGACAAGACCCAAAACTGAGCAGGAGTATTAATCCTAAACAAGTATATTTTTTGACAGTATCCTCAAATTCCTAATATTCTAGGAAATTATTATTCTTAATTACCTATTATATAAAAGCTAGGGTTTGTATTATCTTAAGGACAAAATAATTTCAAGTATATAGCTCTCTCATATATTAAAATTTTTCCAACAATAGTACTTGACTAAAAATTTTAAGACACCAAGGAGGAGAGATCATATCCTTAATCTTACTGCCAAATTTCCTAATATGTAAGAGTGATCTCCTTTAGTGTGGTTTTCAATGTACAATAGCAAAAAGATGATTGAGAAGCTTATATAAGGCTATTTCTAGTTGTTGTTAAAAGGGTTCCAATATACCCGAGGGTACATGGAAGATAAAATCCATATGTAGATTCTGTCTAGTGAAAATTTTCTCGAAGGGATACCAACAAAGGTTACAAGGATGTCCAAATGACACCAGTTGTATCCATACTATGTATTATTCCCTAACCATAGGTTTACCCATTGAATTATAGATCTCAATGTTTAAAAATGTCAAAACACATCTCTAGCCTAAAAAAAAAAACTTTAAATAGAGGAAATTTCAACCTAAAAGTGGCTTCCTAAGGAAAAATAATAAAATTATTTTAAAATAATAAAATAAGAGTTAAAATTTTGGAGGGAAAAGAAGAAAACTATTTTTTTTAATTGTATTTTTGGCTTATCTCCTTATACGTTTACTAAAATTTCAACTGTAGACACTCTTTAGATGCGGAATCAAATTCCACATCCAATGAGTACCCATTATGCATACTTCTGAGAAGACCCACATATATAAAAATTGAAGATACATTAAAAAAACATGTTCAACACGTTTTTTTAATGTATCTTAAATTTGTATCAATTTGGTTCTTCTTATAAGTATGCATAATAGGTACTCGTTGGATGTGGAATGTATAACGATTGTCTACACTTGAAATTTGAGTAAACCTATAAGGAGATAAGCCAAAAAAATAATTTTTTTTATTTTCCCTCCAAAATATTTACATGTACCTCTTTTTAAATTAAAAGGATTTTGATTGATTTACATATTATGTACGTGAAAATTTCATGGTCACTTTTAGGCTAAAATTTCCTCTAATGAGGTATGTTTTGAGTGAGGAAAGTGCTATGATACCACTTGTAAAGTATTAAACTAGTAGAAACAATAGAACGTTAATAATATTTAGATAAACATAGGTGTGAAAAAATACAAAAAACAATGAGATTAAACCTACAAGATATAACCCTTGTATTGATAATTCCAAAAGAGATAGCAATGTTCACAAGCCTTTTAGAGTGGGCAACCTCATTTGAGAAAATCTCCAATACAATCACAACCTTGACAAAACATCACATATCCTTCTAGCTCTATAAATATTTTATTAATATCAAAACATTGACCACTTGTGCTCCCATCATTAATTAGTACCAATCTCCTAATGGACTTTATTTAATAAGGATGACCCTTTTACATTAAGTAACTACCCACTAGTTATATAATGCACCTTATTCAAAGCAAATGGACTTGTACAATAACTAACTCATAATGTCAATTGGGTTTAGCTAAGGTGGTTGGGAGAAATATTGTTATCCTTCCCACCTGGGTTCAATTCCCAGATGTGACATATTGAGTTCATAATGAATATTTCTTGCAATGGCTTTGAGCCTTGTTGTTTGAGAAATTCCTCGAGGAACAAAACATGTATATTCCTCATATGGAGTATAAAGATATTTCTCATGGAAAATAATAATTAAAAAAAAATCTCCTAAGCACCCTAAAGTAGGGAGGTGAGAATAGGTCCCTAAAAATGTGCTAGAGGTACGAGATACTAATACATATACAAATGCACGTAGCTTCCTTAAATGTGAGAGTGCTATCATTGACTGATATCATTATTTAATGAAGAATAAAACATGGGAATCCTCAATCGTAAGGAAAGAATGTGGTGAAATGTCGATGGGTCTACAAGACCAAGTTCACATCTAAAGGTATTGTTAAAAAGTGTAAGGTTTGTTTGGTAACAAAGGGCTTTTCTTGACAAGAAGGCATTGACTACTTGAAAACCATTACCCCTATTGTAAAAATGAATTATGTTGAACTATTTTTTCCCTTGCCATTGCTTATTTTATATGGAAGGTACTATAGATGTATGTCAAGGGTGTTGCTTACAAGGTGATCTCACTTAAGAGATTTATATGGTGAACCCCCTTAGTTTAAAGAAATATGGTAGTGTTCTTTGTCAATTGGAAAAAATATGACTTAAAATAAGTACATAAGATATAATATGAGAAGAATGATCATTTTTTTCTTCACTTTAGTATCGAAACATATGAATCAAAACACAATATTTATACTTTACCTATAAGTGGTGAATCTTAATTATTGCATTATATGTTGATGATTTGGTCATTGCTAGAAATTATATTGATTCAATTTTGGATTTGAAAAAATAATTAACAAATAATTTGAGATTACTAACCTTAGATAGTTGTGTTTCTTTTAGGCATATAAGTCTTATATATAGATGATGGTATCTTTTTTATCAACCTAAATATGTATTGAATCTATTATAGAGGGTTCAAAATGGAACACTAAAAATTGTGCTACACCTTAGCAGTGGGGAGTGAAGCTAACTAAGGAGTGTAATTCTCTAAAAGTTGATGTTATTTTTTACTAGTAGTTTGTTGATAACCTAATTTATCTAACTTATATTTTCTCTAATATTTCCTTCATTGTTTTTGTGATCTCTTAATTCATGAAAAATCCACCAAAGAATCACTTAAAATTCATGGAGATAATTGTTTAATATATCAAGGGTCCCTATCAAGTTGGCATACAATAATGTAGCGGTGAAGTGAATGAATTGGTTGGCAATATTGACTCACTCTAGGCTAGATATGGCAATGATAGGAAGTCTATATCTAACTATATGTTTCATCATGGCTCTAAATCCATAGTATGATCTTTTAAAAAGTAGAAGGTAGTTTCACTTTCGACCAGAGAGACAGTATCATGCTACATTTAATGTTGGAACAAAGGCATTGTGGATTGGTAACCTCTTGGGTCAACTTAGATTTCTAATGGGGGCATCAACTATAGTGTATTGCGGAAATCAAGTGTAACACAAGTAGTTGAGAATCCCATCACTCATAGTAAGATGAAGCATATGAAGCTTGATACTCATTATTTAATGTAATTGGTACAACATGTTGTGTTGTCTCCTATTTATTGTAAGAGAAATGATAAGAGTCTTGATATCTTTATAAAGCCCTCAACAAAAGTTAAGTTTGTTAAGTTAATTTAGGCTATGCTTGGGCTTTAGGAAGCTACAACTATGGGAGGGTGTAAAGGAAAGTTAATTCCACCTCTTCAATCTTTAGAGCATTATGTTTTTCTTGAAGAATAGGCTAAGTAGATTCATCACATCTCTTTTTAATATATCAAGATAATCGATAGACCTATCGCCTGTCACCGAAGAGGCTTGGGGTGGGGTTCATCACATCTTTAGAACTTTTAGAGATAGTACATCAACAATCAAAAATCAACTAAGAAATAATGAACATTCAAGTAATCGATTAAATTAATCATCACAATGGACTATATATAGATTAAATCAAATTAATATATAACAAATTCAAAAAGTTCATTATATAACATTACCAATCAAAAAAATCATTATATAACATAGTCAATCAAAATATTCATAATATAACATATACATATACATATACATATACATATACATATACATATACATATATATATATATATATATATATATATATATATATATATATATATATATATATAATCAAATTTATAGTCAATATCCTTCTCACATCAAAATACTGACTTCTAATTCTATATAATTTCTTCTTCCCATTAAAATACTCACTTTTAATTTTATATAAATAAACTTATAATATAATCATATCTCCTCAGGTATCTCCTCATTTTAAAGGAGTTAATACTCACTTTTCATTCTATATAAATAAAATTATAATTTAATCAATAAAAAATATCTCCTCATTTCAAAAGAGTTAATTAATTAGTCTTTGAAAGGAGTTTATTATTGTTTTATATAATATATAAATGGACTTTATAATCAATCCATCATAAATTTCAATAATTATATTTCTGTTACCTTATATTTTTATTATATAAAAAAGTATATTCACTTCTGCTTGAATATTTTTTGTATTTTATTTCCTTCGATAAACCATCTACTTAAATTCTTATTAGATGTAAGCCAATACTCGCTTAAATTTGTAATAGTGACTTTAAACCGTCCACCTCTTCTGGAAAGCAATAGCTCTTTAATTTATCCTTTCTTATTTCGACACTGAGCTTAATCTTATTCAATAAAATGTTAATTGATTCAACCATGGTCTACTTCATGTTTTAATATGTGATTTCTATATATTCCAAAACTCAACAATCTGAAGAAGAGGTCCGTAAGTGAGGGAATCCAACAGCAAACTCGATTCAAGCATTTCGCTGGATAAATAAACAAAAAGAGAAGTTTACATGCTTGCCTGGACAATTTTTTCAAGGTATAATACTGAATCCCTGTCACTGTGAATTTCAGGGAATGAATTACAGTAAATTCACAGTTTCTAGGTGAATTTCATGGTTCATGGCTAATGGGTGAGTGAATGGTCTTCTGTCTCTGTTTTGCAAGAGTTTTCACCTCTACCACCTCTGCATGCACTCAAGTACCAGGCGTGCTGTAAGTTAATCAATGGCTCTGTGTTCGTTAGAAGGGTAATCGTGGCAGATAGAGTTGGTGAAAGTTCGGTCTACACTTCCTCTCTTATATAGTAAAACTATAGATAGAGAGGGCATAATAGAATGTTTTGTAGTAATAAATTTTAGATTTAAGATTTTTGTGAATATGTTTTTCGATTAATTACATTATTAAGATTTGGTTGAAGTTTTGAATTTTGTCATGAGGATGAACTATATTAGTTAATCACATTATTAAGATTTGGTTGAAGTTTTGAATCTTGTCATGAGGACTTTGTCATGAGGATGAACTACATTAGTTGGTTCGAAACGTGGACCAAAACTTAATGATGTGATTAATCCAAAAAACACATTTTTCTAAAATATTAAATTTGTTAATCGTAACCATTTTAATCTTTAGTCAAATGAGCCTTGAAAACATAGAACAAAGAGGTGAGCATTGGATGGGTGTGGCATAAAAACCTTCATGAAGTATTACCACACAGGTTGGTTTCATACAATTTTTCGCACTTTGCCCGAACTTCTCTATCAGGGATGCAGCCTCCAAAAACTATAAAAAAAATCCTTGAACAAAAATTGGAAGAAGGAAAAACCACAGTAGACAAATATGGAAGCTTCAAATGCAGATTGACAGAGAGATGGCTTAAATGTAGTGTGCGGTGGTGCCAAATTTGGTGTTGTTGGTTACAAAAATACTTGCACAAAATCTTATGGCTGCAATCAAGATGCTCTTGTGATTTTTCCGTTGTAATGAAGGTCTCTGCTCATACTGGTCTTTCCAGAACATCTCAAATTCGATGTTGAATCGGTCATGTCTCTGGTTATGTGGCTCAAAACAACTATTAAGAGGGTTGGTGGTAGTTGGTGAATTTGAACTCCGGCTATAAAGAATTTTGGGCATATAATGAATGCAGCATATAACTAATATCTAATAGGCCATGCCCAACTAATCGAGGTGACGGTGGGTCCAGAGCAGAATTTGATTCATGGAACCTAGAAAAAGAACCCTTCTACGAGGTTTGTAATAAACAGAGGAGGGTCCATTCCGGCTACAAATGCCAGGACAAGCCGTGAGCCGCAATACCATATATCAAAACCTCAAGTGGGACTGGACAAAGCTTCATCCCTTAATGAAATCGTCCCGAATGAGTCTGATATGCCCATGCGAAACCATCATAAGAAGAATGGAAGGAATAGAGATAAAGGTAAGAAACCAATCAGAGCGGAGGAGATACAAAAGCTGATCCTAGGGCTGGACTTATATTGGGAAAATGTGGTCAAACTGCGAAAGAAATTGCTGGTGGGACTATGGGAGTTTATCAGGATGAATAGGGCACAAATGAAAGAATTGATACAAAAAATTTGGTCTTCTCTTCTTGTTTATGCCCAAGGTCAGTGAAATGGTAAATGAATAGTTTGGTTTCCACTTTCCGCAAGAAGAAGAAGCTGCAAAAATTGCAACCCTATCTTGGGTCAAGGGAAGAGGTTTCTTGGTACTACAAAATTGGAAAGTGGGCTTTGATCCCTTGAGGTTCCTAAATGAAAAATCATATGGGAAAAGTTGTGAGGCTTCCCCATTGAATTATGGACGAAGGGAGTGATTCATGAAATAGCTAGCAAAATTGGAAAACTTTATTAAGTGGATGAATGATGTATGAGGCTTCTTGACAAGAAGGCCACTTGGTTTTTGGTGGAAGTGGACCTATCTGGTGGCTTGCCGGTAGCTATTGACATCTATTGGGCGACCCTCTCTATCCAGCAGTAAATAGACTATTGGGGAATCCCCTTTAGGTGGTTGGGATGTCATAAAACGGGGCACTTATTGGCGAATTGTCCTTTCCATCATGGGGCAAACGGGGAGGTGACAGAAAGACCGAGCCCGGAACAAAGGCTTCCTAAAGGACAAAGATATATAGAGCTACAAGGGGAAAATGCACAACCAAGATCGTATTTGGCAATAGAAGACACTCTATCAAATATGAATCTGCATGGCAATGACAATAAGGTGGCCCCTGAAGCACATTTGGAACCAAAAAATAACAACGTAACTAATAGGAATAATAAGAAACCCCATTTTTTGTTGAATTAGACTCCTACTAAGAGTGATCAGGTGCTCAGTGTTTAGCTCAAAAATCAAAGTTTTCAGAATTGCTCGAAATCGGGATGACGGCGTAGAGCTCGTCACCAGGATTTCAATACAACTCATTTCATCAAAATCCGAGTTCGTATGAGTAAGTTATGGTCTGTTGTCCGTTTTCTCAAACAGCTAAAAAAATTGCAAATTGGACAGGTTGCTAACATGGCAACCCATTCAGCAAAAAAGAATCTTCTAGAAATATTCTTCAGGTGTTTATCAATGAGACTGTGACAAGTGTCACTTTCTAATTCGCCAATTTGATCTATGTGGTTGAAATTTTCCCAATAGATTTAAGGTGGAAATTGTGTTTTTTATTTATTATTTAATTATGATTATATATATATATATATATATATATATGTGTGTGTGTGTGTGTGTTATTATATATATATATATATATATATATATATATATATATATATATATATATATATATGTTATTAATTATAATTAAGTTTTAATTAAATCATAGTTCAAATGCTAATTCCATTAAATCAAACTATGGTTCAATGTAATAATCAAATGCCAAAGGTCCACGTATATGTAGTTGTAAAAACATTTTAATGGGAGCGGGGTCGGGTTTGAACCCCGGACCTTCACCCCACAAGACCGCGCCCTAACCAATGGGCCGCAGCATGGTATTTGTTAAACCATCCAATTCGGCATATCTTTAATGCTATACAGGTGGACCGGCAGAGTGCGGAGGGGCCAGCCCCTCCACCATGTGACCGTTACCACATGACTCAACGTGAGAACCTATTTATTAAACACACTTTATGTGCTAATGACAGCACTTAATATGGGCTTAACTTAAGCTAACCGCACAATTGATTTGGTGGAGATTCTGGAGGTGCCCCTAAATCCGACAGAGGTTCCAAATTTAGCAGAGTTATCTGGCAGATATCCAGTTTTAATAGAAGAAAACTAGGGAAACTTTTTTTTGCCATAATGGAGGAAAACTATGGAAATTTGTGTTTCCCATAATGGAGGCAATATTCGACCAAATTGGAAAAATGAATAGTCAATTTAGATGATTTTGGCATTCCATAGACAATGGTACAGGATTCAAAGGCTGAAAACGACTTCTACATGTGATTTTTCTACAGGGAAGTTCAAGGGAGCCTAGGGCCACCAAAGAAAAAGGTAAAGTCTGGACTAGCCATAGTCAGTTTTGAAGACAATAGAACAAGTTTTGAAGACAATAGAACAAGTTTCAGGACCAATTGAAATATGTACACAACACTTTTGACAAATTGGAGCTAATACATCTCCTTAGAGCTGGACCAAGGAGATGTAGCACAGGAGAGGTGAACTCCTTCATCAAAAACTTGTGTTGATGGCTCTGTTTATGGTTTTTTGTACATAATTATGATGTTGTTCAATTCTTACTTATGTTGTTTATTTGTCATTAATTTCAACATAAAACACAAGACAATTTCTTGTTTTGACACTCACCAGCACCAAAGAAACTAATGCACCACAAGCAAACAAGAATCAAATAAATTATAATTATGAGCTTGTAATTAGCATAGGAAAACTAACATACAAGTTCAGATCAAGTGGTATCATAGCATTAGGTTGCTTAAGGTTATTTGTTTGTTTTGCTAGAGTTGTGCAAAAGATTTTTAACGGTTGCAATTTTGTGATGCTTACAAGGTTAAGATTGCAGAGAGGAGAAAGGAAACTATTGGTTGCTAGTCCTGAGGTTAGGACCAGAAGAGGAAGAGGCACAAGGCCACCATCTCCACCTGAAGTTTCACTCCCAGTTGCACCTGAAGCACCTCAAGTGTTGTCTCTGTTTGATATCGAGGAGATCCAAATTGCACCAGAAATTGAATTTGAATCTGAAGCCATCATGTCAGGTGTTGGAGATAATGAATGACACTCAGAAGAGGAGGATGTCAAGAAAGACTTCAATGACATGAAGAGGATGGTCAAGATTATGTTTGAATCATTCACTGCTGGAATGGTAGGAGGTTCTAAGTTCCTACATGGAGAAGGAACTTCAAATGATAAGAAGGATGAAGAGAAGAGTTCAAAGGGCAGTGGAGGAAAACCACCTTCATCTCCACCATCTTCATCATCCTCATCATCATCATCAACTTCATCTTCCACTTCCACCACAAAAACCACCCATACCCATACTCATTCGAAGACCCCAAGAGGAGAAACTCCATTACTTAAATTGGACATAAAGTTTGAATTACCCATGTACAATGGTGAGGTAAATGCAGAGAAGTTGGACAATTGGATACATCAATTGGAGGTGTATTGCAGAATTCAAACCTTCATGAAGACGACATAAAGATCTAGTTGGCTTCATAAAGGCTAGAAGGAGTTGCACTAGTCTGGTGGGAAGCAAACACTCAAGAGGAAATGTGAATCCATGGTAAGATATGCATCACTTGGGTTGAGTTTAGTTCTTTCATTAAAATACAGTTTTATCCATTAGCCTACATGCACAAAGATATTATGAGTTAGAAAAATTTTAGGCAGCTCAAGGGTCAAACAGTTCAAGATTATACCCAAGAGTTTAGAAAGAGATCTTTGTTGTTAGGAGTAAACTTGAATTCCCAAGACACACTCTTAAAATATATTGGAGGTTTACATTCGTATTTGAAGCATACTATTCTTATGTTTAACCCAAACAATTTAGATGAAGTTTGTGTACAAGCCACACACTGTAGAGGCAAGGGGAAAACAATTCATAGAGGAGAAAGAGGAAAGTGAGGGTAAAGGGAAAGGAAAGTTTTATGGAAGAGGAAAAAGAAATAGTTCTGTAAAAAAAGAGAAGGAAAAACTCAAATGCAAAAATTGTTCAAAGACTGGCCATGATGAAGACCACTATTGGCAACTTCATCCAGAATTGAAACCAAATAGACTGAAAGCCAAAAAGAAGGGGAAAGTTGTTGTTATAGATGAACAAGACTTAGGGTCAGATTTATGAGATGAGACAAAAATTACAACCATGGGTTTGAAAGGTAAACATGTTGCAAGCATTAGTTTTTCAAATTGTTCAAATGATACTCATAATGAAGATACAAGAATAGAACTTTTCCATATTAGAGTTGTCTCTAAACATATCAAGATTGATACACTTTTTGATAGTGGGTCACAAGCTAACTTGATTTCCGAAGATTTGGTTAAGCAACTAGGCCTTGAAACTATTAGACATCCAAGACCATATCCTTTGGGTTGGATATGCAAGAATGCAAACTTGCAAGTTACAAGGAAGTGCTTACTAAGATTCACCATTAACTCAAACTTTTTTAATGAAGTTGAGCTTGATGTGGTGCCGCTTGAAATATTAGGTATCGTATTGGGAAGTCCTTATCTTTATGATAGGAAAGTTGTATTTCATCACCATGAGAACAAGTACCACTTGTTTAAGGATGGTATTGAGTACATAATTAGAGCACATAAGAAGAAGACAAGTTTGTCTCTTATGCATTCAAGTGAAATTAAGAAGATAGTGAATGCAAGTCAAAACTTGGCATTGGTGATGATCAAACAAAGATTTGTATTGAATCAAACTTTTCAAAAGGATGTTTATGTTTGTAATGAGTTGTTTCAGGATGTTAACAGGTTGCCTTTGATAGAAGGTGAAAAACATTTGCAACAGTCAACATTGGCATTGAGCAGTTTTGGAAACAAGATGTCGATGCAAGAGGGTGAAAAGGTCAAAGAGAAGGTGACAAAGCAGCATGGAAAAAAAGGCATGGGTTCCACAAATGCGGGTTTATGGTTTCCAAAAGGCACATGCAAATGGCGAAGAAACTTGGTCAAGAGTCGACGCAAGTACAAAGTGAGATCAGCGAAAAATCGCCATGGTGACAATGTGCAAGGTGAGAAAGTCTCCAAGTTTTCTTTGATTGTTGACCAAGGTAGGAACAAGATGGTTTCTACAAAAATGGATTTATATTCTGCAAATTCAGAAATATTGCAGCATGATGAAGCAAGAGAAGGTCGCAAGAATCAAGGAGAAAGTTGACTTTTATGAAAAGCTCCAAATGATGAAATTGGGAAAATTTCAATGGATAGAGACTTAAAGGGTGAGGAACAGTCCCCTCATCCACATAATCAGTAATCAAGAGAGCTTTTGGGGTCCAAAAGGCTTCTAGCGGGGAGGAATGATCAGGTGCTCAGTATTTAGCTAAAAAAATCAAAGTTTTCATAATTCCTCGAAACCAGGACGACAACGTAGATCTCGTCACTAGGATTCCAACGCAACTTGTTTCATCAAATCCGAGTTTGTATAAGTTATGGTCTGCTATCCGTTTTCTCAGACAACTAAAAAAATTGCAAATTGGACAAGTTGCTGACATGGCAGCCCAATCAGCAAAAAGAAATATTCTGGGAATATTCTTCAGGTTTCTGCCAATGAGGTCGTGACAAGTGGCACTTTCTAATTTGCCAGTTTAGACTGTGGGTGAAATTTTCCTAATGGATCTAAGGTGGAAATTGTGTTTATATATATATATGTGTGTGTGTGTGTGTGTGTGTGTGTTATTACATATTATGTATATTATATTATATAATACATAGTATATATATTAGATATTAATTATAATTAAGTTTTAATTAAATCATATTTCAAATGCCAAGTCCGTTAAATCAAACTATGGTTCAATGTAATAATCAAATGCCAAAGGTCCACGTATATGCGGTGGTAAAAATGTTTTAATGGGAGCGGGATCGGATTTGAACCCCAAACCTCCGCCCCAAAAGTATGCGCCCTAACCAATGGGTCGCAGCATGGTATTTGTAAAACCATCCAATTTGGTATATCTTTAATGCTATACAGGTGGACCGGCGGAGCACGAGGGGGCCAGCCCCTCCACCATGTGATCGTTACCACATGACCCAGCGCGAGAGCCTATTTATTAAACGTGCTTTATTTGCTAATGACAACATTTAATCTAGGCTTAACTTAAGCTAACCGCATGATTAATTTGGCGGAGATTCTGGGGGTGCCCCTAAATTTGGCGAAGGTTCCAAATTTAGCAGAGTTATCTGGCAGATATCGAGTTTTAGTGGAGGAAAAGTAGGGAAATTTGTTTTTTCCATAATGGAGGCAATATTCGACCAAATTGGAAAAATTAATAGTCAATTTTAGATGATTTTGGCATTCCAGAGACAATGGTATAGGTTTCAGAGGTTGAAAACGACTTCGACATGTGATTTTTCTACAGGGAAGGAGGTCAAGTCTGGACCAGCCAGAGTCATTTTTCAGTAATTGGACAGTCAGTTTTAGATTATTTGTATGTTTTGAAGACAACAGAATAGGTTTCAGGAGCAATTGAAAAATGTACACAACACTTTTTTCCAAATTTGAGCTAATACAAGAGGCCCAAGCTATGCAGCTGGATCAAAGAGATGTAGCCTAGCTAGGGTGAACTCCTTCATCAAAAGCTTGTGTTGATGCCTCTATTTATGGTTTGTTGTACATGTTTATCCTATTGTTCAGTTCTTACTTCTTCTTTTTTATTTGTCATTAATTTCAACATAAAACACAAGACAATTTCTTGTTTTGACACTCACCTGCACCAAGGAAACTAATGCACCACAAGCAAACAAGAAGCAAACAAATTATAATTATGAACTTGTAATTAGCACAGTAAAACTAACATACAAGTTCAGATCAAAGTGAAAGGGTATTGTTGCCAAAAATGAAGCAAACAAGTACAAAAAACTCTCCTTGTTTTCCCCAATTTGCAATAGGAATAATCAAGAATCCAACATATCTCCAAGCTCGATGGATAGAGATTTATTGGCTCTGGCAGGCAACCCAAGTCTAGGATTAGAACCTTTATCTATCAGGAAAAAAATTATTTCAAAATGAGGACATTTTTTAGGGCAGGGGAAATAATAAAGCCCAAACAAATAGCAAAAGGAAAAAAGTGTCCAAATACAGGAAGATTACACCTTATGGTGAGATAGAAGCATACCTTAATACTCGTTTCTCTGAAGAGGTAGAGGAGACATTGTATTTGTCCTTTGACCCTAGGTCATCCAACATATCAAATGAATAACTTGGGACTTCATCTCACCGAGACCTTAGAGTATCATTTCCCGTACAAAACACCATTTCATGAGGATCATGTCCCTAAATATTAGAGGGCTTGGATCTGCCCAAACAATCAGACCCCTCAAACACTACATCAAATCAAAAAATCCTTCCATAGTACTACTGTAAGAAACCATGGCATCCAAAGAGAAAGCGCTGGAAATTTACTCAAAAAATTTCTAGCCTGGTGTGTTTGTGCCACTAGTTCAAATGGAAATTTGGGTGGACTTGCCTCAATCTGGGACCCATCGGCCTTCTCTTTTCAGGCCTATCAAATATGTGTTGGGATAATTCTTATTGTATATGGTTTGGGGACGAGTCAAATAATTTGTATCATGAATATATATGCTCCTTAAAATAATAGGAAATCGTTTTTGGAAAAGGTGGAATTATCTGGAATCCTTGATGTTCGACCGATCATGGTTGCTGGAGATTTAAACTTCACCTTGAATACAGGGGAGGTATGGGTTCAAAAGGCTACATCAGACCCTCTGGAAAATTATCTTTCAGAGCTCATTCGAAGGAAAATTCTCATTGATGTTGTGCCTTTTCCACTTTGTCAGACATGGCGTAATGGATGCATTGGGGATGAGGGTATTGCTAAGCGGCATGACCGATTTTTGGTTGATTCGATTTGGCATCACTGGGTGATACCGCCGTAGTCCTGGAATTTCCACAGTGGTGTCTCTAATCATGATGTGATTATTTTGGAATGGCAACAAGAGCAGGAACAACACAAGATTCCTTTCAAATTTAATTCAGCTTGGTTGAACGATCTTGAGTTCGATAACTTGGTCAATTGTTCTTGGTCTTATCCAATCCCCATGAAAATAGTTAATCTGGTGTTGCAGGTTCAATACAAGCTTAAAAGGTTGAAAACCGAGGTCAAAAGTTGGATAGGCAACCGGAAAACAAAATCAAATAGGAACTATTGGAAATTGAGAAAGAAATTGAATTATTGATGGACCCGATTGCTCTAGGATATTTTTATGAACATCAACCAAAATCTATTTTATCTTTGATGATGAGAAAGGAAAAACTACTCAGACACCAGGAATAGGAATGGCATCAAAAAAGAAGATTGGTCTCGATCAAAAGTAGAGACAAAAATAAAATAAAATAAAATCCACCAGCCTACAAAGAGGAAACATCAAAAAACCATATGGGCTATAAATGTTGAATATGGGTTGATTCTCACCTTTGTTGAGGAAATAAAATATGCGGATTTCAAACATTTCAGAAACCAATTTAAGGCAATTGATAGTGATTTCATGGCAGCAAAAATGGAGTTGGTTAATTTGTTCCCCTAGATGGTCAGAGAGGAGGATGTTGAAAGGATGTACGAGCCAAAATTGAAGGAGGAACGGTTGCAAATACTAAAGGAAATGGTTAAGGATAAGAGTCTTGGGCCAAATGGATGGCCCGTGGACCTTTTTGTTTTCTTCTTCAAGTTGATGGGTCCGGAGCTAGTCAACATGAGGCAAATAATCAAGAATTTTGCGCACATTCCAGATGCTATAAATTCAAATTTTCTTACTCTAATCCCAAAAAATATAATCATCATTCCTTTGATGAATATATACCAATATCTTTATGTAATAAAATATACAAAATGATATTGAAATTTCTTGCAAACATAATCAAAAGGATTTTATCTCCTCACATTTCGTTGGAGCAATTTGGTTTTCTATCCAACAAGAGAATACAAGATTTCATCGCAATAGCACAAGAAACCTTTCACTTGATCAAAACCAAAAAAATAAATTCTTGTCTCATGAAAATTGATCTTATTCGGCCATATGACTGTGTGGACTGGGAATTTTGAATAATGATCTTATATAAATTCGGTTTCCCCCATAGACATGTACGGTGCATCAATGCATGCTTCTCTTCAGTTGTTATGGAAGTTATTATCAGTGGTGAACCCACCCATTTCTTAAAAATATATAGGGGGCTTCACCAAGGTTGTGCATTGTCTCCATTTCTCTTCATATTGGTTATGGACGCTCTCAGCAGAGGTATAAAGGCTAAGATGGCGGAAGGTGATATAACCGGATGTAAGGTGACTAGAAACAATACTTTTCCCACATTGTATTTTTGGATGATGTCCTATGTGCAGGAAAGTCAATATATGATGAATGAGCGTCTTTACATATTGTTCTTGACAACTTTGGAAAAGCTTCCGGTCTACTAATTAACAAAAACAAGACTGAAATTTTCTCGGAAGATGTAGGTTCAAATCAGATTCAACATATTTCTTCTCTATTTGGAGTAAAAATCCTCCCTATGTCTACCTTTCTCAAGTACTTTGGGTGTTATCTACAACCCGACAAATATATTAACACACACTGGACATGGTTGTTAAAAAATTTCGAAAAGCAGCTAACTTGTTGGGATCACAAGAGGCTCTCGATTGGAGGTAGGGTCATCATGATTAAAGTTGTTTAGAAAAGTATCCCGGTCTATTGGATGCATCTCTTCTGTATCCCTCAAGCAATCATTCACAATATTGATGCCCTTATCTCCAAATTCCTTTGGTCAAGAACCAAACTCGACTGAAAGATCCATCTCACCCACCTAAATGTGATTTCTAGGCCCATACAGTTGGGTGGATGGGGTATACTGGATTCTGTGAGGCTTAATCTAGCTCTCCTGGCCTCCAATTTGTGGAGGGAATTCAAAGAAAGACGTCTCTAGAAGAACATAATTTTTAGCAAAAACCTCCATCATCACAAGATGGAGGAGTAGGTGGTTGTAGTGGCGCCAACAAATCCCAATGCATCTATCATTTCGAGAAGCTTCAAATGCATGATATCGTGGTTTTGTATTAATATTCGTTGGTTGGTGGGTAATGACTAGAGTATCCAGGTTGGGATGGATGCTATCAAGGGCCTTTTCGGTTCACATCTTCTCTATGTCCACACAATTCACTTCCTAAATCAACAAGGGATTTTCACACTTGCCAATCTATCAAGGGTGGATCCCTTTCCTCTTGCATCCATTATCTAGCCTCATGCTTGGCATTTGGGCATCCCCCAACATCTAGAAGGGGAGTGGGAGTCTTATTGTAATCTTCTATGTCAAGCAGGGATCACCCTATCGCAGAACATGGACCTTTTGGTATGGGGTGGACAGATATTGAATGGTCAGATTTTTGTTGAGGATGCATACTCTTACGTTTTCTCCTCCATTCATCCATTACCATATTCTGATTGGTCTGCAAGAATGTGGAGCTAGGATGCTCCATTAAAGATCAAATGATTTGCTTGTCTTGTGGTCCATAACCATGTTCTCACATGGGACACCTTAAAGAATAAGGGGTTTATTGGCCCCGATAGATGTATTCTGTGCAAATTGGCTTTAGAGAACTGTTCTCACTTATTTTCACATTGTCCCTTCACTTCTTCTATCTAGATGGAGGTATTAAATTTGTTGGGAGTATATGTTACTTGAGATGAATCTTCCATTGTGGCATGCCTCATGTCCATGGCTCAATGTGCTATTGCTTACAGGATTGTTCCATTATATGTTCTTTGGGGGAAATGGAGGGCTCAGAACGATCTTCTCTTGGAAGGAAAGTTTTCAAATACAAACCAAGTTGCCTTGAAAATTGTTGCCTTCTTCATGGAAATTGGACCTTGGATCCCTAAGGCTCCTCCCGATCTATTTCCCTGCTTGATATGTATGGTATCTTTCCCATATTTTATTTTGATGGGTCTGCTTCGGGCGGCATTTGTGGTTGTGAAGTGTTCTTAGGAACTGATCCCTCTTCTCATTATATTTTTTGTTGTTCTGAAGGCAAGGGAAACAACATTAGGGCAAAATGATATCTTTATGGGGTGCTTTGTTGATATTTTGGGGTGCATCGGATATGATCTAGCCCCGAAACTTTGTGGAGGGGATAAAACACATGAGATCTCCAAGACCCAGAAAGCATTTGGAGAAATTCCATCTGGTGTAAAATTTATTCAAATAATTATATTTTTAATGGGGACCCTAATTCTAACTTAGGGAAATTGAAAATTTAAAGTGCATTAATTTACACATGTGATAAGAACATTCTAAGTGACGTGGATCAAGTTGCCTTTAATCCTAGTCATTGATTAGATATTAGATCACGATTGTTGATGTGTCAACGAGAAAAGTATAAAGGAAGGGGTTGGGGTTAGTTGGAGGTACACACATACAGTGAATCTAAGAGATCGAATTCTTCTGATGGAGCAGTGCTCGAACGAAAATAATATCTAAGTGATTCAGAGAAGCAGTGAGGAGTAGATGCATTGACTGGTCAGAGGACCAAGAGTACGACGCAGATAAAGGGCAACAGAGATGTAGTGGAGGCAGCACAACCATCAGAGGGTGTGACACAGTCCCTAGAGAGGGTGACGCAGGCCCATGTAGGGGTAGCGCAAAGCCTCCAAGGGAAAGTCTGAAGTTCACTGGAGACTAGGGTTTCTAAGCCGCTAGGGCTGAAACCAGAATCCAGGAGAAGTTGATCAGTGTAGAGCAAGGGTGATGCATTCCCTCAGTCAGGGCCACGCAGCCTTATGAAGTGGAAACTTAGAGACTGTGCAGAGCTAGCTGAGGTTTCACAAGTGGCTCATCCAGATCAATTGGGACTTGCAGTAGTGAGGTAAAACTCACATTTTCTCTGTAGTCGAGGTTTTCTCTGTTGGGTGATCCTGTTTATGGCACCCTAGATGTACTTAGAATACTACTTCTTAATAATAATAAACCATCAGATCCGTTGCTTCGATTTTCCCACATTGGGTTTTTCCAAGGATATTTGTCCAAAAAATCTGTGCTTCCTTTGTCATATGTGCATGATGTTCAGTAAATAATTTGTATTTGTGTAGGCTACTAGTTTTGTTTACTTCGATGTTTTTCTGAACATTTTCAGTTAAATAACTTGTGTATAATAAAACCAAGTAGGATAAGTAAATCTATATTTAACAGTAGTATTTCTATGCTCATAAATTTTCACATGATATCAAAGCATTGCAGATCAAGCTGAACCATCAGCAAAGGGGCTGAAGATTTTTTCTGCAGGAAGGGAAGCTGAAGTAGCATAAATCCAGGAGAAGGCAACGCAGCACCAAGAGGGACGCAAACCCTGCAAGGGTGACACAGAGTTAGTCTTCTCACGCAAAAACTAACGCAGCTCCAGAAAGGTGAAGCAGATCCAGTCTGCTCACGCAGAGGCTGACATAGCACTAGGAGAGTGACGCAAAGCCAGTATGCTCACACAGAGGCTGACGTAGCACCAAGAGGGTGACGCAGTCCAAGAGGTAGTGACATTGTGCTAGTTTCTGGGGTTGGAAGTGCACTTTCCGATCTTCAAAAGTTGTTGTTCAGGCATCGGTTCTGTCGGTGTAGAACAATGCCTAGAAAAGGTGACAAAGTAAGGGGAGGATTCAATCAAGAGGGTGATCGTAGAGGGATGATTCAGTAGAATTGGTGGAGGATTTATGTGATGGAAATCAGTTGTCAGAAGGAGAAGTTTCTCTAGAGGGCTTCTATTGCCAAGAAACCCAAATCCAGTCTTCTGTTGAGTGCAACAACGGTAGAAGGGAGAAGAATACTTGTTTCGACCGTTTGAGCAGAGATGGCCCCGTACGAACTGAGAGATTAAGATAGGTTGGATGGTGTGTCCAACTTTGTGATCTAGAAAGCCATAATCTTGACAATCCTAGAGGATTACAACATCAGAGACCACGCGGAAAATGAGTTGAGAAGAAGACAACAAATGAGTTGTGGACAACTTTGACCACGTTGTATCAGGGAAGCTCCGTCCAACAGAAGATGCTTCTAGAGAACCAGATGCAGATGTTCCAGATGCACAAGGGAGAGGATATCGATCCCTTACTCTTCAGACTAAAGACTTTTCGAGATTAGCTGATTTCCATGGGGGAAACTCCGGATGATGGGCTGATGGTAAGGACTGCCCTGAATGCAGTCATCGATGAGTGGGATAACTTTGTCCAAAGCATCTTGGGCAGAGCGCAACTCCAAAATTGGGGTGATATGTGGAATATCCTTCGACAAGAGGAGATCCAAAGGGTGACCAAGAGGTGTTATGAAACCAACTCCAAAAATAGAATAAAAGAGAGGTCAACACCTTAGAAATAAGCCATTTCGAGGGGGAAACCTCCTTTACATTACATAAATGAAAAATTATTGGATGATCAAATGACAAAACCCCCTTTCTATATATAGGAGTCCATAGGGTCACAATATAATCCTAACAGACCTAACAATAATGATGTAAGGGCGCGATAATAACAATATGGGGGTTAGAGGGGTACAACAATAACAATAAGGGGGTTACACTAGCAACAATAAGGGACTACACTAGTAATATAAGGACCTAACATGCCCCTCTCCTTCAAAAAAGTGTTGTCCTCAATGCTTAAGTAACTCTGGATGCTTCTGTATAAAATTCTCATCCTCCCATGTAGAATCTTCAGTGGGTAAGTTCTTCCACTTAATGAGATACTCTAAAATTGATCGATTTCATAGCTGTCGAGTTCTTATTTCCGTGACTGCTTTAGGTTCCAATATGATTTTTCCTTCCTCATCAAGTTCTAGCAATATTTTTTGAACTATAATTTTGTCACCTATAACCTTCTTTAAGTATGAAACATGGAAAATTGGATGCACTCGAGAAGAAGCGGGAAGCTCCAATTTGTATGCCATAGTACCAATATTTTGCAACACCTTGTAAAGACCATAATACTTTGGCGATAATTTATTATCCCTCTTAGCTTGCTTGAGGGACATTTGTTTGTATGGTTGTAGCCGTAAAAATACCCAATCTCCTACCTCAAAAATTCTCTCGCTGCGATGTTGATCTGCTTGTTGTTTCATTTGATTTTGTGCCAAATTTAGGTTATCCTTTAAGAGTTGGAGACTTGTTGTTGATGCTCGATGTGATCTTCCACTGCTTGAACCTTAGAATTTTCTCTTAAAGATTATGTGATGGACGGTAGATGATATCCATAAAGTGCCATAAATGGGGTCATTTTTGCTGCAGTATGGATGGAAGTGTTATACCACCATTCAGCCAGAAGTAACCACTTGACCCATTGTGTTTGTTTATAAGATACAAAACAACGAAGATATCCTTCCAAACATTTGTTAACTATCTCAGTTTTCACATCAGATTGAGGATGATGAGATGAGCTATGAGCTAGTTGAGTACCCAAACAAGAAAATAATTCCATCCAAAAATTTCTAGTAAAAATGGGATCTCTTTCGCTTATAATAATCTTTGGGTTTCCATTTAGCTTTTGAATTATTTCCATAAATGCAGTAGCAATTGTACTTGTTTTAAATGGATGAGATAATGCACAAAAGTGTGCATACTTGGTAAGTCTATCAACTACCACCATGATGACACTCTTTCCTTCGGACTTAGGTAAACCTGTGATAAAATTCATTGAAATATCCTCCCAACATTGACTTGGAATGGATAAAGGTTGTAGAAGACCCAGGGTCTTAATTGTCTCAACTTTATTTTGTTGGTAAACCAAACATTCCGCCACAAAATTTTGAATATCAGATTTAAGGCCATCCCAAAAAAATTATTTCTTCACCATGTGGTAAGTTTTTTAAAATCTTGAGTGTCCTCCTAAGGGAGAAGTGCGCAATTCAAAAGAATATTTTGTTTTAGTTGGGAATTCTTACAAAGATTTAAGCGTCTTTGTACCATAAGGAATCATTTTTCTAATTAAATATATCAGATGTACTAGGATCTTGCTGCAACTTTTGAATGAGTGTCCACACTTCTTCATTCTTCTTCCATTCATCTCTTGCTTCGGTTATCCAATCTGGTTGGATAATAGAAATGGCACAAAGCAATGCTTCCACCTCTTCATCCTTTCTTGAGAGTGCATATGCAACAACATTTAACTTCCCTTTTTTGTATATAATTTCAAAGTCATAACCCAACATCTTTGTGACCCATTTTTGCTACTCTTCTGAAGATAGTCATTGTTCCAAAAAGTATTTAAGACTATCATGATCAGTTTTTACCTTGAAGTGTCTTCCCATTAGGTAAGGTTTCCATTTCTTTAGTGCATGTAGTATTGCCAACATTTCCTTCTCATAAATAGCCTTCTATAAATACTTTCCTTTGATTGGACAAATTTCAAAAGAAATGGGTCTTCCTTTTTGCATTAAAACAACACCAATTCCATTTGCTACTCTTTTGAAGATATTCTTTGTTCCAAAAAGTATTTAAGACTATCATGATCATTTTTTACCTTGAAGTTTCTTCCCATTAGGTAAGGTTTCCATTTCTTTAGTGCATGTAGTATTTCCAACATTTCCTTCTCATAAATAGCCTTCTATAAATACTTTCCTTTGATTGGACGAATTTCAAAAGAAATGGGTCTTCCTTTTTGCATTAAAACAACACCAATTCCATTTCCTGAGGCATCACATTCCACAATAAAGGTTTTTGTGAAGTCTCGCATAGCTAAGACCGGTGCTAAGCACATTGTCTCTTTAAGATGTTTAAAGGCCTTAGTTGCTTCAAGAGTCCATGAAAATACATCTTTCTTCAATAATGTTGTTATATGTGATGTTATTCTCCCATAATTCTTAACAAACTTGCGATAATACACTATTAACCCCAAAAATCCTCGCAACTACTTTATGGTTGTGGGGACTTTCCATTCCTTAATGGATTTAATTTTTTTAGGGTCTACCTTTACACCCTCATGAGATACAATATGACCCAGATATTCCGCCTCTTGTACTCCAAAGAAACATTTGGAGGTTTTTGCATATAATTGTTTCTCCTCCAATAGTTTGAGCACCCTGTCAACATGTTTAACATGATCCTTCCAAGACCTGTTGTAGATTAGTATATCATCAAAAAATACTAACACAAATTTTCTAAGGAAGGGTTTGAAAATGGAATTCATCAACCCTTGAAATGTAGAAGGTGTATTGGTAAAGCCAAAAGGCATGACCAAAAATTCATAATGACCCTCATGAGTTCAAAATGTTGTTTTAGGAATATCTTCAATCTTCATTCTAATTTGATGATATCCTGAATGAAGATCCAACTTGGTAAATAAATTGCTCCATGTAATTCATCCAATAATTCATCAATCACAGGAATGGGAAATTTATCTTTAATAGTGAGCTTATTGAGCTCCCTATAATCCAGAGACATGCACCGTGATCCATACTTCTTGTGCACCAATACTACTGGAGAAAAGAAAGAACTTTGAATCGGTTGAATTATACCAACCTCTTGTATAAATTATACAATATGCATGTATATCTTGGATTCACCCTATATAAAAAAATTTAAAAGTTAAATATTGAATCACTTCTACAAATATTTGCGGAATTAAAAACACAATCGCTAATTATATAAGCAAGAAGAAAGATCAATCACACATAATACAGATAATTTCCCGGGGAAATATTACAGCTAAAAACCCCACTATCTTCTATTGTATATTATATCATGGATCATGAAACAATTACATACAAAACTCTTCTCACAAGAGCTCTCAGTGCATTAGCTAAATGTCTCACACTGTCATACAAAAATTGGTAAATCCCTTAGCCAATTTACTGCCTCCAGACAGCTTGCCTTCACTGTGCAATCCCTATTGAATGCAATCCCTGAATTGATGCAGTCATATCTGGCTTGACTGCGCAAGTATCATGGGCACATCCAATGTGTGTGTGATTTCATGTGTGCAAGCGAATAATGTCACAACTGATAGTTATCTTCCCTTTCACCTAGAACTCAACTGGGTCTCCATTGGATCTGACATGCATGCAATTAATAATAGTAAATCTTTAGTTGCATGTGAGATCACTACATGTGAATTAATTAATATTTAATTCACTTGATCTCTCACTAGTGTATCTTCAGTTACAACTAGCACAACTGAGTTTAACTCACTTAACTGAGTTAAACTATTTACAACTTGTACCAACTCATGCACCACTTCAGTTCTAACTCTTTTACAACTAGAATCACTCAATTACAACTAGAATTACTCTGCATGTCCCACCAACCAACCTTTAACTCGAAATTCACTTACCTAATTGATTTTCCGCTTCAGTTAACTATTTTCAAGTCCACATTGAGAATATATTACAATTTAATGTCCATCTAAATTAAGGGATAATAAAAATAGACATGCACCTAAAAATAGCCTGTGGGCCTCACCCTAGTGTAGATGCTTAATTTTCACTAGGATCATGGGTGCCAAAAAAATTATTGTTGAATCTCAACACCTTTAACATTTATGCAATCATGCGTTCAATTTCACTTTTTTGGACATAAGGATATCTGTAAGGCCTGATGTTTGGGGGAACACTTCTTGGAATGAAATGAATAGCATGATCATGATAACGAATAGGTGGGAGTCCTTTGGGAGTTTCAAACACCTTAGAATGATTGTCCAAGACTTTTCGAAGATCTAGAGAAATATATGATTTTGATGTTGGAACTTCTAGTGAGCATAATTGTGCAATTACGCCTCATTTTTCTTTCTTCAGAAGCTTTGTCATGACATTAGAGGTTATTATCTTTCTCGGCTTCCCTGCGGTACCCCGTAATTCAAATTCCTTTCCTTCCGAAAAAAATTTCAAGAAAATCTCTTGAAAATTAAAAACTACTGTCCCCAAAGATTGTAACCATTGTACTCCTAGTCCAACAGTAGCACCTCCCATTATACTATTCAATACATATTCCCCCATGGTTAGCTTGATATTATTTCATTTTCCAGAGAAATTTATAGTTCCTCCATTTGCAACCATCACTTGACATTCTGGTGTTGGGTATAGGAAGCAATTCAATTCCTTGGCTACCTTACAATGATTAAAATTATGGGTACTACCCGAGTCAATCAACACTATTACCTTTTTCTTCTTTATATGTCCTTCTATCTTGAGAGTTTGAGGAGTGGTAATTCCTGCCAATGCATTATAGGATACGATTAGACTCATTTATTCATTCTCTAGGGTTGGTTCTTGGTGTATATCCTCTTATTTGAAGTTTATTGTTCATTTTCTTCCTCCTCTTCGCAGTCTATGTAAAATAATTTCTTCTCAGCACACTTATGACCTTTAGTGTATTTTCTATTACAACTATAGCAAAGCCCTTCTGCTTTTTTTTCTTCCAATTGTTGTGGTGTCAACCTTGTAGGTTTTGGAAGTCTAGGAGTAGCAACACTTCCATCTTTATATATGTGAGTGGTAGGCTTCCTTGTCGCCATAATTTTACTTTCAATTTTTCTTGCCAACCTGAATGCCTTCTCCAATGAATCAGGTTCCCAAAGACGAACCTCATGTTGGATGTTATCTTTTAAATTCCCTATGAAGATATCAATCTTGTGTTCCTCTGGAATATTAGTTACCCTTATATTCAATTTTGGAAGTCCTCGATGTGCTCCACCATTGTACCCTTTTGTTTGAGATTTATCAATTGGCTAAAGAAGGTGTTGCTCTTTGTATCCTCATAATGTGCTATCATTTCCTCCATAAAAATTGACCAAGTGACAATTTTGTTTATGAGATCAAATTCATCGATACCATACAAATGTATTTTTTTCTAAATGTAAAGTTGCAATGCATACCTTTTGTGTGTTTTTCACATTATGGAGATCAAAATATTGCTCCATCTGTAGTATCCATGTTACGAGATCCTTGCCATCAAACTTCCTCAGATCCATATTTGGAATATGGTGGGTCTTACATCCAACATTAGAGTTTATGAAATCGCGATTAACATTTATTTTGTTCTCATCATGAGTTTTCTATACTACCTTTTCGCCATTGGGAATCATTTATTGTATCAACTTTGTCAAACCTTTCTTCAAACCTTCCATGTCTACTCTTAGATCATTCTTCATGTCTTCCATGTTAGCTTCCATGTCATCCATATTAGCTTCCATTCTATCCATCTTAGCTTCCACATCTTTCTTCAAACCATCCATATTAGCTTCCACGTCTTTCTTCAAACCATCCATCTTAGCTTCTATTTCTTCTTTTCTTCAAAACTTCCATTTCATTTTTTGTTGCTCTTTGCGAGAGTGAAATTTGATGCACTTGCTCTTGTAATTTTAATATATCATGTTACACTTATTCCTCTTCATGAGTCATAGTAGAGCCTTCTGAGGGCTTAATGGGTGTTTAATTCTTTCAATATGCTCTTGGAATCACTTCAAACTGATTTTTCAAACAAGATTTATGCAATTTAAAAAAAAACAAAATACACACATTTTTCTTGATTCTGAGGAGCTCGATATTGAAACTGAATTATCTCTATGCTTTCAGATTTTAAATATCTGAAATTCAGTCCTGTAATAGCCCTCTAAATCTTCTTTCGAATGCCATATGTCTGACTTGATTTGGATTCTTCAAGATAACTTTATGCTCAATCTCCCACAATGACCTAATTATGGCCTAGTTTAATAGAGTGAACTTTTACGGCGTGCCACGTGTTATTGTTTCCTCCTTAGGCTCTAAAATTGATATATAGGAAACTAAAATCCATGCACTTTTTGCCACTTTTTACAGAATCCCAATCTGATGCTCAGAGAGAGAGTTATGACAATTTTCCCACGGTCACCTCTTTGAGATGAAATTCGGGAGCCTGAAAAAACCCTAACTTCCACAGATCATATCTTCGAAAATATTGAGAACCAAGATCTGAAAGTTTTACACGAATTTCCTCGGGATTTCGGCTTCTAATGGTATAAATTTTAGCTTCTGAAACTTTGTATAAAAATTATTATAGTGAAAATTACACGATGACCAATTTGGATCAATGAAACCCTAGAATCCAAAGCTCTGATACCAAATGTTATGAAACCAACTCCAAAAATAGAAGAAAAGAGAGATCAATGCCTTAGAAATAAGCCACTTTGAGGGGGGAAATTCCTTTACATTACATAAATGAACAATTCTTGGATGATCAAATGACAAAACCTCCTTTCTAGATATAGGAGTCCATGGGGTCACAATATAAACATAGCCGACCTAACAATAATAATGTAACGGCACAATAATAACAATATGGGGGTTACAGGGGTACAAAAATAGCAATAAGGGGGCTACACTAACAACAATAAGGGACTACATTAGTAATATATGGACCTAACAAGAGGGAATTCAACAACGGAGGTGTCAAGGTGAAGGAGGAGGAGGAAGATGCGGCCCTAGCATCAAAGGGACAACGGCAACAAGGGAAGAAGAAGAAGGACCTATCCAAGGTTTGGTGCTTCAAATGTGGCTAATTTGGACACTTCACCAACACTTATCTTAAGAGGAAGGAAAAGTAAGCTTCAGATTCCAAGGTAATATCAGCGAAAGGGGACAGTGGTATTGAGGATGATGTGGGCATGAGTGCTCATGTGCCTCGAGATAAGAGGTGGGGCAATATAGATCTATAGAGTAGTTATAGATGATGGTGGCGGGATCCTTGAGGTGCCCAAACTCTTGGATCACATAAGAGCTACAGGAGCCTTAAGAAAGTAGCAAGATGGCTGGAGCAGTGGGTGCAGAAGATCATGGAGACGCAGAGGTTGAGCTGGGACGCTGAAGTCTAGAGCAGCGAAAACGAGAGGCAGCAGCAGCGCAGAGGCTGATTGGATTTCAGCAATGCAAAGATGGTGCTTATGCAGTGCAGTGCAGCAGACAACGCAAAGCTTCATAGAGACAGCGCAGCACAGCAGTAAAGGGTGCTTCAGTGATGAGATGCAGCCCAAATGAATTGTTTGTTAGTTGTTGGGTGATGGTCCTTCAATTGCTTACTTCTCAACAACTGAGTTCCAATGTAGCAGTTGGCAATGGCAGTGCTATAAGAATCATGATGCAACAATTTGAGAGGGAGTTGCAGTACGGATGTAGCAGTGTCAGTGGTAGTGACATGGGCAGCATTACAGAGAGCAGCAGCGTAGTGGATGGAGGGAAGCAGGCCAAACATCAACAGCATGGAGACCGATGTCAGAGATCAAAGTAATGCTTCATTGTGGAAGTATTGCTAGAGCACACTCCTCACTAAGAGGGAGTGTTGAGATTTTGGGTAGCATCAGATGTGCTTTAGCTCCGAAACTTTGTGGAAGGGATAGAACACATGAGATCTCCAAGACCTAGAAAACGTTTGGATAAATTCCATCTAGTGTAAAAGTTATTCAAATAATTAAATTTTTTAATGGGGACCCTAAATCTGACTTAGGGAAACTGAAAACTTTTAAAGTGAATTAATTTACACATGTGATGAGAACATTCTACGTAGCGTGGAGCAAATTTCTTTTAACCTTAGTCGTTTATTAGAGATTAGATCACGATCATTGATGTGTCAACGAGAAAAGTATAAAGGAAGGGCTTGGGGTCAGTTCGAGGTACACACACACAGTGAATCTAAGAGATCGAATTCTTTTGATGGAGTAGTTCTCGGACGAAGATCAGATTTGAGTGTTTCAGAGAAGCAGTGAGGGGTAGATGCAGTGATTGGTCGAAAGAAAAAGAGTACAATGCAAAGCAAGGGAAGCAGAGATGCAGTGGAGGCAGCACAACCATCAGAGGGTGTGACACAGTCACTAGAGAGGGTGATGCAGGCCCATGCAAGGCTCGCACAGGGGCAGTGCAGAGCCTCTAAGGAAAAGTCTAAAATTCACTGGAGACTAGGGTTTCTAAGCCGGCAAGGCTAAAACCATAATCCGGGAGAAGCTTATCAGCACAGAGAAAGGGTGACGCAGCCCCTCATTGAGGGCCACACAACCTTACGCAGTGGTAGCGTAGAGACTGTGCAGAGCTAGTTGGGGTTTCACCAGTGGCTCATCCAGATCAACCGGGTCTTGCAGGAGTGAGGTAAAACTCACATTTTCTCTGTAGCCGAGGTTTTCTCTGTTGGGTGAGCCAGTTTATGGCACCCTAGATGTACTTTGAATACTGCTACTTAATAATAATAAACCCTTAGATCTGTTGCACCGGTTTTCCCACATTGGGTTTTTTCGGGGACATTTATCGGAAAAATCTATGTGTCCTTTGTCATATGTGCGGGATGTTCAGTAAATGATCTGTATTTGTGTAGGCTGCTAGTTGTGTTTACTTCAATGTTTTTATGAATATTTTCAGTTAAATAACTTGTGTATAATAAAACCAAGTAGGAGAAGTAAATCAATATTTAGCAGTAGGATTTCTTTTCTCATAAATTTTCACATGCTTTGCAATGTTCTTCATGGCTGGGCATATAGCAGATTTTAATATTTGGGGATTCTCTTACATTGATCTAATGGAATCTCGACAACTTCAACTTAGGGTTCCCCTCCCTCTGCAACTGGATGCTTCGTATCATGGATTTAAAGGTTGTTTTTATCGACGTCTCCTTCTAGGATATCAACCGGGAAAAAAGTCTTGATGTTGATACCCTCTCCAAATAGGGCTTGTCTCTTTCCCTTGGGTTTATGCCTTTCAAATACATTGTTGATGGTTTGATCTATGGGCAAGGATATTTTGATATTTCTTAGTGGGTTATCCTATAGGTTTTTTCCTCCCTCTGGAGTTCCCTCCATGGTTTGTTATGTTTATTTTTGTTATGCTCTGGTGTCTAATTTTGTCTGCTTTTTTTGTGCTAATGTCCTATCAGATTGGTCACTATTCTGCTCCCTTCTCTTGCGGGGTTCTCTGTTTTGATTTTTGAAGAGGATTTTGATCTTCCTAGCCCGCTTCAGGGCAAACTTGATGATTGTAAATGATCCAAGCTTATGTAAACCTTTCCTTATTTATAATGAAAAATAGTTCTATTTTTTTCCACTGAAAAATAAATGGAAATATGTTCCAAAATTCAACTCATACCACAAATCAATGCCAAATCTTCATTGTTGAATTAGAGGTAATCATGTTGCACATTATTATATATCTTTGGTATGTTTAATGACTATAAATCATTTCAACCAATGGTGTTCATATGCTCAACAATTATCAATCATTTTGACTAAAAAGTGTTCATATATGATGATTTGTTGTTTGAAGGTCAAGCCTCCCGTTTTTTTTTAACCGAGAGGACAACCTTTTAGGAAGCTTGTACCAACCTCTGATTTGGCTAGCTACTAGGTTAGTCTTCTCTGGCTACTAAGTTAGTCTTTTTTCTCAAACTGATTACAAAACTCTTACCACATTTCACCAATTTACATTGATTTTCTCAAGTGTATATATTTTTTTTCTGGGATTGGACCACGAGACCTATAAAACTAAAACCTCCCCACCTTACCAACAGACCATAACTGGACTCACAAATTTACATTTACATTGATTTATTCTACGCCCAAATTCCAAATTTAACATATCGATTCCAAACACACACATAAACACAAGAATACAAATGAGACATGATCAAGCTTGACTTCATCAATATGTTTTTGTCATTTTATTTTAATGGACAATTTTGTATCAATGTTTTGTCATGCTTGAATTCATCAATATGTTTTGTCATTTCATTTTAATGGACAATTATGTATCAATATGTTTTGTCATTTCATTGAGTCGATAGACTCATTCTACAACCCAGTGTGAAGGTGACCTGTAAGTATGTTCGTCTATCTTAAAATAATAATAAAATAAACTCTAAATAGAAAAACAATGTTGACTTTTAAAAAAAAAAAAAACAACAACAACAACAACAACATGATATGCATATATAATTAATTGTCCATATGACTTAATATAATTTCATGTAAAGTAATCAAAAGTTAAAAAAAAAAAAAATTATATGTAAGATATTTAGACCTTATAATTTTCAAAAATATTTTAACACGAGATATCAACTTCATATATATCTATATATAAGAAAAAATATTAAAAGAAATTATCTTAATGTTGTATAGAATAAAATATCAAATGTGGGCTAAGAATAAAATATTTTAATATGAATTAATATTGACATATACTTAAAAATATATTAATAACAAAAAAACCACTATAATGTCTAATAAAATGGTTCAATGCGTATGTTATGTAATTTCTATAACATTCAAAAATACAATTTAAACAATAAAAAATTACACATTGTTTTTTCACTCTAAAATAAATTTGCACTAGAAGAAATTTGATCTGCATATTTATATGACCATCCTAAAGAATCAAGATTCCTATGTGACAATATTTTAGTCCGACTTACTGACCTATATTTCAATGTTCCACGGGGAGAATGAAAAATAAATTTGCACTAGAAGAAATTTGATATGCATCTTTACATGACCATCCTAAAGAATCAGGATTCCTATGTGACAATATTTTAGTCCGACTTACTGACCTATATTTCAGTGTTCCATGGGGACACACCCCCAGGATGGGGGACGCGCTTCCTTGCTCCCCCACGCTCTCGGAATGGGGAAACTCCTCGAGATACGTTTCCCCATGTCCCCTTTTTTTTGGGGAAAATTAGGGAAACTTTGGGGAGAATTTTTTCTAGTGACGAAAAGCGTCCCCGTGTCCCCCTAAATTTTTTTGCTAATGACAATTAAAAACATAAAAAAATACAAATTTTAATATAATTAAAAAATGAAAATAAAAAATAAAGGATAAATTTAAAATTTAAAACATAATCATTCACATTTCTCATTAACCCTACAATTTTACCTTTCTGCCCGACATTTTCCTTCTACTATCGCTCGACATTTTCCATATGCAATTTGCTATGATTCGAATTTACCATCGACCAGGGGCCTGAAACATTTGGAGTTGCAATTTTCATTTTGTGACTTGGAGCTGCTGTATTCGAGCCGTGATTTTCATTTTGTGACTTAGAGCCACCGGATTGGAGCTGCAATTTATTATTTAGTACTTTTTAAGGAATTTACTAGTATTTCAGTGTTTTCTATGTTTACTTTTATTTTAATATTCTATGGCTATTTTAGACTTTAGCGTACTGTAATTGTCATATGATAAATTTACTTTCGATGTGCATTGTGTAATTTCAATTGTCAAATGATTACTTTAATTTAGATGGATCTTGCATACTATTAATGCCCATTGCCAAATGATGAATTTAAATGGAACACTTCATAATGTCAAATGATGGATTCAATTTAGTAATTTGCTTTTAGATTTACAATTTTACATTGATGACCGCATAAATGTCAAATGATAATTATGACTCATAATAGTGGTACATTTCATAATTATTAAGATTTACTATTTACCAACTTAATTATTGACATATTGTTGGGATTTTATATTTTATTTTTATATATTAATTTTTTTTTAATAAATTTATAATTTATATGACTCTAACGTCCCTCATTTCCCCGAAATTTCCTAGAATTTTGGAGTTGCTTATCTTTATATGATCATCCTAAGGAATGAGAATTCTTATGCCACAATATTTTAGTCCGACTTATTGACCTATATTTCAATGTTCAACGGGGACACACCCCTAGGGTGGGGGGAAGCGCTTCCTTGCTCCCCACGCTCCTCGAACCATGAAACTCCTAGGGATGTGTTTCCCCACGTCTCCCTTTTGGGGGAAACTCAGGGAAACTTCGGGAAGACTTTTTTCTGGTGAAAAACAACCCTGTGTCCCCCCAAATTTTTTTTGCTAATAACAGTTAAAAACATAAAAAATACAGATTTTAATATAATTAAAAAACTAAAAATAAAAACTAAATGATAAATTAAAATTTTAAAACATAATCATTCACATTTCTCATTAAACCTACAATTTTACATTTCCGCCCGACATTTTCCTTCTACTATCGCTCGACATTTTCCATATGCAATTTGCTATGATTCAGATTTACCATCGACCAGGGGCCTAAAACATTTGGAGATGCAATTTTCATTTTGTGACTTGGAGCCACCGGATTGGAGTTGCAATTTATTATTTAGTATTTTTTAAGAGATTTTACTAGTATTTCAGTGTTTTCTATGTGTACTTTTATTTAGTATTCTATGGCTATTTTATACTTTAGCATAATGTCATTGTCATATGATAAATTTACTTTAGATGTGCATTGTGTAATTTCAATTGTTAAATGATTAATTTAATTTAAATGTACTTTGCATAATATTAATGCCCATTGCCAAATGATAAATTTAGATGGAACACTGCATAATGTCAAATGATGGATTCAATTTAGTAATTTACTTTTAAATTTACAGTTTTACATTGATGATCACAAAAATATCTAATGATAATTATAATTCATAATAGTGAAATACAAAATATCATCATATTTAGATATATATTTCATAATTATTAAAATTTACTATTTACTAACTTAATTATTGAAATTTTATTTTTTATTTTTATATATTAAAATTTTAATTATAATTTTTATAACGACGTCCCTAATTTCTCTAGAATTTTAAAGTTGCTTGTATTTTGAAGTTGCTTATATGCCCACTTCCTGGTTTCCTCAAACCAAATGTAACATTGCATATCCCCACTCCCCGATTTCCTCAAACTAGATGTAACATTGCTATATTTCTTCTGTCAAATTCTGCAACGATGTTAGTGGGCCAACTTATCTGACCCATATTTCTTTTGTCAAATTTTGCAACGATGTTTCCGGGGTACCCTATTATTTCTCTGTTGATGTGGGGTAACCATTATTTATTTTTTATAAATATTGGAGTAGCGGTTTCATTTGGTTAGAGGACTTATGGAACTTTATGTTAAAGGAATTATGAGATTCCATTATATATATATAATTTTGACAATAGCGAATCAGTAATTCTTTAAATTAATCTAAGGGAGGTCCTAGGATTAATCTTCGTAACTGCCTTATAAAACCAATAGCATATCCAGCAACCTGTAAGTCAGATACACTGAATCTTATGATTTAGCAAGAGCCGAGACTCCAACGAAAATGGGGGAACCTACTCCTTGAGCCAAGATCATAGCAGACCATATACTCAATGGGATTTGAACCTTGGTCTCTGAACCTTGGTCTCGTTAGTTTCACCCAGCAAAATTCGCCGTTAAACTACATATCACTGTATTATGGGACTCCACCATATTGGAGTAGAGGTTCCAATTGATTAAAGGACGAAACTTGCCGTTAAATCACATATCACTGTATTATGAGACTGCACCATATTAGAGTAGAGGTTCCATTTGGTTAAAGGACGAAACTTGCAGTTAAATCACATATCACTGTATTATGAGACTCGACAATCCACCATATTGGAGTAGAGGTTCCATTTGGTTAAAGGACTTGTGAAACTTCACCTGTTTCTTTCTGCATGCATGCTTCATCCATCGAGTTGACAAATTCTATGTCACAATTAACTTGGTTATTAAGTTGATGAATCTGTGCCAACGTTGACCCAGGCTCAAATAAAAGCTATTTTGGTTATAGATTGCAGCATAAGTTTAATGAGCGTCTCACGCAATACAATGTTATATATTACAACGTTATATATTAGAGAGATCAGCTAGGGAATACAGACCTACTTTTGAAAAATGACTATGACTAGTTAGTATAGGACTTGCTCATGATCAATGAACAATTTATGAAATGCAAAGCACATCATAAACATCCTGTGGAATCAATTACAGTAGAAATCCACAATTACAGTATAAGCAGATTGCATCTGTTTTCCTTTACACACTTGTGCCATTGGGCAAGGATATATTTTATGCATATGACAAAAACGTCCAATTCTCCTTGCAACCTAAAAAGAAATCATCTACTCACATACAATAAGAGTGTTGCACATATCAGTAAATTGATCCAAAACATACAATAAGAGTGTTGCACATATCAGTAAATTGATCCAAAACTGTTACCAAGAGGACTTTGCAGAGCATGAACTTCTTTACCGTGCAGATAGTGGAAGTCCATGTCTTGGTGTCCCATCTCAGTTGAACCACCTTAAGCTTTTTTGAAGGAATTTTCCATGGCATTGACAACCTTGTACATCTGCTCTCTCATTTGCTCTGCTATATCCTCAATTCTAACCGCAATCTTCTCTCTTTCTGTTTTTGCAGTCTTCTCTCCATCTGTTTTTGCAGTCTTCTCTGCTGCTTTATCCCCTTGATTTTTCAAAAAGCCTTTGGATGTTTCTTGTCCTTTTTCAGTGTCCTTGATTGAATTATTCGATTCATCTTTCGTTTCTCCAACCACCTTTTTCCTGATATTTCTGGCCAGATGCTGTGTTGAATCCTTGGCCCCTGCTGCTTTGTCCACAGCAGTGTCCTTCATCTGTACGAATTTATGTCCTGCACTCTGCAAATACTCCTTGCCTTGTTCAACGCTGTCTTCCACTTTCTTTTTTATAACGCTTGCTTTATTCACTATAGCCTCTTTTGTATCCATGGCTTTCTGTGTTGCTTCGTCTTTAACCTCGCCGATCTTTCCTTTGGTGGCATTCAAAATCACGAGTTTATCATCCGGCTCTTTCCCAGGTCCAATTTTGTAATGACAAAGCAAGGCATCTTCCCTGTGGCATGTAAATAATAAGTGTTAAATCGTAACCATCAACAAGCCCTTGGCTGGAAACCCCAATTGTTCACAGTTTGGCAGTCTCCAATATATTGGTCAAAGTTGGGAGCAGAGAGATTGGATAACCACAAACACAGATCACACCAAATGTTCACAATTTGACAGTTCCAGAAATATTGGTCGAAGTTGGAAGCTGGAAGCAGCGAGATTGAATAACCACGAACATATGTCACACCAAATGTTCACACTTTGACAGTTCCGAAACATTGGTCGAAGTTGCTTACATATATCACACCAAAGAAACTCTACACATGCCAAAGAGATGCACCCGATGCACAACTACTAAGGGAAGTTAAGTTAGTACAAGATATGAGGAGGATTTTATCAGATCATATGGGGAAGATTTTATAAAATCAAATCCGAGAAGAGGACTTTGAGATCAGACTATTCAAAGGGTTATTGTGATGATGAAGCAGTACATCTTCTCTGTGAGATGTAAATAATGTGTGAAATATTGGTCGAAGTTGGAAGCAACGAGATTGGATACACACATATATCACACCAAAGAACCAAAGAAATTCTTCACATGCCAAAGGGATGCACCCAATACACAACTACCAAGGGAAGCGAAGTTAGTCCAAGAGATGGGGAGGATTTCATCACATCAACCCGAGAAGAGGACTTTGAGATCGGACTCTTCATGCTTTGTGATTGTGATAATGAAACAGCACATCTTCACTGTGAGATATAAATAATGTGTGAAATAGGAGGATTCCACACAGATGCAGAGCCACAATGAAACTCTCAAGCCCATCCCAGTATCCTTGTTTGTGGTTATGAATGAAATATATTCACTGTAGCACGTAACAATCCATAAGTCCCAGCCATTTTCACATCTTGATAGTTCCGAAAATATAAATCAGAGTCAAGAATGTGGGACTGGAAAACAAAAGAGATACACCCAGATGGACACACGCACGCAAAGAGGTTGGCAGTCGAGTGCAGGACTGGATACTCACAAACGCAGGAGATCCACTGAACACACGTGTTGTTGGAGTGTGGGACTGGATAACCACAAACACAGGACACAAAGAAACCCTTCATGAGTCAAAGAGATCCACTTAACACACATGTGGCGTTGGAGTGTGGGACTGAATACCCACAAACACAGGACATAGAAACTCTTCATGAGCCAAAGAGAGATCCACAAGACACACACAAGTAGTGTCGAGTGTGGGACTGGATACCCACAAACACAGGGGGACGCAAAGAAACCCTCCATAGACCAAAGACATGTACGAAAAACACAGAAGTGGTGTTGGGGTGTGGGGCTGGACACCTACAAACACAGGACACAAAGAAACTCTTAGTAAGTCAGAGTTCCACTGGGGGTGTGGGGCTGGATACCCCCACAAACACAAAAGAACACAAAAAGAACTCTTATTAAGCAAAAGAGATCCACTGGGGATGTGGGGCTAAATACCCCCAACCACAGAACGACACAGAAACTCTCCATAAGCTAAATAGATGCACGGAACAGACACAAGTGGTTTTGGGGTGTGGGCTGGATACCCACAAACACAGAAGGACATAAAGAAACTCTTAATAAGCCAAATATATCCACTGCGGGTATGGGGTTGGATACCCACAGACACAGGACACACAAACTCTCAATAACCCAAAATCACATCAACTTTAATAATAGAAATAGGTATAGACTCTTCAACGTAGATATAGATATAAAAGAGCTTATATCATCATCGTCAATCACTGAGATTGTTCCCCGAGGAATGGCCCGGACTCAGTGGATCAGGCTGGATAATCTGGAAGAGCTGGGTGCTTCCATGATGGTACAAATAGAGAGAAAACTTCAATGTATCTTGGGCCATAAAATCACGGGGGACTTTAAAGGTCAACGTGAATAGCACATTATTCATTTGCTATCCAACTCTTTCCTCACAAAATTTTCGGCCTGCTCTGTTCCTATGGATCAAAGGTTGGTTCAAATACACTGGTGGCGTGCCCACTCACTGGAAGTGATAGATGCAACCGACTAAAAAAATGATCCTATGGATTATCAATTTGGTTAAACTAGTGCATATCCGTTGGCAGAAACTCTGTCCAGTAAATTAGACACACTGCTTACCCCATATTCATGAGAGAGTAGTTTCTAAGTCGTGACATGCGCCTTATGTTTTGCCAATAAAGGAGCAGGCTTTGATTTACAAATCCCCATTGATGAATTAAGACCCTTGTGGTCTAAGACTTCATAGGTTCTTCACATTTAAGGAAAAGTTATATAGTGGCTCACAAATACCACATTTATTAAAAATAGTTGAAAACAGGTTTGGAGATATAATGTCTAACCAAAGACAAGAACTAGCGTTTGGTGGTTAAAGAATTCGTAGAAGTCAAGTTAAGGCATTGGCAGAAAGATAGTGTCAACTTAAAGACTTCATAGGTTCTTCACATTTAAGGAAAAGTTATATAGTGGCTCACAAATACCACATTTATTAAAAATAGTTGAAAACAGGTTTGGAGATATAATGTCTAACCAAAGACAAGAACTAGCGTTTGGTGGTTAAAGAATTCGTAGAAGTCAAGTTAAGGCATTGGCAGAAAGATAGTGTCAACTTAAAGATCAGAACTACTATTTGGTTAAAGAACTGCCAAAAGTCAGTGGGGTTTAGGTTCGAGAAACATTATGTCCATTGTCTACTCAAATATCAGAACTTGCATTTCGTTGAAGAGCTAAGGTTTTGGATCAGAAGCTAGAAACATTATGTCTACTCAAAGATCAGAGCTTGCATTTCGTCAAAGAATTGAGGCTCTGGATCAAAACCTGCATTTAAAGAATTGGGATTTTGGTTCAATATTGATGGTTAAGCGGGGTTAATGATATTCTTCCACCAACGTTTAAATCCCCAGAGACATGTCTTGTCGATCACCATTCCATTTACCCGTGCAAGCTAGCAGCTTCAAGCAGTTGGGGCTAGCTACAAGTCCCAAGTGAATTGCGCCCACAAATGAAGCTAGCTACAAGTCACCATTTACCTGTGCAAGCGAGTTGCTTCAAGCAGCCGGGGCCAACTACAAGTCCCAAGTGAATTTGGCCCACAGGTGAAGCTCGCTACAAGTCCCAAGTGAATTTGGCCCACAGGTGAAGCTCGCTATAATTCCCAAGTGAATTTGGGCCGCAGATGGATCTAGGTGCAAGTACTATGTGAATTTGATTTCAAGCAGCTTGGGCCTATGGGCAAAAGTTTTACATGAATTTGGCCTGCTTGAAGCAGCACGTAGGGCAAGGTGAAGCAGCAGCAGGGGCAAGTTGCAAGATCTAAGTGAATTTATCTCGCAGATGACCTGTTAGAAGCTAGGTGCAAGTCCTCAACGAATTCGGCCAAGGAGTTGAGTTGTCTATAAGGCCAAGGAGTTGAGTGGTCTATAATGCGACTTTCTTTTTTAAATAGTGCATATATGGATTCAGCACCCTGATCCATCACCTGATTCAACACCTTGAAAAACTCCTAAGACACTTTGCACACTTTGCAAGTTTTGACACTTTGCACACTTTGCAAGTTTTGAAAAGTTACATTAAAAACAAGTCGATTAGACGAAAAATTAAATTAGAAAATAAATTAGAAAACTTTTCAAAAAGTTACATTAAAAACATCGATTACACCTATGGCCAACAAATAGGTTAGGTGCATGTTCTGAGTAAATATGGTCGGCAAACTGCTCACACATGGGGTAGGTGCAAGTACAAGTCCTGAGCCCTCAGTGAATTTGGCCCACAGAACGGGCGAGCCTTATTTCATTTGCCATAGCCCATTAATGCGCCTAGGCAGGAAATGCCATAGCCCATTATTTCATTTCCTGCCTGGGCGCATTAATGGGCCTATGGCAGCTGAAATAAGGCTCGCCCACAGACCGGGCTTGGTGCAAATCCCAACTTCTTAATAAATTTGTATTTGTTGGCCCATAGAAAGGGCTAGATTTAAGTCCTAAGTTCCTGAGTGAATTTAGCCTAGTTGAAACCTAAGTGATTTAGGATGGTGCAAGCAATTGGTTCGGTGCCAATTTTACATGAATTTGGTCGATTATTTCAAGCAGCTGGGAGTAGGAAGTGGGTCTAAGTGCACGTCCTAAGGCTCACAAATGGGGCTAGTACTAGTTCAAATCCTATGGCCTGGTGCATACAGTTGGGGCGGGGCTAAGTGCAGGTCCTATGGGACAAGGGTTAGGATTAGGTACAAGCTCCATGTGAATTTAACCCGCTTCAAGCGGTTGGGGCAAGCTGGAAGTTCTACGTGAATTTGAACCCCTTCAAAGTGGTTGGGGATAGGTGCTTCGAGCAGTGGGGATAGGTGCTTGTCCTGAGTGAAGTGACTTTGGCCGGCTTCAAGCAGTTAAAGTGTTAGGTGCAATTCAGCACAACACTGTCAATTCTCCAGGATTGATGAGAGGCTCCTTTGCTGCACAAGGATATTAAGCATCATGTTCGAAAAAAAATCCGAAAACTTAATGCAAGAATAACATGTCGCTGTATCAATTAATCAGTAGATTGATGTATATGCAGAACCTATCATTTTGTTTTAAGGGGAGAAGAGCAATAGGTCTACTGGTAGGTCCACGGGTCGGGGATAGAGGGTGATCCAGTGCTCTGGCACTTCTCAAAAGCAATAGGTCCTCTGCTCTGTTAAGGCAGTTCTCAAAAGCAATAGTTCCACCGGCATTGGATAGAGGGTTGATCCAAGACCAACTGTTAAGGCACTTCTCAAAAGCAATAGGTCCTCTGCTCTGTTAAGGCACTTCTCAAAAGCAATAGGTCCTCTGCTCTGTTAAGGCACTTCTCAAAAGCAATAGGTCCTCTGCTCTGTTGTTAAGGCACTTCTCAAAATCAATAGGTCCACTGGCATTGGATAGAGAGTTGATCCAAGACACCGGTATTGACGCAGGTATTGAATAAAGGCAGAGTATTGGATACACAGGCATTGAATAAAGGCAGAGTATTGGATAAAGGGTGATCCAATGTTCTGTTAAAGATAAAGGGTGATTCAATGTTCTGTTAAAGCACTTCTAGACCGGTATTGGATAGAGGGTTGATCTGTTTTGTTGAGATACGAGTTCAAGTATTGGATGGAGAGTGATCCAATGTTTTGTTAAAGCATTTTTAGATGTTTAGTAACATGTTCAATGTTCTGTTAAAGCATTTTTGATGTTAGTAACCTGTTCAATGTTCTGTTAAAGCACTTCTATATATTTAGTTTAATGTTCTGTTAAAGCACTTCTCGTTCTAGATATTTAGTAACCAGTTCTTCCCTCTTTATTAGATGTTCTTCTCTCTTTACTAGATGTTAAGTAGACATGACCATGGCCATATTATTCTCAGACATACCATGATATACAATCACCCACAAAACAAACAACAAAAATAACAGTTCATAACCAAGAAAACAGACATACCTTGGGATGGGAGGCATTAAATGAGAGGCCAGCAACCGTAGTCTTCGCTGCACAATGATATGCTCATCGCTCATCTTGTTTTCTATGAAACTACAATACCATCGGATGATGAAACCCACCTGCAACAGCAATTCTGAGGCACAATAAGGACTATGGCAGACCTGATATAATAGATTATCCAATAAGGTAATCATATCCCTTCACCTCTGCAATCAGTTACATCCACCATTTGGTCCTCAAAGGTGTCTGCAGGAGGTGGAGGAAAGTGGCAAAGGACTATGTACAGCTGTCTTGCTGGAAGTATTCCACAGAAAATCCTTGTATCGTGTAGAATTTGTAAGAGGACTCCCATCGGATAGGTGTAAAGGTGGCCAAAAACTCCTCAACGTGGGCAAAGATGGCGATAAGGTTGTATGTGCAGTGACTCTTTGACTCTTCGGGTTTTATGCACAGGCTCGTTTCTCATCTTCCATCTTCCATTCAAATTAAATGTGATTGCAATACTTGTTGTTTATTCAAGTAAAAATAAGCTATTTCTACATTTATTTAAACTTAATGAACAGATTTGATCTCTTACTTAGTCTTGATGATGAACCACACTAACTGGTTCGAAACGCGTGGATATTGTTCATTGTAATGTGATTATTACCCAAAGATTTCTTCATAATAAAAATAATCAGTTTAGTTTTTGTTGCAATTTTAAAGCCAAAACTCATTTTATGTGATTAGTTTAGTTATGTGAACTAATTTAGTAGTTAAGAGGATAAGAATAAATTTTAAAATAATTTAATATTAAATATTATTTTTGGGATTCAGTTACTTTAAGTAAGTCATTGATTTATGACTATTTCAAAAGAGGTAGTTTTAATTGACTAATTTTTCATGATTTTTGAATATTCCACTTAGCACTCACTATTCTCATTCTTAAAACAATTTAATAATTAAAAGACTAAGATTTAAAAATAAATAAAAATAAAATAAAATAAAATTATATATTCAAATATTATAATTTCTTTAAATGAATATAAACATTAAAATATTAATTTAAAATAAAATATTTGTAGATAAAATTTAGTTATTTAAAATAATTAAGAGAATAAGAATTCATTGTATTACATTTGAATTTGTATAAAGATGTAGTGTTAGTGAATAAATGCAAACATTGAAATACTAATTCAATATATGAAACATATGTAAGAGGCTAAAAACTCAATGCATTACATTTTAATGTGTATAGAGATGTTGTAATGTTCAATAATAAATGTAAACAATGGAATGTTAATTCATAAAAGAGATGAAATGTATATAAAATGAAGCATTAAAATAAATAAATAATAAGAATCATCATGCATAATGTCTAATCAATTCCAAAAGCAATAAAAATTTAAAAATAATAAATTGATTTAATTTAATTTGTTTTATTGTAATTTTACTTTTATAAAAATATAATATATACAAAAATTAATTATAATTAAAATTCATTTGATTAAAAAAAAAAAAATTATTCATATTAGTAATTATAATATTTCAAAATTTCATATTTAAATTTAATTAATAAGCATATAAAAAATCTATATTATAATAATTTGCTTTCTAAAATAATTAATTAAATGCATCTAAAATGAATCATTAATAATAATAATAATTGCCCTAAGAGGCTACAGCCCAGTACATAAGGCTGCAACCCAATACATGAGGAAGAGTTGTGACGTAACATTATATATATATATATATATATATTTGTGTGTGTGTCTACTAATATATGTATATGCAAGAGATGTTGTGGGTAAAGTTACTTTAAAAAAAAATTAATAACCTTATTTAAAAATCAATATGGCCCATAAATAAAATACTTCAATAATCACCTTTATTTTACATCATATTTTATATAGTAAGATAAAGTAATTGAAATTTAACATTAAAAAATACTTTTTAGTATGAGGGATAAATGTAATTCCCTAATGTCTATAGTATGCTAGAAATATGTAACATAACCTAATGTAAACATTTTAATTAGGTGAATATAATTTAAAAAAAAAAAAAAAAAAAACCTTATAAAAGTTAAATAATAGTAAAAAATAAAAATGACCCATGGTATTAACTCATGGTTTTAAGAATCAATGATATTGAGTCATGGTATTCATGTGGAATATAACCTATTTAAGGGGGAAATTAAACTAGCCTAAATCAATCTTAGCTTGAAGTTATATTTAGCTTGTAAAGGTAAAAAAAATGATGGATATCAAGACAACTGGCATGCAAAGGGACCCTTAGTTAAATTAAGAGGGGGTGGACTTTTAAAATGTTCCTTTAAAATTATTTACACCTTCATTTCAGGACCACCTTAATATATAATGAAACAGCAATCTTAATATGTTAGCAGCAAGTATTAAGCAGATTAAATCCAGAACATCAACACATAATCATCATGCATATGGACAACAGAGATAAGTGGAAACTCATAAGGGAGAAAACCACATCTTATTATTGTTGTGATGCAAAGGCAAGCTCCAACTCCCACTCACCACTGATTTTTTGTAGGCTCCAACCTACACGAGGCTACTACCTCAAATTCTGCAAGCTACAACTTGCAAGGAAGCTCCAACTCCCATCTATTTTCTGTAGGCTACAACCCACAGGAGACTCCTACCTCAACCAACTACAGCTGGACATCTATCAAGCTACAATTTGAAATTGAAGCACCAACTCCCATGTATTTTCTGTAGGCTACAACCCACAGGAGGCTCCTACCTCAACCAGCTCCAACTAGACATCTATCAAGCTACAAATTGAAATGGAAGCACCAACTCCTATGTATTTTCTGTAGGCTATGACCCACAGGAGGCTCCTACATCAACCAGCTACAACTGGACATCTATCAAGTTACAACTTGACATGGAAGCACCAAATTCCTCACTCTACAATAAAATCATATGTTGATTTACCTGGATATCAACTCTGTTTTCCTCCTTCTTCATTGTTGTCCTTCTAGCCTTCAAATCTGTTTTATATCATCTCTGGATCTTCACATCTTCTCTATATGCTCTATCTTCTTCTTCCACTCTCTAACCTTTTTGTGCATATGACCATAACATCATTTATATAGATCACCTCATAGTTGTTTGCATTCCATATGGGAATATGAAATGAAAAGATATGACTCTTTGCCTTCCATCTTCACATTTCCTCACTCAGCATATTCAGGATGTTATTAGACTATATACTCATTTCAGTATTAAATTGGAGTTTTTCCTTGCCTACGGAGACTACCTTTGCATCACAAACAACATAAAATAAATAATACATTTACAGTTACAATCAATTATTTTACTCAGCCTTTTCAGTTTCTTAGCTTTGTTGAGCATTTGTCCTCTTCTTCTTGTTGTCTTTTTGTCTTTTATGTTTATGCAGTTATATTTCAACTTTGCTACATAACTACTCCTTTTAGCCCAACTCTTCTTCCGCGTTCTTCCTTTTCGTTTGCCTTACTGCTGCAACATTATTCTGCACGAGTTCCTGGTTCTTTGTTATCCGTTTTTTTCATTCCTTTCTGACATGTGGGGTGTGGCCCACATAACTCCCTTTTGACACACTGGAGTATTACAATTTCGAGTTTTATCAACATACATACGTTTATCGATCAAGCAGTGCATATATTACATACATACTTTTAGCCATCAAAACAACGTATTAACATAACATAACACACATAACAGATGCAGAACATGGCTATCAGGTTCCACAGTGCTTTACCAATCATATCTCATCGCAAATACTTGCCCACGGGTTTCCCACTCTACCAATAGCGATAAACCATAAACCATGTGATCTGTGATCTGCGCTCGTGCGCAGTGCTGCCACGTGGACTCCCTCCATTGCATCACGTCACTTGATCCTTATCGCATCGCAACCAAAAAAACATACCTTGCAATGTCTTTGAAGTTAAACCCTATTTCTTGCAGGATGCGATGTTGCGCAAGGTCGACACGTGTCCCTCCATTTCGCATCGCAAAAATTTAACTTAACTTGCGGTCGCCTTACTGCTATCCCTTAAGCATTGCGATGTGCGGTATGCGAACGAGGTCCACATCATCATGCCATGTCACCCTGCCATGTCACCTTGCCACATCATCATAAATTCCTGCGATCTGTGGGGTCGGGGCCACGTCATCTGCCATGTGAGCTTGCCACATCACTGCCATGTCATTGCCACGTCATCTTTACATCACTGCGACATCATATTTACATCACTGCCACGTCATCTTCCGTACTTCGCAATTCGCAACTTATAACAATTTAACTTAGTGGTTAACCTCTATTTCGTGCAATCTGCGATCTTGCACCATGCCAACACGTGTCCCTTCTCCTCTTCGCATCACACATAGAATAACTTACCTTGCGACAGCCTTAATACTTAGTTTCTAAACTTTGCGATTTACGCTTTCGATCTCCGTCACTGTGATTGTCACCGTTGATCTGCCTAGATCTACGGTCCTCGTTGCTGCTTGCAAATCCGATTACTTTATGCCTCGCTTATCTTGCGATGAATATTATCTGTTCATTCCTTGCCTTCCCTTCTGTGATCTAATCCCGACCGTCCCTTCCTTCTTAAGAATTCTTCTAAGTGTTTTTTATTTTTATTCGATTTCTTGTTGTTTATATTGTCCTGTTCTATAACTCAAGTTGATACTGATTAAAGCCAGAATTCGGAATTATTTGCAGAGCCTTCTCTTCTGGCAGAGCCCTCTCTGTCTCTCGGCTCTTGTCTCTCTCTCTTGGCTTAATCATCTTTGTTTAATTGGCCTCTTCCTCTCGGCTCTCACTTCTTCCTGCTTCTATTATGTGTGAGGTCTCTGATCCTTGTCGTGTCTTGCAAATTTGATTGCCTTCTACTGTGTGCTGAAGCAATTTTTTGCCTCTGATGTCTCTTCTTCTTTGCTGCCTTTGATGCCTTGCTACCTTTGGTGCCTTCTTAGCTACATCCGTTGCCTCTGCTACATTCTCTGCTTTTGCTTCTTCTCTGCTACCTTTGCTACCTCTGCTCCTTGTCTTCCTTGCTTTTTAGTTGCATTCACTTCTTTGTTGCCTCTGCTGATAGTTTAATGTTGCTCCTTGCCTCTCTGTTGCTCCTCTTCCTCTCTTTTATGCTTTCTTACTGCATTGTTTCCTTATCTGCTCCTTTGCCTTATTGCTAGTTCTTATCTTCTCCTTTGCCTTATTGTTGGTTCTTCTCTGCGCCTTAATGATAGTTCAGGTGCTACTCCTCTATGCTCCTTTTCCATCAATGACAATATTTCCAACAGTCTCCCCCTTTGGCATTGATGGCAGTACTCCAATACTTCCTCCAGGACTCCCCCCCCTTTCATTCTAAGAAGTGTATTTTCTTCCTCTACTTGATTTTCATAATAGCCTTTCTTCTGCTGCTTTCTTTTCCTCCCCCTTTAACATCAATGGCAAAGGGTTGCACATTTCTTAGTGTAGTTTCTATCTTTTCATTTCCTCTCTCTGAGATGTGTTTAGACCTTCTTCTTCTGACTTTATACCTTGCTGCTCCAGACTGGTGTACAAGAGTTGTTGGGAGAATAATTTGAGAATCATTGACTCCTTGCTCTTGTATAAATTTGATAGTGATGATAAGGACACTTCATAGAACAAAATCATATAATCAGAGATGCATCATTGGAACAATACTAAAATACTGAAAATTCTCCATATGACATATAAAGTCTTCTCTAAATATACTTTAGTCTATATTATGTATTCATCTGAGATACATATCTGCTAAGGAATATTGTAGATGGAATATGTCTTCTTCTGCAATACATATATGCAGTACACATCTATTCAAATAAGATGATGCCAATATATCTTTTATAGCTGAGGTTCACCTTTACTTCCAGTTGTTGGTGATATGTGCTAGACTGTTGACAGGGATATTACATTAATAATCGAAAAGGCACTTGATACTGATGTGAACAATGAATCAAACTAGAACTTACAACTTATTGTAAGATTAGACAATATTTTTCAATCAGAGAGACCAAATGACTTTACTACTTGTATAGTGTACTTTTGAAACTAACCCTTGAGGCTAGATACATTCAATGTATTGGTCAGTCTCACTTATCAACTATGAAATTTTATTTATGACATAAGGGATCTATGGTGAAATACTAGCAATTATTTTCTGCTGAAGTAGGCTTTAGATGAATCAATACAAGACTCTTGAGCTTCAAATGTAAGATTAACACAACTAGTCCTTCATACTTCAGATACTTTAACTGTTCTATCATGATGATCTTCAACAAAAACATCTTCAAGTTGTTTAATTGAAATCTCAGCAAACAGACTTCACACAGTTTTATGAATGATCTTAAGACAAAGGCCTTGAAGATATATTTGTACTGACTTGAGGAAGGCATGCAGATATATCTAGAAATAGATATTGCTTCAATGCTCAATATAATACTTCAAGTGTAAACAAGATAATGATCCTTTAGCACTGTTATTGACCTTTTCATGCTTTAATAATGCAGATAATGTTGGGAATACTACCTTGATGTACTTCTACCATAATATTATGATCTTGAGGACCTGTACCATACCACGGCTCCACTAATGACACTTGGTATTTTGTTGATAGGTAGGTTGCTTGTTCCAAATACCAATTGATTTTACTTTGATAAACCAAGCAGTAATTTCACTTCAACTCGCACATGCACCCATAGTTAAGACAACCTTCTTAATTTCTATTATTGGGCTCTCCATTGTTCTCAACGTCAATCATCAATATACTGAATTTGATCTTGGAATCATTAACCTTTTTCTAATTCTATCATTCTGGTTCAAAAGAATTTCACTGCATATTCCTTTCTACGGCTGCTCCAGAATCATTGATGCTCTATATACAATTCAACTGATCTAAACAAAATGATCTTCAGGAAGACATCTTCAATTTCTTTACTTGGAATCTACAAGAACAAACCACTCATAGTTTTATCCCTTATTTAACTGCTTTCCTCCAAGGGGACCTTCTATAGATGAATGATGTAATGATATAATGATGATAAGCAGTTCTCTTACTCATCCTTCTTAATTTTGTTTCATTGTTAACTCTTGTAGTGATGCACAGTGTGATCATCCTCTATGGATCTTTCCAATTCTATAGCTCAAAACATAATTTTTGTGATTTTAACCATTCATCACTTAGTGTGTTGTTGTCTTCTTAGCTTACATGTTCATGGTTGATATTCCCTCTACTACCATGGTTTCTTGTTGCCTTCTCTCCTTCCATCAACCTGTTGGCTATTGAATAATTCAAGTATCCTTCTTCCTCTATAGTTCTTTATCTGAGGTATTGTCCTTTCCCTTCCTGAACTTTTTTCTGTTCTTATTCCAAGGAGCTCTTCTTCGACTACTTTTATGGGGACTAATTAGGAACTACTCTCCCCCTGGTATGTTCTTCTTATCTATTACTGGCTGGATATTTGTGTTGCTTCCTAGAGCAGCTCACCCTAAGACTATGATGGATTCATTATGTTATTGACGTAACAGGCTCCCCCTTTCTATTTTCCTTCCATACTTTATTGGGGTTCTTCATAATGTCTGCACTTCTTTTTTATTCACATTTTTGTCTGATTTGATTGGATTCCATCATCTTTCTAGGGTTCTTTAATGTATATGGAAGCTTACAGCCTTTTTATTTGTGACCAAGTTTGTGGCATGAATAACATCTTATTTTACCTAAGAAAGGTTGAGTTGATGTATGGCATTTTGTTCCCATTTTTTAACACAATTTACATTCAACATATTTATGTCCAAATGTATTGCATGAAAAACAGTAGCCATGGAATCGATTAGTGTACTTGGTGAAAGGTTGTCCTCTCCATTTGTTTTCTTGGGGTAGTCTTTTCATTTTATGCATCCTTTGCTGGTTGGACTGGATTTGCTTTGTCTTACAGTATGCTGCAATATGTCTAGGTTTGTGGCAGGGAAAACAAGTGATACTTCTCATGGGAGGAAAGAACCTCCTTTGACAGCTTTTGAATTTATTCAATTCATATTCAAGAGTGTATGGGCCTTTTTCAAATGATTGTTTCTTTCGCTCATTCTCTGTCCTTTCATGTTGTTGCTTGTTTCTATTAGTTTCTTTACAATTCATGTTCTTGCTAGCTTCTACTTCTATAGGAATATTTCGAGCTGCTTCATTATCCTTTACAGCTTTTATAAAAATGATATTCTTATTATCTTCTACCTTGGACTTACTAGTTTCTCCTTCATAGCCTATCCCATTCTTTATGAGAGGAAACCTTTGAGCATTTAGAATCTGGTCCAACTATCCAGAGCTTTTCATTTGTGGAATATTCATAATTATTTCAATTTGGGCCTTCTCTGATTTCATCCTCGGGCTTACTGCCTCTTCTTCCAATCTTCCACATTCCAGAATTTTCTCTCTTATTTGTTGCAGTAGAATGTCTTCTACTTTCCTTGCTTCTTCAAGTTGTGCCTTTAGGCCAACAATTTCTTTTTTATCTTCATATTATCTCTCATCACATATTTGCACCAATGTCTTAAGGTTTTTGTTTTCATTCTTCAATCTTTCTATTTCAGTCAAGGTTGTGTCAAGTTTTTCTTTTTCCTCAATTGTAATTTCTTCATGGTACTCACATCCATTCACCCTAGCAGACATCTCCTTTGATAGATCTTCTTCCTTTTGAAAGGAATTTTTCTTCTTCTTATGGTTTATCTTCTCCTTCTTGATAATGCATCCACTAGTGTATCCTTCATGCATGAGATGCAATCTATTCCAAATTCCCTTTGCAGAGGTTAAATCCATTATTAAATCAAGATCCTTGTTATGAAGACTGTTATATATCACAGATTTTTCCTTGGCATTCCACTGTTGTTCTTGCAAAGAGGGAGAGTTTGTGCAGTAACCATCACATATAATCTTCCATACCTCAGGTTCATAAGCCATTAAATATGTTTTAACCTTATCTCTCCATTCAGGAAAGTTTGTTGTATTTAACATGGGAACATTTTGATAGTCCATTACTCAACCAAATATCCTTCAAGCTATTAGGCTTACACCAAAGGAACCAGCTCTAATACCAATTGTTGAACCCTTAGTTAAACTAAGAGGGGGGTTGAAACAGTTTAATACATTCATGGAATTTTAAAACTTTCCTTTAAACTTATTTACACCTTCATTTCATGACCACCTTAATATATAATGAAACAACAATCTTAATATGTGAGCAACAAGTATTAAGCATATTAAATCCAGAACATCAACACATAATCATCATGCAATGGACAACAGATATAAGTGGAAACCCATAAGGGATAAAACCACATCTTATTATTGTTGTGATTCAAAGGCAAGCTCCAACTCCCTCTCACCATTGATTTTATGTAGGCTCCAACCTAAAGAAGGCTACTACCTCAAATTCTGCAAGATACAACTTGAAAGGAAGCTCCAACTCCCATCTGTTTTCTGCAGGCTACAACCCACAGGAGGCTCCTACCTCAACCAGCGACAACTGGACATCTATCAAGCTACAAATTGAAATGGAAGCACCAAATCCCATGTATTTTTTGTAGGCTACAACCCACAAGAGGCTCCTACCTCAACCAACTCCAATTGGACATCTATCAAGCTACAACTTGAAATGGAAGCACCAACTCCCATGCATTTTTTGTAGGCTACAACCCACATGAGGCTCCTACCTCAACCAGCTACAACTGGACATCTATCAAGCTACAACTTGATATGGAAGAAACAACTTCCTCACTCTACAATAAAATCATATGCAGATTTACCTAGATATTAGCTATGTTTTCCTCCTTCACTGTTGTCCCTCCAGCCTTCAAATCTGCTTTATATCATCTCAGGATCTTCACATCTTCTCTATATGCTCTGACTTCTTCTTCCACTCTCTAACCTTTTTGTGCATATGACCATAACATCATTTATAGAGATCACCTCATAGTTGTTTGCATTCCATATGGGAATATGAAATGAACATGTATGACTCTTTTCCTTCCATCCTCTCATTTCCTCGCTCAGCATATTCAGGATGTTACTACACTATATATACTCATTTCAGTATTAAATTGGAGTTTTTCCTTGCCTACAGAGACTTGCCTTTGCATCACAACCAATATAAAATAAATAATACATTTACAGTTACAATCAATTATTTTACTCAATGCTTTCAGTTTCTTAGCTTTGTTGAGCATTTGTCCTCTTCTACTTGTTGTCTTTTTGTCTTTTATGTTTCTGCAGTTATATTCCAACTTTTTTGCATAACTGCCCCTTTTAGCCCAACTCTTCTTCCATGTTCAACCTTTTTGTTTGCCTTACTACCGCAACATTGTTCTGCATGAGTTCCTGGTCCTTTGTTATGTTTTTATGTCATTCCTTTATGACATGTGGGGTATGGCCCACATAACTCCCTTTTAACACAACGCAGTATTACAAATCCAAGTTTTATCAACATAAATGTGTTTATCGATCAAACAACGCATATATAACATACATACGTTTAGCAATCAAAACAACATATTAACATAACATAACACACATAATAGATGCAGAACATGGCGGGGTCCCACGGTGCTTGACCAATCATATCTCATCGCAAATACTTTCCTGCAGGTTTCCCACTCTACCAATAGCGATAAACCATAAACCATGCAATCTGCGCTTGTGCGCAGTGTTGCCACGTGGACTCCCTCCATCACATCACATCGCTTGATCCTTACTGCATCGCAACCAAAACAACATACCTTGCAATTTCTTTGAAGTTAAACCCTATTTCTTGCAAGATGCAATGTTGTGTAAGGTCGACATGTGTCCCTCCATTTCACATTGCAAAACTTTAACTTAACTTGCGGTTGCCTTACGGCTATCCCTTAAGCGCTGCGATGTGCGATATGCGGGCAAGGTCCATGTCATCATGCCACGTCACCCTGCCATGTCACCACCACATCACCTTGCCACGTCATCATAAATTCTTGCGATCTGTGGGGTCGGGGCCACGTCATCTGCCACGTCATCTTGTCACGTCACTGCCACGTCATCTTGTCACGTCACTGCCACGTCATCTTTACGTCACTGCCACATCATCTTTATATCACTACCACATCATCTTCCGTACTCTGTAGTTCACAACTTATAACAATTTAACTTAGTGGTTAACCTCTATTTCGTGTGATCTGCGATCTTGCATCGTGCCAACACGTGTCCCTTCTCCTCTTCACATCGCACACAGAATAACTTCCCTTGCGGCGGCCTTAATACTTAGTTACTAAACTTTGCAATTTGCGCTTTTGATCTTCGTCACTGTGATCGTCGCCGTTGATCTACCCAGATCTACGGTCCTCACTGCTGCTTGCAAATCTGATTGCTTTCTACCCCACTTATCTTGCGATGAATCTTATCCGTTCATTTCTTGCCTTCCTTCTGTGATCTAATCCTGACCGTTCGCTTCCTTCTTAAGAATTCTTCTAAGTGTTCTGTCTTTTTATTCGAGTTTTGTTTGTTTATATTGTCCTGCTTTGTAACTCTGGTTCATACTGATTAAAGCCAGAATTTGGAATTATTTGCAAATCCTTCTCTTCCTACAGAGCCCTCTCTGTCTCTCAGCTCTTGTCTCTCTCTCTTGGCTTAATCATCTTTGTTTAATTGGCCTCTTCCACTCGTCTCTCACCTCTTCCTACTTCTGCTATGTGTAAGGTCTCTGGTCCTCTCCATGTCTTGCAAATCTGATTTCCTTTTGCTGTGCACTGAAGAAATTCGCTAACTCTATTGTATCTGCTTCTTTACTGCTTCAGCTGCTTTTTTGCCTTTGGTGCATTCTTAGCTGCATTTGTTGCCTTTGATACATTCGTTGCCTCTCTACCTTTGCTACTTCTCAGCTGCCTTTACTGCCTCAGCTGCCTCTTCTCCTTGTCTGCCTTGCTTCTTAGCTGCACCCGCTTTTTTGTTGCCTTTACTGATATTTTAATGCTTCTCCTTGCCTCTCTGCTTCTCCTCTGCCTCTCTTTTATGATTTCTTACTGCATTGTTTCCTAATATTATCCTTTTCCTTATTATTGGTTCTTCTCTGCTCCTTTTCCTTAATAATAGTTCAGGTGCTACTCCTTTGTGCTTCTTTCCCACCAATGACAATATTTCCAATAGGATAGTCTGGAAAGGGGTGAAGTCTTGTCCAGGGATTGCTTGTGGGATCTTGGCACGACAGAGGTGCACAAGGCATTTCACATCTCTATTAAGAACCCTCATTCGAGTATTCAAAAGGTTGTGTTGTCAACGACGAAGGGGACTCGCTTTCCATGTATATTTGACTTCATTTCCCCTGTAGCGAATTTCTTTGCACTCGAGGTTGTCGTAGGCTTGGGGATCAATGGAGACTCTTTCATGTTAGCTCTCACAGTACTAGGGTGGCATGTTTAATGAAAATCCCCTCCAACACTTTCTGTGGGTCGATGGTTAGCTTGGAAATAGCCTGGTGAGGTGAATTCTATGGGTTCACGGGTGAGGGAGTTCCTCGCGGCCAAAAGGGGATTTGGTGGAGCGCTCTTGTTTCGGCGTACTCTGGAGCGGTAATTCAGTGTCTTTTATAAAATTACTTGTGCCTATTATTTTAATTGGTGTTTCAGTTCGTGGAGAAGGTCTTTCTGTCATCCCTCTTCAAGGTTTCACCCCCGCTCTTGGGGTCACTGTGGTCTAGCCTCTGGCTCCCTCTACCATTGGTTGTTCGCCTCCATGCTGCAGCAGTAGGGTCGTCCTCGTCAGGGGGGAGAGATTATGCACCATGAAGCGCGACAGAGGTAGAATGAGGAGAATCATTCATCCTAGGATAGCTCAGCTAGTAGGGAAACAAAGGAGGATGTTGTTGTATCCCCTGCTTGCTCCCCAGGTCATGTGATTGTGCCAGTTACAATGGATATTCACATGAATATCGATATTATGTGGGAGCAGCGTTACAAGGACCAAAATGAAAAAATAGATTACATCAATGATGTTTAACACATTCAGAATGAAATCTTGGACTAGCTGGATAGTTTTCGACAACAACATCGACGCACCAATGACCACCTTCACACTTTAGACGTAAGGGTGGAGCACATAGACTTCCACATGCATGAATACGTAGGCTACTTTGTTGCCCCTCTTGTTTCCCCCCTCCCAACCCACCTCCTTAATATGTTGTCTCCTACTCTAGTTTCTTTTTAGTTTTGTAAATGTATGTCATGGCTAATAGGCCAATCGGAAATAAATATTGGCACCAAATGTCTATGTTTTCCTCCAGGCCCTAATCTCAAAAAGTATGTTCGGAATGAGGGAGAAGGGCTTGTTGAGATGAATTTTGTACTCAACTCCTTTTGGATAATATAATGAAAGTTTCCTGATCGACAATAAAAAGGTTTAAAAGTAAACAAACACAACTATAAAATTAGCGGGTTCATATGTAAACTTAAATCCTATGCAAACATTTGATCCCATTATGCTAGAGATGTTGTAATCTATTAACCAGCCTAAATCCATCTTAACTCCGGATCGACCAAGCCCTGAGAGGGATCAAATTTCTTGAGATGCAAAGCCCTTTTAAAGTGAAAAGAGATTTGATCCCTCTTGAAACTTGGTAGATCCAGAGTTAAGATGGACCTAGGTTGGAAATAATAATAATAATGATGTCCATTCAATTTAAAAGTACTAAAAATAATAAATTGATTCAATTCAGTTTGTTTTATTGTAATTTTTATTTTATAGAGATATAATATATATTTTTTATGTGTGGTTCATGTATGCCCAATATTGGTGGTCCTTACTTTTATGGAAATTATCCGGGCATACCCATTGAAGGGATCACTTTCCAGTGACTCATTAGCAAAGCCTAACCCCGAGAACATCAAAAAGAATTGATCTCGTCAACTCCCATTAGCAAGGTGCTTTTAATGAGGTGAAATCCACCAATTGAATAAACCTTCATATATATATGTATATAGATTCATTTGACCATAATATATATATAGAAGAAAAAAAAATTAAATTGATACGCTTTGTGAAAATGTGAAGTTGGGTAACACTATTTTCTGTTTTTTGAGAAAAAAAATTAGCATATTTAGAAGTTCTTCAACTTTCAGCAAGCCAAAGAAATTTTTTTTTTAGAATTTTATTTTACAATATAAAAAAACTTGTTATAAATTTTATTAGCTTTCTATTACTTATTTTTTGGATTTTTTTTATTCACATTTGATATGTCAACTTAGCAATTGTTTGATTGTTGTTCATTAAAAATCAAGGGATTCATAAAAAATCGTGTGTTTTGGCACTAGTGTATTCCTTGTTAACTTGGCATTTTTGAAAAAAAAAAATTGTGTTACAATAATCTAGACAGACTTTACTTCGCTATTGTTATATTTACGAAATAAACTAATGCATATCATAATTACTAGAATTTTTTAAATTGAATCAATATGAAAAACTACAGATTTTGAATATGTTTAGCATAGCGCCAAGTTTCTCAACATATTAGTTAAAAACTAAAAGTATAAAAACTATGCTTTACAGAAGATGCACCAATGTAATGAACCATAAATTTGTCATATTTTTTTACAGTGTGTTTTGGAAGATACAAAACTTTGATTTCATTGAATCATAATGACCTTCAAAAAAAATTTGCAGACATTTTATTAGAAAATTAATTAAAATTAACAAATATGTATGAAATTCCATAAAATTTATATCTACTGAAAGTAGATTCAATTATGCAAATGTTGGTATTAGTTCTAAAAGTAAATTCGCCAAATTTCATGGAGTTTAACCATTCCAAATTTGGAGAAATGTGATAGCTAAGTTATTGCACAGTTACAGGGTAAAGTAGTTCGACCATACTAAAAACGCATTCGACTGAACGTATGATTGTCATTGAGGCCCGTTAAAATAAGCAGAAAACTAATTCGATCGAATTAATTTAAAATTTCGGCCGAATTATTTTAAAACTTCAACCCAAAATGTGTATATTTTTTGTCAACCGCAAAAATGAAACGATGCAACCCTCCGAAAAAAACATTTCGCCCAAACAATATAAATAAACGGAGCTGAAACATTATTTTCACACTCTTTTCTCATTTGGACTAAACTTTTAAACTAATTTTTTTGGGTTGAATTTTTAAAGGAAAATTCTTGGGCTTAATTTTTAAAGGAAATTTTTTGGGCTTAATTCTTAAAGTAAGTGTTTTGGGCTGAATTTTTTAAGTGATTTTTTTTTTTAAAGTAAGTCTTTTGAGCTGAATTTTTAAAGTGAGCCTTTTTGAAAGATAATATTTTTGGCTGAATATTTAAAGTGAGTTTTTTTTTAAGTCTTTCGTGCTGAATTTTTAAAGTGAGTTTTTTTGTCTAAATTTTGAAAGTGGGTTTTTTGTCTAAATTTTGAAAGTGAGTTTTTTTTTTTGCAGGATTTTGAAATTGATTTTTTTGAGTTGAATTTTAAAAATCTACATAGATTGAATTATCATGGGAAATCAAAGAAATTGCAAGAGAAAATATGATCAAATAAGAGACAGTGAGGCCCGTAGAGAATAATCGAGATTCGAGAAACTATTACAAAAGAAAGAAGGAAGAACACTTAAATATTGAAAGAGAAAATCCATCTCAACTAGAAGTTGAAGCAGGTATGTAAATGTAATTATTGTAAATGATATTTAAAATTTAACTAGTGTATTTTGAAATTTAATTTTCATTTGATGAGATTGAACATGTTGAAAGACAAAGTGAAAAAAATATTGAACCAATGATTGATGATGCTGTTGAAGGTGTTGAAAGAGATTCAAGTGAAGAATTTGAATCACCAAGTATGTATATATATGTCATGTGTATGATCAAAACTATACATATTTATTAATTTCAATTTCATTCAAACTCTATTTTTTAATTTAATTATTTAATGAATATTTATACCCATTTACATTTATTCTCATATGTACAGGTGAAATCAATATCGATGATGAGATGTTATAAAATGTTGACACTGACACATATGGAGATAAAAAAGTCGAGCATGTTATACGATATCGTGTTAAGCTCATTATTCATAAGTTCTTCAAAGATGAAAATGTGACAGTTCAAGCCCAAATTTTGAGAGGTATCTTAACATCAAAGAAATTAAAATAAGCTACAACTCTATTGGGTATTTGAAAATCAACAAAAGATAAAAAGGTGAAGGAAAATGTGATTCAAAATATAAATAGTGCTCTAAAATCAATTGGAAGATCTAGAAATAAAAGTGATATAGATGCACGTAGAGCAATACAAATGGCAGTGGTTTCATCAAGTATTAAAGAACATCGTTTGGTAAAATCTATGGAAAAAACGACCTTACGAAAAAAATTGCACAAACATAGGAAAATTTGATTGCAAATAGATGTAAATGATGAGCTCGCTTGTTGGACCATTATTTGTAAGCAACCATACAAAGATAGACTTGAAGAAGATGTTAAAAAAATAATATATGAATACTAGATGAAAAATTCACGTGTTTCACCAAAAGCATGAGATGTGATGCGGTGAAGAATAACAGGAAATCAGTATGAAGAACATGCAAAACATATCTTGGACACCACTGAGATAGTTTTGTTCAATAAGTTCATAGAAGAGAATCATGGAATTAATATCTCAATCAGTACTTTTGTGCAACAAAAACCATGGTATGTTAAACGTATCACTGTGCACGACACTTGTTGTTGTCGTTATCATGTGAAATTTAAATTATATTATGACACCTTCCTTAATTTTGGTAAAACATTTTGAAAAAATTCACCTCCTCCTTCCACTATCCATGATTTCATATCTGAAATTCTATGTGCAGAAGAAATTCATGAATTATTTTACCAAAAGAAATGTGTTGGTGGTGAAAAATGTGATCGTTATGGAAATTTGACTTTATTTCACAAGAAATATCCTATTGATATAAATGATCAATCATTGTCCAACCTAAAAGTGAAATGGAAGAGATATGAATATATCCATACATCGATTAGTTCAAATAGTATTACAAGTGCTAAAAGGATTGATATACAAGAAGAATAAATTTATGTGATAGAGTTTTTGAAGAAATTTGAGACATAATTACATAAATGCACCAAGCATTCACATAGAGCTCAATGGAAAGACCTTAAATTCAAAAAATACCGTGAAATTTTTCCACCAATGACCATTTTTTCAATAGTTAATTTTGCAGAGAATTACACATTTTTTGCACAAAATGAAATATAGAGTGAATATTATCATTATGACCAAGTCTCTATTCTTTTCCATATTATATATAGACATGTTGAACAAAATATTGATCATATAGAAAGCATCGGTGAGAATTGAAATGTTATTAAAGAATCACTTTTATATCAGCGATGATCGTACACATGATACACATTTTGTACAACATTGTTTTGATAAGATTTATGACTCATTGAAAGGTCATGGAATAAAATTCAATGAACATTGGATATGGTCAGATGGATGTGTAGGTCAATTCAAATATTCACGATCATTCTTTTGGTTGTGTTCTCTTCATATGAAAACCCACCTTAAACATTGTTGGAATTTCTTTGAGATTATTCATGGAAAAAGAGAACATGATAGTGCAGGGGCATGTATAAAACTAGTACTTTGAAGATATCAAATAGACCACTCTGAAAACCGACTTGTCTTAGCTGAACACGTTGTTCAATGGTGCATTGTTGCAATAAGCCATGAGACTAACCCATCAAGGGAGGTACAGAGGTATGTACATATATACAAATTAACTTGTCTATAGTTTTAATTTATGATAATTTTTATTAATTTTCTAATTTAAACATTTATAAATTATATGTTTTAAACAAAATCACGATGATTATCCTTGATATATAAATTGTATTTTAAATAACATATTTAAATTCTTGTTGTAATTTCCTATATAGGTTTTTTTGGCATATTGGAGTCCAAGATATAGATATATCTATTACATATGAAGCTAAAACAGTAAAAGGGACTCAAAAATTAAATTTAACTAAAACAAAGGAGTATTGAAATGTATTTGGATTTGATAAAAGAAAAGATTCCAGTTTTTGCCTTGTTTGCATAGAAGACACACAATCCAATGATGTTTGTGAAAACAATATGTATGTAAAAGCTTGACAACATACAAAACTAAATACAAAGGGGAAAATGTCAGTTGCAAGCTTCGAAGAGATGGAATCAGAGGAGACTATAGTATCATCTGAAGGTGATCGAGTTTCTGATCTTGTTAGAGAATGTAACATATCAATTTCTTTCAAAGGATAGATATATGTTTTATGTTTTTTAAATCATTGTGTATTAGTATCTAGATAATAGTTAAAATATAGAGACCTAGAAATAGATAATAAAATCAAGTCCATGTTGATAAAGTAAATTTCATGTTAATTATGATCTGAATTTACACTTTTTTTATTGTCCAGGAGATGTTTTTGTTCTAGTTCACCCATTAACAACAAAAAGTATTATTTGATGTGGTGCACTGAATGAAAGATAAAGTTATTAGAAGACTGTGATGATAACGGTTTTATATATGAAAGAGGGTCTATTATAATAAAAGGTTATTTTTTCCAAGAAACTCATCAAACTAAGAGTAATGTTTACTTTCAAGACTATCAACCCGATTTCATAATTGTCAATATAGTCACTTGGTCTGTGCAACGCGCATAAAGTTGACAGAAGTTCAATAAATAAATAAAATGAAAGTTAAGAAATAGAGAATGTCAAAATCTGACCATGAATGGATCATTGAGGATGGCATTCCATTAGAATTTTTTTAATTGAACTGCCCAACAATTTCTTCTCCTTGGGTTCATCTTTGAGAACTTAGAGTTCAAGTACATTGTTGGCCTTTCTTTTTGTGCACTCTTAAGTTGTACATTCTTAAGAATGTGATGATGTGAAAGCGATGCTCAATGGGTCTTGTATTGAGTTACAAATTTATATGTATATGTTACACAGCATTTTGTCACTGTCCCTGCAATCCCCGAACTCACACATTGGAGGGTCATTTCTGTGGCTAATAAGAAGTGTCATGCCTTGCAAAGACCATCATTTCATCCCTTTACATGAGAGAAATATTCCTCCTGTTGACAATTCCCTGAGTAGAACTGTAAAAACCCTTGTTTTTGCCATGGCGCTAGTAGCCAGTTACACTCCCGCACCGATTGGGAAAATTAACACTGAGCCCGTGCCAGTTGGCACTCTGTCCCAGTTAAGCACCCGCACCAAGATTTTTAAGGAATTTTTAAAAAAAATAGAGGCGAAGATTCCACCTCAACAACTTCGAGGATGAGTCATTAGGAGTGGTTGAACTAAATAACCACGGACTCCCTCCTTTATTTTATGGTTTTCCACCTCCCATGAGAAACTCCTAAATGATAGGCATCCCTCCCACCTTTGTAGGGATCCCAACCTCCTCCTTTTCCTCTATAAAAGAAGCTATCTCTCTTTGCATCAACTAGTTGAACAACTGAGTAGCTGAACTTGGAGAATTGATACTATAGCTGAATAACTGAGCATAGATTGAAGAGTTGCATTTTGAAAGAGATAGAGAAAGGAGGAACTTCATTGAGAGAGCTTGAGTCCATGCCCTCGTCTGAATCCCTTGACAAGTATTGAGACACGCTTCGGCTGAACCCTGTTGGAGGAGACTGCGACGTCAAAGCCTCGGTTATACCTCTTCCTTCTACTTATATATATACATGACTAGCGTTTGTGTTCCCGTTTTGTGTTATATTCGTTTGATTTAACGCAACATGCTTATCCCTCTTTGACTGGTTAGTGATTGCAAATTAAATTATTATGTTATATGTTTCTCTTGTGTATTGTGTTATGTGCAGGTATCCGAGCGTGAGTGCGGGCGGATTGTGACTTGCCAGGGCAGGAGCGAGAGGTCACCACCATTACAACTGCAACAATAGCATTGGACCCCAGGTAGGTCGATCTACCATGTCCTCTTTCATTCCGTAGTTAGGAACCTACATTCTAGCATGTCTCTTTTTTTTCTAGACCCACCCTAGGGCTAGAGGGATCATCTATGTCTGCAGAGAGGATTTACCTGCAGAACAAATTGGCGACTCCACTGGGGATCAGTGTGAGTTTGTTGTTTTAGCTTGTTGGGTCAACTTCGGTTCCTTTGAGTTTTTCACTCTTTAAGGTCTTCATCATTCGACGAGTTTAGTCGAACGACCATTTCCCTTGGGAATGCATTAAGCAAACCCAATCATGTTGTTGGTGGACAGCAATTTTCAAAATCTTCCACCTGGCGAATCCACAAACCCAAAAGACCTAATGACTCTACTGGCAGAAGACTCTGAACTGGTTAAAAAGATACAGTGACCTTAAATACAAAACTCAACCATTACAAGACCTAGACAATGAGCAAGATTATAGACAAATTAATAAAGGAAAATTACTGATCATGATGGAGAAAATGATGTACATACTTGGGAAAAGATTTAAAAGGCATGAGGCCAATTTAAATATTGATGATCTAGAGCAGCCCATACTCCTTTCAAATCAAGAGCAAACCCAAAAACTACAAAATAGGTATGATGAACAAGATTACAATGAGAGCAATGAAGAAGGTTGTCAGGAAACTCCTGATTGCCTACCTATTTCTTGTATTATGCCATTAAGAGAACTCCATAACCAGATTGCAAAATCTCATAGTAAGCAGTGCCTTGAGGAAAACATAAGTCTTTTTGAACCGACAAAATCTGAAAAAGGAGAAGAGACAATACAACCAGGGTTTCTTCCTTTATGTTTCGAATCATTTCAGATTATTAAAAGACAATGGCATCTTCATAATATGCTTGAAACAACTCATGAACCTTATAGTCGAAGTGACTGCCATGAAAATCATGAGGTGTTGGTTGAAATTGAGATAGATCAGGAAAAATAAGAGAATCCTCAAAATTCCCCTACGAGCACAAGTAATCATCCCCTAGAAGAGGCTCAAGAAGACATCCAGCCTCAAAACCAGTTAACACAAGAGGGAGAGGACTGTTGTCCTTCTGTCCAAAGCAAAGAGAAAATTCCTTCTCTTTTTACAGAGGAAGAAGTTGATCAGATATTAAATAAACAGTCAGCCCTCAATTCTTTATTAGAACAAAACACTTCTGCTCATTTTCCTACTAAATGTTGTTGTCTTGAAATAGAAAATAAACTTGTAGAACAGTTAAACGAACAAACTGATGACCCAATATGTTCGACTGACAAAATTGTTTATTCGGATGATTTTCCGAATTTCGATCAGTCTGATGATGATGATGATGAGTTCCAAGAAAAAACTAATCATGCAGGGCAACCAGCGTTTGATTGGTGTTATCATTTTCACCATCACCAGCTTGAAAGCCAAAAACATCCGTTTCAATCCATCACTAATGGCTTTCACATAATTGGAAATCAGCAGCCTTTCAACTCAGAAGGTGAAGAGAAGAGCAATAAAGAAATTTTTGAACAAAAGGAGCTTTCTCTTGAAAAAGAGGAAACCTTTAAATACTCTCCTGCTCAAGAATATAATAACCTCTTCATACAAATTAATCCACTGAATACAAGCATACCAGGGTTACCAGAAGACAACACTGTTAAATATGATGAGTCCTCCAGTTCAGAGTATGATGAAGATGAAGGAGAAAAACAAATAGAAGACTATCCTGTTGTGGATATATCATCTTCTCAAGAAGAAACTTCTCCCTTCACTGATATTAGTCTGTCATTTAAAGAGCCTAAATTTATATCAGAAGCAAGCATAGATTCAAAGAAAGAAGATATTTCACTGTTTGCTATTTTGCAGGTTAAAAATGATGATACTTCCAAGCTACATAGTGAAGAGATAGTCTTCAAAGCTGATGTCTTAGAAGTAGATGATCTACCAATTGTGGAGGATCAAAAGGAAGAGAATCTTCATCTTTTCTTTGTTGATCCTATGGAAGAGTATGTGGAAATCCCGACTGGCTCAAATTATCAAGCATTGACCCTTTGCAAGAGCCAGAGACATGAAAAGTTGTCACCTTTTGTGATAGCCTTGACATTGAAGGTTAACCTTCAATATGTTCTATGGATACCTCTGACAAGCAGCCAGAGTTACTACTTCTTCTTGACATTACTCAGCTGGCTGCATTGGCACTTTTGTATCATATGAATATGTAAATACTACATGTTTAGAATAGGTTAGATATGAATGTCAATAAAGCTCAGTTCCAAGCATGTAGTTAGTTGTTGTTTTCTGCTTTGGAGAAAAATCAAGAATTCAAAAATACAAAAACAAAGAAAGAATGAAAAGAGGGAAAATTGTCAAAGCAAGAAAGGTATAGCCCCATACCAAAAAAGAAATAAATCTGAAAGTGTGCAAGCCCAAATGCCACTCCTAAAAAACACACTTCTAATTAGTCAAACAATTTAATATTGACTAAATTAGCTTTAAATTTTTCTGCTGATAGGATAGTGAATTCGATTTGCCAAACTGCTTAATCTTGGCTTATCAGTAGATAGATTAGGATGGAAATTAAAGGTTCAAACATGTTCAAAATCTGAACCAAAGTTTCCAAAGAGAGATGACTCAAAACTGTTTTATTTTTCTGAGTCATAAAAGAGAAAAACTGGTTCTAATTTGCCCAAAATAAGATAGGATATCCAAGAAAAGTGTTGAAAAAAAAAATTAAAACAGAGCTCAAGAAAAAGGCCATAAAGGCTTTAGGATCTGGCTTCATTTCTGATTTGATTTTATAAATAATAATCTATGTGCAGCTTGTTTTTATACCATAGATCATAGAAAGTCAAACAGTTCAATCTTGACTTGACTGCTTTTAAATTTAAATTTGAGGAGCCAGGGATTTGTTGGTATTTTAATCTGTGGAAAGTGAACCGGTAGAAAATATTTGAGCTCAAGCTGTTTGAAAATACGAGTTCCGAGGGGAGAAGCAAGGGTAGAAATCAGATTAATTCATAACAAGAATAAAATGTTGCGAATAGAGTTTGCCAATCCAAGTGCACTCTGATGAAGAAAAAATGCTAGATCTGTAGGATTGGGTAGGTAGCAAGCTTGTTGATAAAGGTCCATTGTTTTCATGGCTGCCAAATATGTTTTTAGAGAATATTATTCAATCACAGGAGGACAGCCCAATGGATGAGGCAACTAATCAGCCTCCCAGAAATCAAGTCTGAATTCTTGATGCCTTCAAGAAGGCACCATCCCCAAGTGGAGCCACTGTTAGCCACCTATAATATTTTGTTATACCAAAAGGTGGCTAAGATATTTTTTGAGCCTCCAAAGAACAAATTTTATCACTAAAAATTGTTGGCTCTTGAAGTCTCTTCAGACCTACGTACCTAAATACGAATCCTCATTGTTGTCATTTTACATACTGGAAAATTATAGTTTAATAGCAATAAAAGCCTTTTGAAAAAGTATCATTTTTCTCCCCCTTTTTCTCCATATTATTCCTCTACTTTTCATAATTTTCCCCTTCCATTCATGAAAAATCCTCCTGACATGGTTTAAAACTATTTTTAAGCTAAGCTGAAACCCCCAAATCCATTTAAAACCTTGAAAATTTTCATAAAAAACAAGTTTTTGGACCTAAGCCCCTTGGACTAAGTCCTAAACCACCCACACCGTATACATCGTAAAACAAATACTTAAACTTGTGAAAGCTGCTAATCACATCGAACGGTCAAAAGTGTACATGTTTGTAAACCATTTAAATATGGATTTACAATGACAACACAATAACGGCATGAGATCATATTGTTATTTTAGATTTAACCACGAGCCCCGCCATGATAGGGTAGCTAAACTTCGTGAAAAAAATCCCTCTTTGATCAATTTTTCCTTTGTAAACCCAAAAACCCACTTTCCAAAGTTTTCCGAAGTTTTAAGTTAAAAACTTAAGAACACGTGATAAATGAAAATGGTTTGATCAAAAAGACCAATCGCGCAATCGCGATCGGAGAAATTACAAATGGGTTGATTGAAAGACCGGGCCCGAATGTTCTGATTGCGATTAGCCCTAGTTATATAAAGCCCCGGGCCCATGGTACTCCATACTCCCAGTGGCCCCGCAATCGGGCGCCAGCCTATAATATATATTTTCTGCCCGATCCACTCAAAACCTTGGTGTTTATCGAAATTTTCGGGTTTCTCGCAAAGTATAAGGGTCCCGCCGGTGCAAGAAATCAAAGGATCTGGACCGTTGATCTAGACCCGATCCGATGGCTATCGCCAAATCGCAAAGGGCTCAATCGCAAAGTTTCAGTCGCATGTTGTTGTGTGACCTCCCCGATTGCGATCCTCCAATTAAATCTGGGTCGTCCATCTCCCTGATGATCGGACGGACAGCGCTCAATCGCAAGTCTCTAATTGCAAGTTTCAAATCGCATGCGTTTTTGTTGCACTCCCGATTGTCGATCCCCGATCCAATCTGAGCCGTCCATCCTCCCGAAGATCCAACGGCCCTTATTCCCTCCGATCACAAGTCTTGCCCCGTTTCAAAAACCCTCCGATTCGTCTTCCGCCGTCGATCTGATCTGCAGATCAACGGCCAGTGCTTAATCGCATTGGAAATTTACATCGCATGCACTTGCCTGCCACCCCCGATTGAGATCCTCCGATTAGATCAGGACCGTCCACGTGTCCAGATCGGACGGTCCAAAACCACCCCGCCTTATTTCTTCTCCCCGCTCTCATTTTCTTGTTTTTCGCCGATCTCCACCGTTAGATATTTTTATCCGACGGCTACGCTCCTCCCCCGCCATCTGAAGTAGTTTAAACCTATTTTTTCGCAGGATTTCTTAATTGTTTTGTGTTTGATGCAGGTGTTCTAAATGGTTTTCCATTGTATAACGAAGAAATGCCAAGGGCTGGGAATGACGATTCTCATGCCCTCGTTTCATTACAGAGAAGCCATCCACAGGGCTCTATTCCATGTTTCATTAGTACTCTATGAGTATTGATGCCGTAAAGCCCAGTGCGGGTCTGCACGTTGACAAGACAATGTTTTAATTCAAACACAGTTAGAGAGTATCAGTTTTGAAGACAGAGCACAGTAGATGAAGATTGAAGACATTTTTTATGGGGATTACGGCTAAGACAGTTATCAAAAGCCTAATCCCCAATCTAAAACACAGTTTAAAGGAAAACCTAAAGTGTTTTATCAGACACAAAAGTTTCCACTGCTTCAACTGAGGCGAATTGATTCCTCAGCTACTACAAAGAGCCACCTGTCGCCTCAAACCATTCAAAATCGAGGCCGAAGTTATTGATTCAGGAAATATCTGCCTCCAGCGCTGCCAAGAAGTTAATTCTGCCAAAGGAGTGTAATAGAAAATAGCTGCAGAGTTGCTCCAGACAGAGTATAGGGCCTCAAAGTCAAATAAAGCTCCCACCGAGCTTTGATATTAATTGTAAAACATTAATACAGTGATCCACCTGTACACTTCTCCATCGAACCCCTCAAGAGACCAAGAAGTCATTTAATCTGTATTAATGGTTCACGAGATATTTTTGTTAGTTCTCACCTCCTCATCTTCCTATAAGTACTTCTGCATAAGATGAGAAGGTTGGTTGATGTTTGATCACAAGTTGTAATATTGAAACTCTCTGAAATAAATATACAAGTCTGTTGAAGTTGAAAATAATTTGGAGTCTTGGATGTCTTGATGATGCCGTCGCATGTCTGTTCCTGAGAAGGCTCTATCATTGGATCCATGAGCTTGGTTGTTGGTGAAGTGCTCTGAACTGTTAAATGTTTTTTCCTTGTTTTCATTATGTTCCATAATTTCTTACTACAGTAGGCTGAAAGTTTTAGGCTAAGAAATGACTCCTAGAAGCACCTTAGACCTGTTCACCCTTCACTGTTTTATGTTTTCTTCTGCTGAAGTATTTTAGAGGCTTTAAAACTTCTCTTTAGTCTTCATGCTCGTTTATTTCCTTGATATCTCAAATAGTAGGTTTCAGCATGTTATGGTTCTCCCTGCTTGTCTGCCATCACTTGAAAGCCGTTATTGAAATCTCCCTTCGAAGTACCATTGTCTTGAGTTAACCAAAGAGGTCGGTTTTGATCTTACCCTTTGCCCCAGCTTAAACAGTTGTTTTGAAGGTCTTTATAGTTGCAAACACAGATGTTATTTAGGTGTTCCCTCTTCTATGAATGCAATTATCAGTGAATCTTTTATGTTTTCTAAATCCTTTTAAATAAGATCTTTGAGGAAATAGGGTGTTCCCCGAATCTTAGATTTCATTTTAGAAGTTGTCTTGAAATCATTATTTGCTTAAAGAATGTTTGTAGAATTTATGGTTAGCCCTATCTATCAAATATCTCTTTATTGATAAGTTATGTTTCTCAAGTTCCCTTTGTTGAGAATTAAATTTCTTTTTCCAAATCATTAATGTCCATCTCATTCCAAAACAAAAGATCCTGTGGCCAAGTTAGATTTGCCCTTTGATATCCCATATCCCTTGAAGAGTTTGTCATGATCTTATTTTGACTCCATTGCCCAATGAACCGGATATTTCCTCTTTCTGTCTATCTTTCCTAGACCTTTCATATTCTTCTGTATCAACTCAACCCAACCAAACAAACATCTGCACGTAATAACTAGTCTAAAATTCCATAACCAAAGCAAACAAGATAAACCTTTGCAAACAAATATTTGAGAGATCCCTCTCTGAGAACAGGAGGACTAGATCCTGGAACTCTAAAGATTGTTTCTGATGTTGCCTTGTCTTTTGATTTGCCAAACTATCAAAACACGGGGAACCAACATGTCCTATAGCCATTTTGAGGATTTTTGTTACAAAGTGTTCGAAACAGGGATTGCGTTCTTAATTTTTTTTTGCATCCCTTTTGCATTCATCCTTCCATTAAGGAAATTTGCGTTCTTTTATTTTTCGTCTCAAAGTTTGCTTTTCGTTAAAGTGCATTAGATCACATTGCATTACAAATTCATTGTTGAGATTTATCATTGAAATTAGATTACATTGTTTAATGATTAGAAACTAAAAATTGCATTGAGTGCATTCTCTTTCATTAAAAGCATGCATTGAGTAGATTCTCATTTCATTGAAAAATGCATTGAGTGCATTCTTATTCTTTCAAAAGAAAAAGGAAATTGTCCATAGATTACAATTGCATAGTTTTCAAAAAAGAGAATTTTGCATAGATTACATTGCATAATTCGCATTGTTGAATGTTTTAGATTACTTTTGGATAGTGAAATTCATCTAGTTAGGAAAAAGTTTTGTTTGCAGTATTATTGTTTGTTTCATCATTGTTTGAGACTTTTCCCTTAACTAGATAGCATTCATCGAATTGAAATATTTCTTTTCTCATATAGTTGCATATAAGAGATTGTCAGATGACATTCGATAGGGCCTTAAAACTGAGACATAATTCAAGATCAACTTTAAAATTTATTCAATCAAACTAAGGAAGCATTGAAACATAACACACATATTTTAGAAATCTAGGCTAGTGATGTGTTCCGACGTCGTTAAACCTAGTAGCTTTTGTTCGCCTTCTGGCTTTAGATAGTGCTAGTATGGACTTGTGCTCCCCGTACCGTCGAGTATATAAAGGGAAACCCCATTAGCTTGCAATATTTTATCCATAGGAAGATGAGTATGCGGCCTTGTAACTGTGATACACCGAACACGGCATTCGGGGAGACTACTTGCACATACGTTAAGTCCTTGGTCATTTCTCTTTCATTTTATCACCAAGGTGTATATGGAAGTTCACAAAAACTTGGTACATCCTCTTGCATAGATTACCTGAGTAGTCATTTTTTGTCTTTTCGTGACTCTCTAAAAGTGAAAATATCATCGAGCGCTTGTCCTTTCACGCTCATTTCAACCTGAAAGTGATAGAGTCACCTTTTTCCTATTTCTCGACTCTTAAAATATGAAATGACAAAGTTTTGTTTCAATGTCTTAAAAATTTAACTGCCCACGAAATATTCATGGTTAAAGTTATCTTCCTTAGTGTTTTGTTTTATGGTTGTTTCCAATGGTAACATTTCCGGAGTTTACCAACCAAGGAATCCCCTCCGAAGGAAATCTTGGTCTTTTCCTGCTTTTGGAAATGTTGGTGCTCCTTATATGGCAACATTGTCCCTGCCTGGGTTAACTGTTGGGTTTCCTGTTGGGTTATTTTCAACCTCTATGGTCTCGAGTGTTCCGCCCACGGTACAACTATCTCCTCCACCTGAATAACATCATGTTGATTCTAAGGTGGACCTCTCCCCTTCTTTGCCTATTCCTTCATCCTCCTCTTCTACTTCGCCTGGTGAAAATCTGGACTTTAGTAACCAAGTGGCTAAGAAGAAGAAGAAGAAGAAGTCAGATAAGAGAGAGGCCAACTCTACGGCTATCGCGCCTCAGTCACCTTCTCTTGATAAACCACCCAGCCTTCCACGGAAAGTAAAATTCCCTTACATGTTGTGCAAAGGTGACCATCTTCTTCGAGACTACCCTGGCATTCCCAAGGTACTTGAAGCATGGTCCGACGGTCGTTTGTCGTTGCCTTTGGCTTCTAGAAGTGTTGTTGGTGGCACATCTTCAACTAGTACTGATAAGACTCGTAAGAAACAGGGTAAGATTACCAATCCCTGTAAGTTGTGTGAAGGGCATCATCCCATTCACCTTTGTCCGTACATGGATGAAGCCAGTAGGGTCTTGGACAACCCTACTATTTCAGTGCCCTGCCTTCCGGTTGGTTACCAAAATCTTTCTTTGAGTCCTCCACTAGTTGATCCAACGATTGATCAAGATTCATCTTTGGTCGATCTCGCTCCCCTGGAAATTCAAATTTACGAATCCATTCCTGACCAACCATTGGTTGTGGAATCAATTGATCTAACTCTGCCTATGGTTCATCAGATTTTTTTTGTTGAGAGTGGCTCACAAGCTCCCCACGTTCCTCTTGTTTCTTCAGATTCCTCAGACTTGGAGAAAGATTCTCCCGTCCCCGTAGTTCAAGAAGTTGCTCCTCCTGCTCCTGTGATGGAGGTACTGGAGGATGTTCCTCTTGCTCCAGTAACACCAGGGGATGACCATCTCAGTTCTATGGCACCCCCTCCAAATATTTTGGTCGCCTCCTTCGATTGGAGTCGATTTGCAGGATATCACCTTCCTTCTTATGTGCCTTTTGAGATTACGGTACAGGCCTTTGATATGGTCGTACCTAGCACGATTATAGATGAAGGAACGTCTGTTAGTATTCTATCTTCCACTCCTTGGAAATATTTTGGTTCTCCACCACTTGTGCCTGTTACCCAGAATCTGTTGGCATTTAACAGAGGAACCAGTCACTCGTTAGGGATCCTTCCGAAGTTGCCTATTACTTTAAGAGGGAAAATGATCCATGTGGATATTGGTGGTCACCCGCCTATTCCACTTGGGGCTCCACCATTGTCTATTTCAGTTTTTCAGTTTCGGCACAGTTTACTATTTTTAGCAGTTTTTCGGGTCCTAAACTTCCGGAGCCGTTTTGAGGCCCTAAACGACGTTTTTTTGGGAAAACGGAGGGCAACATGGGTCCATGGACCAATGTTTCCTGTTCCAAATTTGTATTCCTCGGATATATCTTTCTAACGAGGTATGGTACGCGTCAAACAGAGATCGTATGCCAAAGTTACGCCCCTGGGAAGTTGAAACACCAATTTACCCAAACGGGGCCCATAGTTTTGGCGCTTCATCTTCTAGGGTTAGGGTTTTGGCTGTTTAGGATTTCCCATTGTTTCTAAATAATAAATAGGCCCTCGAGCCTCATTGTAACTCAGTTCAGAGGCCTGTAGCCGCCACATCTCTTCTCAGAGATAGCTACCAGCGCCTAGCTAGTTTTATTTCCATTATGTCTGTAAGCAAATTTCAGTTCTTTGATATTAATGAAATGAAGTGTTATTTCCGCTACATCTCTGTATTTATGGTTATATGTTTATTTTGTTGCGTTTCTGCATAAATCTGGATCAATGGTATCAGAGCGGTCTGCTTTTTCTCGATCCTTCTTTGCATGTCCCCAACGAGGTCGGGGTATAAGGAGCTAGGGCTTGATCTGGTGGAACCTTTGCAAGATCAGCCTCGCAAACCTCGACGGGCGCCCATGGGGGACGAAAAGAAAGATGAGGGAGCAGGAGATCCTATCAAAATATTGCTCGAGGAGGCCCTCGAAAGACAAAGGAACGTGATGATGGATAACTTTGCTCAGATCCTTCAACGGCTACCCACCGGTGGCACATCTACATCCAGCAGCCACTCTGGAGGCGCGACTCCTTTTAAGGTACAAGTAATTTTGACATTCCCATATTTGAGGGTCAAATAGACGCAGATGCCGTAGATAGATGGTTGAATCTGTTAGAAGGATATTTCTCGGTTCATGACTTTTCAGACCGGGAGAAGATTATTTTTGCACTCCTCAAAGCTACCCCCATGTTAAGGACTGGTGGGAAACCTACTGTGAGAACAAGGACCAGACAGAACCCTCTCTGTTCTCGGCCGTACCAACTTGGAATTCTTTCCGAGACGCCGTCAAGGAACAGTACTATCCCGTGGAGAGCTATGAGGACAAGTACATACAATGGACCACGCTGCGACAACAAAGGGATCAAGATGTGCATGAGCTGACGAATCTGTTCCATACCCTGCGCACAAAGTTGGGTATCAAAGATTGAGAGAAACATCTGGTGCTAAAGTATCGCAGCTGTCTGCACAAATACATTCAGGAGGAAATGGAGTTCCTTGACATCTCCTCGCTTGTTCTGTTTATCTAGGTATGTGCCCAGATTAATAATCCAAGCGAAGAAGCAAGGCTTTGGATCTGCCAATGAGCTCAAAAAGCAAAGGGAAAGGTGCTTCCAAACCGCGAAACAAAGGACCGAGCAGGCATGGTGGCTAGACTACTCACTTTGAAACCCTGAAAAAGAAAACATTGTACAAAGCCAAAGAAGGACACGGGGAAGAGTGAATTGTGAGTTCCGCAAGAGCTCCACTCACAACCTGGTAGTGTAGGACCAGCGTTAGCTAGTGGCGAGATGAGCTTCCAGTGGATGTATAGCTGCAAATCAATTTGAAAAAAGGCAGGTATTTTGAGTTCCTGAGTCAGAGCCTAACACTGTTGCCTTTGCCAAAGATCCAAGGAGGCACTCCATTCGGAGGAAAGGAGCGTCTCACCCTCTCTTCCACTCCAGGATGTGGGTAAGAATAGGTGGAGTTCGTGTCGACAATGGGAGCCAAAAGAACCTCATTTCAGCAGACGCCGTGAAGCGGTTGGGCTTGCCGACCACAGCTCACCCCCATCCATACACCATCGGGTGGCTTCACCAAGGACGAGATCTCCGCGTCAGCCAGCAGTGTCGCCTTCCCTATAGCATCAAGCCCTTCACGGATGAGGTATTATGTGGCGTTGCTCCTATTGATGTTTCTGATGTATTATTAGGACAACCATACTTGTGGAAGCGTCATGCTGTGTATGAGTCTCGGCCTCGTGCTGTTATTGTTACTTTGGGAAATAAGTTGTACAGGATACCGGAGGTACCACCTCCTGCTGCTATCTCTTTGGTTACTGCAAAACAATGCAGTAAGCTCATTTCCCAAACCAGGAAATTCGTTTTCCTGATGATCCGCCCCCAGGGCAAGAAGAAGACTGTGGCCACGACCTCCAGACAGGGCTCCTCTGCACAATAACAACAAATGGATAAGGTTGTGGAGGAGTACGGGGACATATTCACCTCACCCACAGGGGTTCCTCTGCACTGTCAGGTCAAGCACCCGATTGATCTGACCCCAGGTGCGCCGCTACCTAATGGACCGATCTATCGGCGCTCTGTTTTGGAGAATGATGAAATCAAGAGACAGATTCAGGAGCTGTTGCAGAAAGGTCACATCAGACCAAGTTCATCGCCCTGTGGGAGCCCGATCGTGTTGGTACAGAAGAAGGATGGGACGTGGAGACTCTGTATTGACTATCGGGCGCTGAACAAGATCACTGTCCGGAATAGGTACCCAATCCCACGGATTGATGACCTCCTGGACCAACTCCAAGGTGCAAAATATTTCAGTAAGATCGACCTGAAGTCTGGGTATCACCAGGTACCAATTGAACCCTCTGATGTGTGGAAGACTGCCTTCAAAGCTAAGGAAGGCCTTTTTGAATGGCTGGTCATGCCTTTCGGGTTGATGAATGCTCCCACAACCTTCATGAGGATGATGGATGACATCTTGCGACCATTCACCAACTCATTCGTAGTGGTGTACTTGGATGACATTCTGATCTTCAGCAAGACTTGGGAAGAGCACCTTCATCACATCCGACAAGTCCTCCAAACACTGCGGCAACACAAGTTGTGTGCCAATTTGGAGAAGTGCACGTTTGGCATGACCCAGGTTCAATATCTGGGATACATTATTGATGAAAGAGGGGTGCATGTGGATCCAGCCAAGATCCAAGTCATTCGGGATTGGCCAGCCCCAACCACTATAACAGAGCTTCGCAGCTTTCTGGGTCTTGCTAATTTCTATCGGAGGTTCGTGTTGGGATTCTCTCATATCACTTGGCCTTGAGTCAAGTCACCAAGGGAGGAGCGAGAGCAAAATTTTTTTGGTCGGAACCTCAACAGAAGGCGTTCACAGAACTGAAAAACCGCCTCTGTTCTGCCCCAGTGCTCACTTTACCAGACTTGCAACAGCCATTTGAGATCGAGACAGATGCCTCTGACTATGCTATTGGGGCGGTTCTTACTCAACAGGGACATCCAGTGGCATTTCACAGTGAGACATTGTCTGACACAGTTCGCAAGTACCCCACATATGACAAAGAAATGTACTCCATTGTGCAAGCTTGTCGACAATGGAAGCATTACATTTTGGGGAAGGAAACAATGATCCACACAGACCACAGGCCCCTGCAGTTCATACAGACACAAGGGAAGTTGCAGAATGATCGCCATCAGAAGTGGTCTACATATCTGCAACAGTTTCATTTGAACATCAAGTATAAGAAGGGTAGCACCAATCATGTTGTAGACTGCCTCAGCCGACCACCGATCGTGGCGCTCACCACTGTGCTCAACTCTTGTGGGAACGAGACTTCTGATTGGCCGCTTCTCTATGAGAGTGACCCAGAATTCGGCCACACTTACAAGGCACTCTTGGGGGGCACGCAAGTTCCAAATTTTCACCTCCAAGATGCACTTTTATGTCACCTAGGACACCTTTGTGTTCCTTCAAGCGAGCGTGCCAAGATGATATTGGAAGCACACTACAGTCGAGTCGCTGGGCATTTCGGGGTCGAGAAAACAGTAGCAATCCTGCAGAAGTATTTCTATTGGCCGAACCTTTGAAAGGATGTTGAGAAGCACATCAGATCCTGCACTGCTTGTGCCATTGCCAAACCGACCATCAAGAAGCAAGGCCTATATACTCCTCTACCTACCCCTAGTCGACCTTGGGAATCCATCTCCATGGATTACATGTAGGGCTTGCCTTCTACTAAGCAGGGAAATGACTGTGTTTTTGTGGTCGTCGACAGATTCTCGAAGATGGCCATTATGGCGGCCTGCAAGAAGAATATCACAGCAGAAGCCACTGCTAAACTCTTCTTTGAACGAGTGTGGGTGCACTTGGGGATCCCACAGTCTATCATATCAGATCGGGATAGCAGGTTCCTCAGCACATTTTGGTCCAGCCTCTGGTCGATGTTGGATACCAAGCTCACCAAGTCCACAGCTTTCCATCCCCAAACGGATGGCCAGACAGAGGTCGTCAACAGAATGATTGTACACATTCTGCGCATGTACAATTCAAAGCATCCACGCACATGGGACGAGAGCCTCCCTTATGTACAACATAGTTATAATCGGGCTCTCCACAGTTCAATCAGCCATAGCCCCTTTCAGGTGGGCTTGGGATTCCAGCCACTATGTCCCATTGACGTAGCCATGCCATTTGCAGCTGCTCAGGCCAATTTAGCTCATGTCCAGTCTAAAGTTGACAAAGCCAGTAGCTTCATCGAGCGCATTCAACACATCCGCCAACAGGTTCATGATATATTGGACAGAGCCAATGCCAAGTACAAGCAACACCATGATCAACACCGGGTGCCACACAACTTCCAGGTGGGTGACAAAGTATGGCTACATTTGCAGAAGGAGCGCCTCACTGGACCCCACCGGAAGCTTCGCCCGCTCTGATACGAGCCGTACACCATCACCAAGGATGTAGGGAACAATGCATTCGAGCTCAGTATTCCACCATTCCTTGGTCTGCACCCAGTCTTCAATGTGGATCGCCTTCGTCCTTACTTCCCACCTCTACTGGACACCTCGGACATTGCAAAACAACTCACACCAACTGAGTTAAATCTAGACTGCATGGAACAGGCCACCACAGATTGCATCATGGACATGCAAATCAAGAACACTCGCCAGCAGAAGATCCAACTATATCGGGTTGTCAAAGCTGGCCAACTCCTGCACCAAGGAAAGTGGTTCACAAGGGACCAAGTTCAGCAGAAATTTCCTCATCTCATGGAGGAACTTAACGCAATGGGGACCATTGCTTCCTAAGGGGGGAGGAATGATCCAGGTGGATATTGGTCGTCACCTGCCTATTCCACTTGGGGCTCCACCATTTTCTATTTCAGTTTTTCAGTTTCGGCACAGTTTACTATTTTTAGCAGTTTTTCGGGTCCTAAACTTCCGGAGCCGTTTTGAGGCCCTAAACGACGTTTTTTGGGAAAACGGAGAGAAACATGAGCCCATGGACCGATGTTGCTCGTTCCAAATTTGTAGTCCTCGGATAGATCTTTCTAACGAGGTATGGTACGCGTCAAACGGAGATCGTATGCCAAAGTTACGCCTCTGGGAAGTTGAAACACCAATTTACCCAAACGGGGCCCATAGTTTTGGCGCTTCATCTCCTAGGGTTAGGGTTTTGGCTGTTTAGGATTTCCCATTGTTTCTAAATGATAAATAGGCCCTCGAGCCTCATTGTAACTCAGTTCAGAGGCCTGTAGCCGCCACATCTCTTCTCAGAGATAGCTACTAGCGCCCTAGCTAGTTTTATTTCCATTCTGTCTGTAAGCAAGTTTCAGTTCTTTGATATTAATGAAATGAAGTGTTATTTCCGCTGCATCTCTGTATTTATGTTTATATGTTTATTCTGTTGCGTTCCTGCATAAATCCGGATCAGAAAACCGTCTATATAGACGTGATGGTTGTTCCAGGCCCCTTGGATTTTAATTTACTTTTGGGGCATGACTATGCTTATGTCATGGGAGCGCTTGTCTCTTCCCTCTTTCATGTGATTTGTTTTCCACACAAAGGTCAGATTGTGACCATTGATCAGCTTTCATTCTTTGGTCCTGACGTGACATATGGTCCACCATCGTCTCTTCCAGATCTTTATCTGTCGGTTGTATCTTCCCTGCCACAGGTCAATTATGTGGCTACCTGTCCCATGACCGCATTCATTGATAGTTCCATTGTGCATCTTGTGCTGGGGGAATTGGGTCCTGACTTCCAAGATGTTTCCCTCCCATCAGATTAACACCTCTTGGAAGTCATGACTTCTTATTCGACATGATGAGTTGTCGGCGGAGCAGAGTTCATTTTCTTGTGTCAAGATCCTTAAAAAATGAAACAAGGTCGTCGGAGCACAGTTCATTTTCTTGTGTCAAGCTCCTTAAAAAATGAAACAAGCTCTTCGGAGCACAGTTCGTTTTCTTGTGTCAAGCTCCTTCAAAAAATGAAACAAGCTCTTCGAAGAAGAGTTCATTTTCTTGTGTCAAGCTCTCTAAAAAATGAAACAAGATGTCATGAGGATAGTTCTTTTACTGTGTCAACCTCGTTAAAAAATGAAACAGGTTCCCTTTCCAATTTGAGTCTTTGATTAGATCTCGTGAAATCCAAGTTGAGTCTTTCGCCTCATCTCGTAATTTAACCTTCATTCCATCCACATGTCAGTAACTAGCAGCCTACTCCGGTGAATGCGTTGAAGCTTAGGGGGCATGTACCTCGAATTGAGTCACCATGCTGGGGGCATGCAGAATTTTTCAAGCATAGTTTATCTTTGTTTCAAGCTTGTGTAAAAATAAATCCAACCTCAAGCAAAGTTTCCTGATTTCAAGCTTGTGTAAAAATGAAACCATTCTTATTTTACCTCTCGTGATTTCCATATTATCAGACTATTTTGCTATATGAACCTTGGTTTTCTCATTCCATCGTCCCCATCTGCTTGGCCGATCATACACCTTCACATGGTTGTTTTACCCATTCCCGAGGAACCGCTACAATGAGTGGTCTTATTAGCCAGCCTCTTGACCTTTACTTGTTCTGAGTAGTTCCACCATTACCGGAACCAGTTGCTACCCTTAATACCACTCATTCTTCCAGGTGGAATCATCTTTCAACTCTTTTCTGACTCTCTAAAATTGAAAATATTGTCGAGATTCTTATCATTTTGAACTGGTTAAATGGTTGTGAAACGATATCTACCCCGTATACCTTTACCCCTTTTTCGAGCTGGGAAGGATTATTTCAGATATTTAAGCGGTTCTTTCAGATATTGTTTTCTACCTTTTCGGATCTGATAGACTACCTACGAAAAGGGCCATGTTGGAGTTTTCTTTTCTGCCTTCTTTTCAAACTCTCTAAACATGAAAATATGTCGAGTTTTCCCTTTTTCAGACTCGTTAAACCCTGATGACATCGGACTTCGTCGTCATGATGTTACTCGAGTTCCTCCTTCCTAGGGCTCGTAAAATGTATTAGGTTGGATTTGTCTGAAGGACAAACTTACATCGCAAGCATATGCTATCCCCTTAAAGCTTGTTTTAAAAAATAATTGGGGTACTCGCTAGATATGGTGGGGGAAAATGGAACCAAGTTCTAGTTACATTGGCAATATGTCACTCTTGAACATGACACTTGTCTGCATTCGTGTCGGGTTGGGGACATCTCATTTCGTCATTTTTTTCCTCCATGGGTTTGGGTAATCTCTTTTGACCTCTCATTTTCTCTCTGCCACGTCATCATGACCTTAGATCCCTTGATGTTAAATACTTCCAAATCCAGTGTCGTGTCGCTTATATGTTCAAGAGAAGTTTGCCTCTGCAGTTGTCAACCTCCCTCTAATTCTTTGTTTGTCCTGATTCACTATCATCATGTTCCTATGTCTCGTGTCGATGATGTGGGAAACATTATGGCCCTCCTTCGACCAGGTCACTTCCTGTTGACTTCAGCTCATTTTCCAGGAATTTGATCTAGATACTCCCTTCTGGTACCTTGGAGCCTGCATGCCTCAATAGCAGGTTTTTCGCATTCGACGCAAGGTTCACACCATTGGCCTTTGATCGAGTGATTTTGCGGGTGTTTTACATCATATCACTATTCAAATTCCGTAGATTTTACCTTTTGTACCTTGAGGACCATCGTCATCATTGGTGGTTTCTCTCGCATCTGTTAACGACTTTCATCATTGGCTGGTAATCAGACGATTTTCTTGCATGTTCAACTTCAGCTCATACATTCGCATGCTTGAAATTGTACTTGTCCGGGTTGAGATAGAGCACAAGACCCTGAGTTTTGTCTGATAAAATCCAGGCTGTGGATTTTTTTGGATTATCATGACTTATTACATGACTCTTTTGATTGGATGGCCGCGACCATACCTGAGTCCATTTATTGATCCTTATTTTTGGATGGTTGCATCCATACCTCGGATCTCAGTTTTTATGTACTCTATTATGGATGATTGCACCCATGCCACATGTTCATTAATCACAGCTATCAGTTGTATTTGTAATTTCAGGTTTTCCGACAGTTGTGTTTGGTTCAAACACTTTCTCATAAAGCATTTCGCCCTCCCTCTCCCTCGGACCTCATGCTTTAGGGGGCATCTGTTACACAGCATTTTGTCACTGTCCTTGCAATCCCCAAACTCGCACATTGGAGGGTCATTTATGTGACTAATAAGAAGTTTCATGCCTTTCAAAGACCATCATTGCATCCCTTTCATGAGATAAATATTCCTCCTATTGACAATTCCCTCAGCAAAACTGTAAAAACCCTTGTTTTTGCCTTGGACGAGTAGCCAGTTACACTCTCGCGCCGATTGGGAAAATTAACACTGATCCCGCACCATTTGGCGCTCTGTCCCAGTTAAGCACCCATGCCAAGCTTTTTATGGAATGTTTTTTAAAAATAGAGGCGAAGATTCCACCTCAACAACTTCGAGGATGAGTCATTGGGAGTGGTTGAACTAAATAACCACGAACTCCCTCCTTTATTTTATGGTTTTCCACCTCCCATGAGAACCTCATAAAGGATAGGCCTCCCTCCCACCTTTTTAGGGATACCAACCTCCTCATTTTCCTCTATAAAAGAAGTTATCTCTCTTTGCATCAACTAGTTCAAAAGCTGAATAAATGAACTTGGAGAATTGATACTATAGCTGAATAACTGAGCATAGATCGAAGAGTTGCATTGTGAAAGAGATAGAGCAAGGAGGAACTTCATTGAGAGAGCTTGAGTCCATGCCCTCATCCCATCTGAATCCCTTGACAAGTACTAAGATGCACTTCGGTTGAACCTTCCTGGAGGAGACTGCAACGTCAAAGCGTCGATTGTACCTCTTCCTTCTACTTATATATATACATGACTAACGTTTGGGTTCCCGTTTTGTGTTATATTAGTTTTATTTAATGCAACATGCTTATCCCTCTTTGACTGGTTAGTGATTGCGAATGAAATTATTATGTTGTATGTTTCTCTTGTGTATTGTGTTATGTGCAGGTATCCGAGCGTGACTGCGAGCGAATTATGACTTGCTAGGGCAGGGGCGAGAGGTCACCACCATTACAACTGCAACAACAGAATTGGACCCTAGGTAGGTTGATCTACCATGTCCTCTTTCATTCTGTAGTTAGGAACCTACATTCTAGCATGTCTCTTTGTTTCTAGACCCACCCTAGGGCTAGAGGGATCGTCTCTGTCCGCAGAGAGGATTTACCTACAGAATGGTATACTTCCTGTTATGTAGGTGTATTGAGCATTTGATCCTGTTGTTATTATGTTTGCATGCATGACAAGTAATTTAAATGTATACATTAGCTGGTCTTAAATGATTTCATACATGAAGGCAAAATGTATTAGCCTTTCTATACATGAATGAAAAATGTACATACCATATTTTATAATGCAATTTTAAGTTATGATTGTTTTAGACATCTACAACAAATTATGAGATTCAAGTAAATGCAAAATGTACCATGTTTTGTAATTTGCATTTTTACTAGATTCATTTTAAATAAATTGACAAAACAAATTTAAACAAAACCTAAGAATCATCTACTAACATTATAAGAATGTTTGAATGTAAAATGTACCAACTAAATGCAAATTTACTTTCATTGCTCCATATTCATGAACTTAAATATGTAAAACCTTTAAAAGAATCAAACCATGTATCATGCATATTGTGGGCCATGTTTTATAATGCAATTTTATCTAGTATTTTTGTGAATTCAAACAACTTTCTATTAAAATTTAACTATCAACCGACATCCATAGTAGCCTTTCTATACATTAATTCAAAATATACATACCATATTTTATAATGCAATTTTAAAATTGTATTACTGTTTTAGACATCTACACCTAATTATAAGATTCATTCAAATGCAAAATGTGCACCATGTTTTGTAATTTGCAATTTTGATAGAATCATTTTAAATAACTTGACATTGAAATAACTTTAAACAAAACCTAAGAATCATATACTAACATTATAAGAATGATAGAATGCAAAATGTACCAACTAAATGAAAATTTACTTTCATTGCTACATATTCATGTACTTAAATATGTAAAACCTTTAAGCATCAAAGCATGCATCATGCAAATTGTACCATCTTTTATAATGAAATTTTATAGTATGTTTGTGCATTCAAACAACATTATATTAAAAGTTAACTATCAACCGACAACCATATTAGCCTTTCTATACATGAATGCAAAATGTACATGTACCATATTTTATAATGCAATTTTAAATTATGATTGGTTTAGACATCTACACCTAATTATAAGATTCATTCAAATGCCAAATGTACCATGTTTTGTAATTTTCAATTTTAATATATTCATTTTAAATAACTTGACATTGAAACAAATTTAAACAAAACCTAAGAATCATCTAGACTAACATTATGAGAATCATTGAATGCAAAATGTACGAACTAGAAATGAAAATTTACTTTCATTGCTACATATTCATGAACTTAAATATGTAAAACCTTTAAGCATTAAACCATGCATCATGAAAATTGTACCATGTTATATAATGCATTATTATAGTATGTTTGTGCATGAACAACTTTATATTAAAATTTAACTATCAACAAACATCCATAGCAGCCTTTCTAGATACATGAATGCAAAATGTGCATACCAAATTTAGAATGCAATTTTTATGATTTTTTTAGACATATACACCTAATTATAAGATTCATTTAAATGAAAAATGTACCATGTTTTGTAATTTGCAAATTTAATAGATTCATTTTAAATAAAAAGTGACAAAACAACTTTAGACAAAACCTAAGAATCATCTAATAACATTATAACAATGATCATGCAAAATGTGCCAACTAAATGCAATTTTACTTTCATTGCTACATATTCATGAACTTAAATATGTAAAACCATGTTTCAAGCATCAAACCATGCATCATGCAAATTTTACCATGAAAAATATACATAAACTCCAAAATTAGAATATATTAAATCATAATAAAGAGTTCTAGATTTAAAATATGTCCAAAATTTATATCTTTATAAAAGTAAATATATAATAAAATGTTCTCAAATAAAAATATGCATTAATTCATAATAAAGAGTTTTAATTTAAATATGTCCAAAAATTATGTCATGGTAAAAGTAAATATAACATAAAAATATTATGAACTAAAAAGTTGCATCAATTTAGAAAATCTGACTGAAATATACGATCTATCAAGTTCCTCGTGCTCTCATCTAAATCATGGGGGGCCTACACAACATGTATAATTGCATATATACATAAGTTGTGTACTTTGAAATTAAATTTTAATGTTTTAAAATTAAATAAAAATGTAATCTTAAAAACAAAATTAAAAAAAAAGATTCAAATTCCATGCAATACCTCATGGTGTTCTCCCTCCATTGTGCGCTTGTGGTGTTCACCATGCATTGCAACATTATGAGAATCATTGAATGCAAAATGTACGAACTAGAAATGAAAATTTACTTTCATTGCTACATATTCATGAACTTAAATATGTAAAACCTTTAAGCATTAAACCATGCATCATGAAAATTGTACCATGTTATATAATGCAATATTATAGTATGTTTGTGCATGAACAACTTTATATTAAAATTTAACTATCAACAAACATCCATAGCAGCCTTTCTAGATACATGAATGCAAAATGTGCATACCATATTTTACAATGCAATTTTTATGATTGTTTTAGACATATACACCTAATTATAAGATTCATTTAAATGAAAAATGTACCATGTTTTGTAATTTTCAAATTTAATAGATTCATTTTAAATAAAAAGTGACAGAAAAACTTTAGACAAAACCTAAGAATCATCTAATAACATTATAACAATGATCATGCAAAATGTGCCAACTAAATGCAATTTTACTTTCATTGCTACATATTCATGAACTTAAATATGTAAAACCATGTTTCAAGCATCAAACCATGCATCATGCAAATTTTACCATGAAAAATATACATAAACTCCAAAATTAGAATGTATTAAATCATAATAAAGAGTTCTAGATTTAAAATATGTCCAAAATTTATATCTTTATAAAAGTAAATATATAATAAAATGTTCTCAAATAAAAATATGCATTAATTCGTAATAAAGAGTTTTAATTTAAATATGTCCAAAAATTATATCATGATAAAAGTAAATATAACATAAAAATATTATGAACTAAAAAGTTGCATCAATTTAGAAAATCTGACTGAAAGATACGATCTATCAAGTTCCTCGTGCTCTCATCTAAATCATGGGGGGCCTACACAAAATGTGTAATTGCATATATACATAAGTTGTGTACTTTGAAATTAAATTTTAATGTTTTAAAATTAAATGAAAATGTAATCTTAAAAACAAAATTAAAAAAAAAAGATTCAAATTCCATGCAATACCTCATGGTGTTCCCCCTCCATTGTGCGCTTGTGGTGTTCACCATGCATTGCACCCTTGTGGATAAACTATATACATGTGCATGTATATATATTAAAATTTTAAAATTGAAAATTAAAATGCATAAACTAGATCAATATTAAAAAAATAAAGTTTCAACTTTTTCAAATTTTCTAGACGATCCAATCCCGGTAACCAACTGAAGTTTCAAATTACATGCAATTCCTTATGGTGTTCCCGCTACATTTCTCCCACTTGGATGCCTTGTACAATACATGTACATGTATATATTAAATTTTTAAAATTTCACATGAAAATGCATAAATTCGTAATTTATTAAAAAAAATGCTAAACGACTTTTTCAAATTGTTTGGATGATCCTATCCCCATCGTAGATTCCATCACTAAAGTCCCTAGAGAACGAAATCGTCTCCGCAAACCTAAAATTCAAAATTTTAAAACTGTAAGATAAATCTATGTCATTTTTTAATGAAACTCGCACTTCAATTTATAACAAAACAGAAGTGAAATATTCAATACTTGTGACAATGGAATACTTGACACATCTCCTAATAGGGAGGAAGAGAGTGGCGCCATATTGAAAACATTGGGCGGAATCAAAATCTGATTTAATTATATATGTACATAATTATTTCTTTTAAAAATATGTCCTCGTGATACCGATATAATAAGAGTAGAATAATAATTGTATTAACACAAACTCTTCAAAAAAAAACAAACATTTCTCAAAATATCATGATCTTGATTGTAACATGAACCTTGGACCGTGATATTATCAAAAGTTCAAATGAGTTAACAACAAATGGTGAACATATGATACATTTGTGTTAGATTATATCTAAAAAAATTAACAATTTAATATACGTGAATCGACATTAACACATACAAATTAAAAATTACATTAAAATATCCACCCTAACCATTAACACATATTGATCCCACGCCCTCTTCCTCATGAACAACTAATTCTTTCCAACCATTATGACAACGATTTGCATATGCTTTAAGCTCCTCAATATTCGTATTATCTATCTCCTCATATGTTTATATACAAAATTAGCATGTGCATTAGCTCGTGCACTTTGTTGATTTAGATCGATATCAATGCCAATATTGAATGCACTTTGGATTTTTTCTATAATGGCATCTCTTCCTTCTCGACCAATTTGAGAAGTAACATCCATCTCTAAATGCAAATTTACCAAAAGTGGACGTTGACTTCCCAAAGGTGGCTGAGGGCAAGGCAATTCAGTATCACGTAATGCGCCCTTACGATCACATAACTGACCTCTCCTAGTACCATAATATTCAGATGGAAGGTCATTATAATCAGTTTTCATACCCAAAAGTAATTATGCATAAAATAGATTTTCAAAATAAATTGGAACTTCGTCATTCCATGGCATCTTTCCATACATTGCAAGGAACTTATCATACAAATGGTTGGCTATATGGGGGTGCTTGAAATATTGCACCTTGAGCATCTTTATTTTCGATCCTTCTTTGAAATTAAACATATATTTTGCATTTTATTTTGTAACCCTTTTACTAACCTCGGCCCATTTATCGAGACCCATTATTGCTTCCTTTCTACGCCTCACATATCTACAAAGCAGTTTGTGGTTGGCCCAAGCTTCTCATAAACATCAAGAAATGAGCTTAGAGAGTGCACAGGTATTTCTAAACTTTCTCGACTCTCTGCAGGGAGCTCCAAACTCCCAAGATATTTCCTCAATTTTGAATAATGTCTTTTGCACCTCTATAATGTACATTGTTGGAGGTTTGTTTCCCAAGGAAGGTCATCAGGAATATCAGATGGATAAGTGGTAGTTGGTGTACAACCTTCTTCTTGAATTTCTTGGCTTAGCTTATGTCTATTTTGAGAAACATTTTCACCTTGATCTGCATCAATATATAAAATTACATAAATATAAAAACATGTGAATAAATGTATTCATACACATGCAAGATAGATAGGTACATTAATATGTACATACAATTCATTTACATACACAAATTTGTTTTAACATTTAAAATATAAAAAAAAAGTATATAATTTACCAAAATGATGAGGATCATGTTGATCCGATTGAGATTGATGACCACCCGAAGATAGTTGAGCACCATCATGCCCATCTGGAGATGGTTGAGCACCAATAATGACCACCCATATATTGAGCTTGTTGACCACTGGGAGAATGTTCACCAACCTCACACGAAGACATAGTGAGCGAAGCTTCTAAAAAAATAGAAAATCAATTCAATATATATGTACACATATATATGATTCTACCATTTTATCATTTAATAAAATGCACATAAACACACATATATATACCATACCACGATGGTGTGAACAATGGCCCTCCATTTATTGAGTAGATACTCTTTTCAACCTAGTTTGAGATGCTCCTAAAAAAATGAAATTTATTATAAATTAATTTAAAGCTAAATTGATAAAAAATCAATTCCATATATATGCACATGTACACATGATTATATTCAAATATCATTTAAAAAATTTCACATAAACATATATATACCATGATCATGATGGACCTCCCCCGATTCATTTGATATTCTCTTAGATCCATTACCTACCCCTCTAGTAGATGCATGAAACTCGATTGATGCCCGCCTCGAATAATCATGTGGAAAATGCTCACCCATGATATGGATATCTATAGATATATAGATACATGATCTTTAAAAAGTTGCCTCATGCATTTACAATTCTTTTTAAAAATTTTATTTAAAAAGATCAAGAATTCAGAAAATTGTTGTAAAACTGATGTAACCCTTGAAGTCACCTCATGCATTTCAAAATCTCGAAATTACATCATGCATTTTAAGATATTAAAATTGCTAGATTTTAAAACATTGAAAGAATTCAGAAAATTAATGTAACTATCTGAAGCTCTTGATTTAAAATATACTCAAGACTAAAAACACAAATGTTGAAGCACACACATTTTGAAAATTAAATACAAAATTTTCTAAAACATGAAGTTCACCAAGTTGTGCTTACATAGTGAAGGCACACTTCGTATTGAATTAAAAAAAACACATGGTCATTAAAAACGACAAATTTATAACTAAAAAACACACACATATCAAAGATATCTTACAATTTTCATCAATGAATTTTGATGGAGAGCTTCTAAACACTAATTCATATTTCACACACAAATTTTGAATTGGTATTTCCCCATATAATAGATCACTAGACATCCTATTAACATGGAAAATTTTAGGGGCGAATTTTAGCCCAAAGACGAATTTTGAGGGATTTTAAATTTTATTAGGGCGAATTTTTTATATAAAACTAATTTTCTATAGTTTAATAAATTTAGTCCAATAATTATTTAAAAAATAATTAGTTATTAAATATTAGCCAACCAAAAAACGCGCATAAAATTGAAAAAAAAGAAATCCGCCCCCGATTTTCTTTGGTTGGAGCAGATTTGCATGGCATTCGCCTGGATTTACAGGGTCGGAGAGAGGGGTTAGACTGATTCACCCCATTTTTTCACTCGTTCGCCGGAATTTAGGAGAGGTGGCTGGGGCTTTGTGCACAGGCTCATTGATTTGGGCATAGTGCTGAGCTTCATTCTGTCGATTTAGGGTAAATTTTTGTTTCAGTAATTACCGTGAGAATTTCTTGCATTGTGTGGGCAATGTGTGCAAAATTTTGGAGATATGGTTGAGGGATATGCAGCCGATATGCCGCCAGAGATTCAGGGATGGAGCCTGGACATTAATGGAGGAGAATGGCATCACGATAATTATGAAGTCTCACAAATATCTCCTTCCGAGCCAACCATTGATGTCGAGCTCCTCTGAAATGGAGTTATAATCATTTACTGAGTGCAGCAGAAAATTTCCTGAGGATGCAGACATTCCTGTGGAGATATTGGTAGAAAGGTGGAGCGCAAAGGTGTACAGAGCAAAGGGAAGCAATTTATAAAGAACCTAAAGATTGAAAGTTCCTAAGAATATTTGGAATGGTTGGAATGGTTAGGGAGGAGATCGCATCCTCTGGGAGCTGCATCCATACCTAGACAACTCAACTGACGGATGCCAGGCTTTCTCTGATCAGATATTTTGGTGATACATGTACAAAGGTTTTGTCTTATGACATGGATTGAAACAAAGGTTAGGAAGGAATGGTTAGATGTTTTGGGAAGAAAACCTGTGGATCAGCGGTTAGATGGTCCTCCATACGTCCTCTTTCACTTTGATGCGCTGTAAGTCTAACAGCGCGGTGAATGCGGGTGCTCTGTGCTAGTCAGTGGTGAATTATTAAGTTCACGCTCTCCTTCAATCCACTAGGTCTCGCCAACATTGTGGTCTCCACCTCTGTGAAAGAGATTGTCCACATTAAGGCTTCATTCTGGGCTAAATGTATTAATGTTAGAATGTGAGATGTAATTCTTCGAATGGCTTCTTCTCTATAGGGTATCGACTCCGTTAATAAGGAGTGGTAGTAGGAGACAAGTTCTTGTTCTAGTTTTTCATGTTGCATTCCCATCATAAGAGGTGAGAGAAAATATTCTATTGTTATGTATGTACTTCACCATAGCCTTATGGAAGAAATTCAAGTTCCTCTCTCCTTATTTTTCAATTTCAGTGCCCACTGATAACAAATTTTTCAAGATAATGATTTTGCTTTTATAAATAAAATTACTAGATTCTTTTCTATGAAAGAAGTGAGAAAGCACCCCCACTTACCAGTAGACTACAGCCCAATGCATTTTTCCTTATAGATTCAGTGAAATATATGTTGATAAATTTCCATCCTGAATTTTGATGCATTTCTGCACCAGCCTGAGACATCATGACATGTATAGAACTGACATTGCTTTTCTGTTTTCAAAACTTCTTAGCTTTAGTAAGATAGAGTACAAGATGTGTAACATCGTCTAGAAAGAAGTGTGATATAATGCAGAATTATGGTGGCATGCAGCGTTCTCACCAATGAAAATCAGGTTGGGTGGAACTTTACAAGACAAACTGATATATGGCATTGGGCCTTTGTCAAAACCCTGCCATCCTTTTGTTAGTGATGCTTCTAAGGTGTTTATTTTCTCAAAAGGTTGTCTTACGATGGACAGATGGGATAAACTCAACAAGTTTTTCACAAAAACAGGGTAATTGAGAGCATTACTTTTCATAGTATATAAATTAAACTAACCATTAATTATATTGGTAGTCCAAGGTGTTTCCCCGGTCATCAAATAATCAATACTTCTATTATTGTGATATAGGTCTATGGTGGCATTTGGTTTAAATGCATAGTATTGTCGACATCAGATGTCTGAAGATAGTCTTTGGGGAGGTCCTTGGAATTCAAGCAATGCTCGCAACTTTATTCAGTACACAGTTGACCATGGTTATAAGATATATGCATGGGAATTTGGTAATATTATTTAACTGGACCTTCTATTATTAGTTTAGCATGTGGGGTTTATCAATCTTGTTCATTTGTACATCATTGTGACAACCAATAATTTCATTTTGGGGTCAGGAAATGAGTTGAGTGGAAGTGGTATTGGCGCAAACGTTAGTGCTACACAATATGCTGCTGATGTAATTGAGCTTAGTAAGATTTTGAAAGACATATACAAGCATTCTCTTGAGAAACCATTAACAGTAGCACCAAATGGATTCTTTGATCTGACTTGGTTTCAAAAGCTTCTTCAACAAACAGGGCCAAATGTTCTGAATGTTGTTACACGACATATATACAATCTTGGAGCAGGTAGATAAGATCAAGATAAAATCCATCATATGCATTTCATTTTGTATTCAGAAGTTTGGATAGGAAGTAATTATGTTTCTCTGCTGCCCAGGTATGGATAAGCATTTGATGCAGAAGATACTTAATCCAGGATACTTGAGTCAAGAAGCTCCAAAGTTCAGAAAAATGCAATCTATTTTGCATAAATACGGCACTTGGGCAAGCTCTTGGGTCGGAGAAGCAGGTGGAGCTTATAACAGTGGCAAGCATCGCATTTCAGATGCTTTTGTGAATAGTTTTTGGTGAGACAAGTATGAATTCTTATCCTTTGATCAATGAGTTCTATCTCAAAAATAGTATCTTCTTCTCTTCATTGTCAAATTCAAGTATTTCACCATCCAGAATCATTTGTTATAAACTTGTATCACCATTAGTTTAAGTTGTATTCACATAGATCTCCAACCTCCCTCTAGGATGTCATGAAATAAAATCTATATAAATAACTTGACACACTAGGGATTTCATGACACTCCAAGTGGTTCCATCCAATCATGACCCATTATGGCTAGACATTGCTTGCATGTAGAGAAAATATTAACATATTAGTGCTAAATTTTTTGGCCTTGCACCCATCATCAATTCCATTGGTGTTTCTCTCTACTTTTCTCCCAATGGTGTGCGAATTGCATCCAATATGCAATGAAATATCATTACAACTGCTCCACAACACAATGAACAAAAACTGTTTGGTGATTTTTCTTTGGTGTCTTTTAATAGCTGAGCTCTTCAGTTCATTCTTTCAATTCAAGAAGTGCATGATAGAAAATAACATATAGTTCATAGGTTCTCCATGTTGTTAGGCTTACACAGCCTAACAATGTGCTCCTTTATTCAAGTGCCTCATATGAAGATAGATAGCATGATTATGCACAAATTTCTAAGGGATACCATCATAGAATTGTCTAGGACATTGTGGGACATGGTCATATCTATGCCATTGTTTATTTTGTGCCCATTTTTATGCAATAAAATATCATTGATCCCCACGTAGACATATTCCTAGACCATAATTTTGATGATATGAAAAGAAACTTGTTTTCCCTATTATGGAGTTGTTAAGCTAGCTCATGATGTAAGCACACTAGAAATGTGATTTGAATTGGAATCATACCAAACCTTTGCAATTCACATAGAATAACCAAATCCTCTCCTCTATGGTCATTATGAGCATATCCCACTATTATTTAATTCCAAAAGACTATGTCTCTTTCAACAAGGCTATCAAAAATTGTCTCTGCATCCATTATGCTCCCACATTTGTAATACATGTCAACAAGGGAACTTGCAATGGAGACATCAGACTGAAACCCTAATATAATTATATAGGTATGTATTTGATTTCCACGTTCTGGGGTTTGTAGGTTGGAACATATTCCAATCACACTAGCAAGACTGATCAAATGATTCTTTTACTGCTACCAGTAACATTTTAGAGAGTAATTTTTGTCCCAACTCAACATATCCAACCTGTGCATGTCTCGTAATAATTACATTCCAGGAGACAACTTCCCGCTTAGGAATTTATTCAAATACTTTGTGTGAATTATCAACATTTCCACATTTGGCATACATTTTCAATAATGCATTTCCAACAGAAACCTCTGCCTGCAATCCTACTTTTACATTGAACCCATGGACAAACTAAAACTCAAGTGTTTATTCTAAATGTGTTTTAGGTTTGTTGTAGCCTTTTGTTAGATCATCATATCTTTAAGTATTCTAGTATATGGAGTTGAAGTGTTAGATTATGAAGGATTGAATTTATTCGTATAGGATAGATATATTGATTTCCTTTCCATTGACAACTGGTATTTTTCCTTGCATAACTGGTCTACCAAATGATTTTGACTTCCTATGGCTATGAAGGATGAATTTTAATCCTTTTTAATGGACTTTATCTTGTGATTTGTGGGTCTTTTTCCATGCTAATATTCTACAATGTTATGCCATGCCATTTTTTTGGGAAGTGAGAACCTATGTTTGTGGATTTTGGTCCAAATACTTATGCTACAAACTACCATATTATATTTATTATTTCATACTTGAATTTGTTACTGTAGGAGGGAGATTATAGATCTCACTTTTTCCATATTCCTTGACAATTATTTTTTTCACAAATCATTTGTTTCTGTAATGATCTGGTTACCATGTTCTTTTTCCTTTATCAATACTTTCAAATGTCCAAGTTTGAATGTACTAGGTGTTTCTTGTGGAGTGAGGTGTTCATTTATAAATTACCATCACTGGGATTTTGTACTACAGTCTTATGATCAAAAGTTTCAAGGAAACTTAGATTTTTTTTAGTTTCAAATACCATCAATGAAACATAGGACTATCATGGATTCTAGTCTCTTACAACTTATACCCAAATTAAGGATATGTTTTTTTGGTGGTTGTACACATATTGTCAACGTTTCTTTGATTTTTATATCAAATTTTCACATAAACTTGTGTTATGTGTTTTTCAACTCTAATTCTTAAATATAGTGCTTCTATAGAACCTTGTTGTCTCCAAGCTTTATATTCTCACATTCGATTGTAATGTTTGCATATTATTTCATGACATGTACACATCTTGTCAAAACTTTCTTAATTCTACATTAAATATGCACATAAATGTGTGCTATGTTTTCTTCATTTATTTGGATCCCAATTGGACAAAGGATAATACTAGGATAAATATCAATTTTATCACTAGAGGAGGGTATTAGACCTCACTGACCTTGGTAAATTTCTCATAATATATGATGATTACTTATAATATTAAGATTGGCTAGTATAGTGTGTCCATGATCTTGACAAAGTCTATAACTATGGTCATAATGGCCTAAATCTCTAGTAAAAGTGTAGATATCTCATTCTCTGAAATGGCTAGTGTTAATGTATGTCTACATTTATTACATCCCTCAATTGTTTGCATTCCTGATTGCATTTCTCGGAACTAATATAATGTGTGAACTTCAGATTGATTTTTGTGTGGATCAGTATCTCACTTTTGTTTATTTCTTTTTGCAGATTGGAATAACTTTACTCTTGATCAACCTCAGAAACGACACAAAAATTGATGTTCATGTTTCTTCTCATCCAAATTCTACCATGTATAATGGAAGACCGAATGCAAAAGAGTCTTTCATACATAAGATTAAGAAATTCGTAGCCTGGGCTGGAATCAAAACATCAAAGGTGAAATATTATAGGATGGAATACCACTTAACACCAAAATATGGTGACCTCCATAGTCAAACAGTGCTTTTAAATGGTGCAGTTTTGGAGTTAAATGAAGATGGGGATACTCCTTAGTTATATCCTGTCAAGGTTGATTTTGGGCTACCTATTCCAGTAGCTCCTTTATCTATTTCTTTTGTTTCCTTGCCTCGTCTGGAGATATCTTCTTGTTTAATATAGAAATGGTGTAGATATTTATTTGAAACATCAATATATCCTTCTAAATTGGGCTATTTATTGAGGTGTATTTGACCAAGTTACCAACAAATCAAGAAAATGTGTTGGTGATACATGTTGCCACATTGTTTGTCTCAGGGCACAGATTATATATTTTGTCCAAATTTGAAGTCTTTTAATTTTGATCTTTTGGCTATTATGAGATTCTCCTTTTGGTGTGATTATTTTTCTACAGGGCTGGGGAACAAATCCTTTTACTAGTATTAGGAACTAGACTGCAGTTTTTATAATCTTTTATATAATTATTAGTGGCCACTTTAAGGAGCTGCCAGTTTATAAAATATACCCCCCCATGTAATAAGAAACTTCAAATAACCTGTCATCTTTTTATTTGTTCCTCGAATTCATAGTTCATTTATTCCATACATCTTAGTTAAGAACACATTGATTTAATGTTGTGTTGAGACTGATCTCTGATGCAAGTTTTATCATTTTATTAACCACAAATAATTATATAACACTAGCGCAGTAGAAAAATATGATATTAAAACTTTGCTAGCCTTTCTAACTTTTTTTCTTTCTTTTGACTAGCTTCCTCTTGTCCATACATGGCAAGTGTACCCACCCCTGTTCTCATTGCATTCAATTTGGAATGCTTCTGCTAGAAGCCATGGGTGCAAGTTGTCTTTTCCACCTATGTTTCCTAGGATTTGCACCTGCCCCAAACCTAAAACAGAAGCACAAACATGAGCACAAGTAACCACATGTTGTAGGGAAGACATGAACCTTGGTGGGTGCAGTAATAGTGCCCTACTTTCACCGATCCAGGAAATCCCTATTGG
>CM076573.1:740920976-741090812 GCA_034641835.2 Pinus albicaulis | reverse complement strand
TTCTCATCGGCTTCTTGGAGCTCCATCCCACTACTATTTAAAATTTTATTTTTATTAGTTATAGTGTATTTGTTATAGGTTTTGAAAATTTTAGGGGCTAATATTTGCAGGTGGGCTAATTTTCCATGCTATTTCCAAAAAAAGGTTCACCAATTTCCATATTTTTCTAAAATTATTACCCAAGTTTTATAGTACACCATTAGGGACTAGCAAGATTCGTCAATGTTTCTAAACTTTAAGATAAACTTCCATCCTTAAAATTTTCCCTGCCATTAAGTTTCACTCTAAAAGAAGTTTCCATATAAAGAAATTTGATCCTTCTCAATGCTTGGTAAATCTAGAATTAAGATGGATCTAAGTTGGTTTAATTACTAATTATAATTATAATCTATTATTTTATTTTATTTTTAAATTTATGTTACTTGATGGAGTAAAAATGTTTGCAATACATTACATTACAATATCTCTACTATATTAAACTAGAAATCATGAATAAAATTACGTTTAAATATACATTAAATTAATAAAAAAAATTGTCTTTAACCAATATAGAAAATATAAAAAATAAAATTAAAATTAAAATTGATATAATTTTTAGTTTAAAAATATAAATTTATATACTTTAGAAAACAAAAAATATATAATATAAAGAAGAACATATGTATAATTAAAATTATAAACGTTTTATAAGTTTTAAAACAACATTTTATTAAATTTTAAATAAATAACAATAAAAGGAAAAACCCTTATTTAGCACTATATTAATCAAGTATATTTTAAATTAATTACATTTATTTTCCTAAATTATTTTTTAATTCTAACTTGATATCAACCTTAAGAAGAAAATATAGTCATATTAATCCGTTTATGCACCTGTCAAAAGTAATGAATAAAGTTTGAAGATTCATTCATTAAAGAATGACAAAAAAGTTTTTTTTTTAATAAAATATTTTATAATCTCTAAAATAATGACTCTTTTCATGATGATTTTTAGAGTAAAATAATTTCATTTAAATTAAATAAGGATAATAAAGTTACACTAAGTTTTTTTTGGTAAGCTTCTCTAACTGATTTTTATTAGTATAATAAAGTATTATATTCAGTACAGTAAATATTTAATAGTTCCAAAATTCAGCTTTGGAAAACTACTGCTTCAGTTTCAATAACGTGTATCTAAAGACCAATTAGTGAGATTAGTTAAAACTTAGGAACAAAACTCAATTAATAAACTAATTATAAAAAAAATCTATGTGAGCCTGATTTATCCATGGCCTCCATCAGTACAGTTTACAAAATAATGAAAAGGATCACAAGTAGAACCATAATAGATTTAAAAAAATATATATTTATATATCAAAAAATAAGCATGAAAGTGTTGAGTGTTGTTCTCCTTGAGGAATGAATAATCACCACCACAATTTCCATATTTTCTTCCACCTGAAAAGGAGAGAGCTAAGAAGGTGGCGGTCACATCAATCCGAAATGAGAACTGGAGAAAGGGGCAAGGAATTCTCCTGGGGAGAATTAACAACACAAGGAGACATATTGACCATGTGAGCATTGATGGCGACATGAGATTCACTGAGCTCCACCGAGTTAGTGTAAAAATAAAAAACTACATATTTCTCAACCCTTGCTAGTCTATATACAATGTCATCCAAGCTAAAGTGGATATTGTGAAGAATCTGCTTCATATCTTCTTTACCTGCAAATATTTTGTAGTTATCTACTTGCTTATCTCTGAGGACCATGTGTAGTATAGTTTCATGGAATTTAATCCAAGCTAAAGTGGATATTGTGAAGAATCGGCTTCATATCCTCTTTCTCTACAAATATTTTGTAGTTATCTACCTGATTATCTCTGAGGACCATGTGTAGTATAGTTTCCATCTGTTAATGCACTGCAAGGGAGTGAAGAAAAAGGAGCTTATGCTTCCTAAATCTCCTTGGTTTAGGTACCCATTTGAATCCCACACCTCTTATCTTTGAATTTGTGAAGTATGCCCAATCAGCAGACTCCATCAAATCAAGGAGGAGAATTTACTTCCTAACCTTAGGAGGGACTGAATCAAGGTAATTAGCCATAAATCCCCATCTAAATAGCCGACAACTCCCATCTAAAAAACCAACATCAATGGGAAGATGAGCCACTTGTGCCACCTCTATGAATACACATTCTTTGCATATGAGCTATAAAGGCAGAGGTAAGAGAATATAACTAACACCATAAAAACCACTAAACCTATGAAAACCAAGAAGAAAGTGGAATTTCACGAGAAGAGAATTTCACTCAACCTAGAGAATATCATCACCAAATATATATAGAAATAAAGGTATCGTAGATGAATAAGGATTGACACGACTCCTTTTGACTCATGAGAACCCTCTAATATGAAATGTTAGTGAAGGAATAGAAATATAGGAAACCCACTAAAAGATCAGATTGAAAAGGATGTTGAAGAGTGGTCAATAAGAGATGCCTCTTGTACTTGAACACACCCTCAATCTAGAACTCCTAATGAACCCCAAATTGGAAGATGTTAAACAGAAAAAATACCAAAGAGTTGTAAAAATGGAGAAAGGTCATGAAAATTGAATTTACCCCTTTAAAACCAAATGGAAACATACCTAGATATCGAGCCCCATAAACCAGAACTGGGAAATTGAAGGAAATACATGCTGAATTAGAACCCTGAACCGATACGGTAGGAAGAACTTCCACCATTTCAAATGTGGGACTGGTTCCTATGTTATGTAGGAACAATACAAAAAAGCATTGACTCTCTCTTAAATTCCAAAAACTGAAGGATCAAATTCCAGAAAATGAAGGACCAAGACAATTGAATAATGTTGTGGAAATAAAAATGAAGAAAACCAGAGGCTGAGGAAGGTAATGAAGGTAGCCACCTGCAAAACCTGAGTATACCTAATATTGTAAGGAAGAGCAGGAGAGCAAGAAAAAATCCTCTTCACCACCCTAGGTAACGATAGGCATGGACAAGTGTAATTTCTAGCACACTATTTGAAACCCACATTCCTCCCATGGAAGGCCTTTGCCACTGAGTATGAGTTACAAGCATGGAAAATTGTAATGTCTAGCACACTATTTGAAACCAACATTCTTCCCATAGTTCATGTTCTCATCAATGAGCTCGCCAAAAAGAATTTCAGGGTCTTCCTCTATAGTAACCAATTCATCCAAAAAAAACCGATCCATCACCATTGTTAAATGATAATCAAGGGAGCCAAACATAATTTCGTTCCTATTAATACTACGTTTTTCGGGTATTTATCATGTCGAGATTGGGCCATTAGGTGATCCCCCTCATGGGAACGAGATTTATGCCATGCAATAACAAAGAACTGACAGATGTAGGGTGTGACACTCTCTTCAAAGGCCACCAACCCACATTCCACTTGTACCCTCGACATGCTAATCATGTATTATATGTCATTACAAACCTCATTAATATCATCCTTGTCAGGTAAAGTTACAATAAGATATCCTTACTGGGAAGTCATTTAGTAGTTCTGGGAAAGTGGCTTTTATAATCTTCGATTGTTGAAAAAACATCTAATTATTACTTAAGGAATGCAATAAAGTGTTTATTAAAATTATAGTTTAATATATCATCAAAGTTATCTTTATAAATAATATTAATATTAAATTTATATTTATGAGTATGAGAAATTAATTTATTATTTTATTAAATTAATAAAAATAAAACAATGTTAAGTGAAAATAGGGTAGGTTAATTGTTATATATATATATATATATATATATATATATCGGTGAAATTTAGTGATACAATTTTTTTTCTTCTAAAGTTGTGATTTTTTTCTTCTTTAAAATCTGGTTTTTAATGTTTAAATTAGTGAAGTACCCTAAAAATTTCTAGAGACAACTAGATTGTGAAGAATATACAACTCAAACATGTGATTCCAACAAAATTCTTCTAGATTTTAGGAAAAAATGGTGAGAAGATATGACTAAAAAAGGGCCAACGCTTATAGGAATTAAACTACAATAGTAAAAAAAACTCTTACAAGTTTCATACTAAAACATGGCCCTAGATTTCTGAAACCATTATGGGAGAAAGAATTTGTGACATAAGGGGGTTGAAGATGAAAAACTCTTTCTCTTAAAATTCCCTGCTTATACCCAAATTATATATATATATATATATATATATATATATATATATATATATATATATATATATATATATATATATATATATATATATATATATATATATATAATTTTAAAAAGAATAAAAATGTTTGCACAAGACAATCACACTCTTTTTTTATTGCATATTAAAACTTAGATATAAGAAGTGTTGTGAGATCTTACTTATTTGAAACTTGGAGATAGAGTTTGAGAGAATATATCAGCAATTTCCAACAAAACCCGAACATATATAAATTAACCATTAATTATAACACCCTCCTTAATTCTTACATCATAAAGAACAATATTGAAATCACATAAAAATATTTTAGACATTGACCTCTATCTAGTTTGATATTCATCAACATTTATGTCTACTTCTCAACTCTTGTAGATTAAATGTTCCTTATAAACCATTCATTATGAGTTGCCACTTCATTCCTTGAAAATACAATCTTTTCCAACCATCAATGACGTATTTGTAATGATTGAATATTTACATACTTCGAAAAATAGTCACAGATACTGAATCATTCTATTGACATACTTCTATCTGTCAAAACATAGCGAGCTACTTTTTTTATAATTATATAGGAAATTAATCTAAACATTGAATGTATCAAGTAGTCGATCATACAACCTAACTTTTTTCACGTACACAAGTTCATAAACACACTAAGATAACAAATAATTTTTTTTTTTAGCACTGAAGTATAGTAAGAACTACCAACTTATAATGGAATGTATATATAATTAAATTAGTGGTTTTTTCTTATGGCACCAGAGAACGTCAAGAACCACAAGCTTCAAGTGGGAGACAAGGTTTAGTTGCATTTTCAAAAGGAACACCTTGCTGGGGGCCATTGGAAGCCTCAACCACTTCGCTGTGTACCTTACATCATCACCAAGGCTATGGGTGATAAAAAAAATTATCTAAGTATCCCCCCCTTGGCCCACACCTAGTGTTCAATGTGGACCTCCTTTTTGCCATACTTTCCACCATTATTGGTGACACTAGAAATCAGAGAGAAATTGACACCAGCAGAGCTCAACCCAAGTTTCATTGAACAAGAAACAGTTAATCAGAACGCTAGCTCACATATTAAGAGAATTTTCCAAGAGAGGATCCAATTGTATCGTGTTGTCAAAGAAGGTTATCTCTTGCACCAAGGAAAGAAGCTCACTAGGGGATACGTTCAACATAAGTTTCCCCAAATAATGAGGGAACTAAACACAATGGAGACCATTACTTCCTAATGGGGGAGGACTAATCCTAATTTATTTTGGTGGCCACCCACCTATTCCACTGTCCCACGGCACAATTTTGAACTTTGCTGTTTTTTCTATAGTTTTTTTGTGTGGAACTTCTATAGTCATTTTGAGGCCCCAAATGGTGTTTTTTTGGCGAAATGGGAACTCAAAAATCATAGATTTTTTAGTGCGTTGAGAAAATGTACTTCTTTATTAGGCCTTTCCAATGGGCTAATGAACACCACAAACATAGATCATATACCAAATTTACAAGCTTTGGAAGTTGACATTCGAACTTACCTTATCGAGGCCCACAAGAATTTTCTCGCTTTATCTCCTAGGGTTAGGTTTTTGGATTTTTAGGGTTTTCTAATCGCTTCTTTATGATGAAAATGATTTTTATCCTCATTGTAATATAGTCTGACAAATACACATAGGTAGCACATTTGTTCTCAGAGATGAGCTACGACTCTTTGAGCTAGTTTTTTTAATTATGCATTTATATAGTTTCAACACTTTCCATTTTTTAACATAAGTCAAGTTTCATTGTATCTTTTCATTTTGGTTACAAATATAGATCATTTCGTTCCCCATAAATTTAGATCATGAAGGATTTGTTATGTTAGTAGAGTTATGTCAACCTAAATATTTTAGTGTCTCTACAATGACGTAAAATAGTATCAAAGACCAGGAATACAACCTCAACTTACTTATTGGACATTTTATGTCCTTTTTTTTACCATGTTTTCTATATGTTCAACCACATTCTTGAAATGTGTGGGAAGCAATGTTTGGAGTTAACAGTGAAAACCATGGCATCAACTTAGGCTTGAGTAATTTATTTAGGTTTGTTAATGGTTTAAGGGCCTCATACCTTCATTTCCTCCCCCCCTGCCCCCCATATTAGCCCCTTACTTGCTAGAATCCTTTGCAATCTCATATTGAAGCTTCAAAATCTCAGCACCAAGATATGTAACAATAAAATGAGGGGCTAAGTTACCTAGGAAAACAAAGACAATGCACTAAAGGAAAGGACAAATATTCACAAAATGAATATCAATCATACATAACGAAAGGAAATCTACAAGTGGAACCCAACCCACCAGAATACACAAATAAATGCTAGGCTAGGTAACGAAATTCATCCTTTCCTTCCAAGACTATATAGAGATATTGAAAAAAGGGATAATACTAAAATAAAGAAATAAATACTTGAAAGAAAACCAAAAAACCAAAACCAAGATATGAGGGCAAGCCAAAAATGTATCATAACTCTACCGACTCTTGTTTTATTCACTAATTTTCTATTGTATGGGTCTTTCATTTTAATTTCCAACCCAGTTAATTCCATGATAGAGTGCATGGGAAGAGTTATGACGAAATGATAAATAAAATTGTTGGTCATATGTCACAACCCTATGATAAAATCCCATGTCCTTGATAATCCCTCATAATCTTATACATGCTTCAACCCACATGTTTGCATGATGAATAGGTTTATGGTTTCCATGTTAGTGCTTCTCCTTAACACCCATATCAGTACTCATTGTCCTTATTATTTAGAGAATCACAATCTAATTAAATTTCACTAGGTTCCATTCTATTCCAAATCATCACCAAGTCCTACGTAGTCTATATCACTCGTTTGTTGGCTAACATATCCACCAATACATTTTATTTATTCTATACATGGGAAGGTGTGAGGGAAGAGAGGGTTGTGACTACTTCCATATATGCTCTAGTATTAAAGTCAGATGAAAATTCTTATATATTTTACTAACATAGAACCATTGAGTAATTTAACAATAGATTGAATCAAAATTTTTGAATCTCTTTCAATTATCAATTTTTTGTAGTCATGGAGAAGGGCTAGTTGAATACCCTTCACTAGAGCTAATAGTTCAACCCCATTGTTAGTGTATTTTCTCAAGTAAAAATAGTATATTTGTAGGGTGTTCCTCGAGGCCTCTCTTTGTTATGAAAGCAACTCCAAAAATAGAAGAAAAGAGAGATCAACGCCTTAGAAATCAGCCACTTCAAGGGGGAAATCTCCAATACATTACATTAATGAAAAATTCTTGGATGATACAAATGAAAAAACCTCCTTTCTATATATAGGATTCCATGGGGCCACAATATAATCCTAGCCGACCTAACGATAATAATTAAAGGGCACAATAATAACAATATGGGGGTTAGAGGTGTACAAGAATAACAGTAAGGGGATTAAACTAAAAACAATAAGGGACTATACTAGTAATATAGGGACCTAACATGATCCTCTCCTTCAAAAAAGTGTTGTCCTCAACGCTTGAGTAGCTCCAGGTGCTTTTGTATGAAATTCTCATCCTCCCATGTAGAATCTTCAGTGGGTAAGTTCTTCAGTTTGATGAGATACTCTGAAATTGATCAATTTCGTAGTTGTCGAGTTCTTGTCTCCATGACTGCTTCAGGTTCCAATATGGTTTTTCCTTCCTCATCAAGTTCTGGCAATATTGTTTGAAATGGAAGTTTGTCCCCTATAGCCTTTTCTAAGCATGAAACATGGAAAACTGGATGCATTCATGAAGAAGCAGGAAGCTCCAATTTGTATGCCATAGTACCAATCTTTTGCAAAACCTTATAAGGACCATAGTACTTTGGCGATAATTTATTATCCTTCTTAGCTTGCTTGAAGGAAATTTGTTTTTATGGTTGTAGCCGTAAAAATGCCCAATCTCCCACATCAAAAATTCTCTCACTGCGATGTTGATCTGGATGTTGTTCCATTAGATTTTGTGCCAAATTTAGGTTCTCCTTTAAGAGTTGGAGAACTTCTTGTTGATGCTCGATGTGATCCTCCACTGCTTGAACCCTAGAATTTTCCCTTAAATAAGATGTGATGGATGGTGGATGATATCCATAAAGTGCCATAAATGGGGTCATTTTTGCTACAATATGGAAGGAAGTGTTATACCACCATTCAGCGAGAGGTAACCACTTGACCCATTGTGTTTGTTTATCAGATACAAAACAACGAAGATATCCTTCCAAACATTTATTTACTATCTTTGTTTGACCATCAGATTGAGGATGATAAGATGAGCTATGAGCTAATTGAGTACCCAAACAAGAAAATAACTCCGTCCAAAAATTTCCAGTAAAAATGGGATCTCTGTCGCTCACAATGACCCTTGGGCTTCCATGTTGCTTTTGAATTCTGTCCATAAATGTAGTAGCAACTGTACTTGCTTTAAATGGATGAGATAATGCACAAAAGTGTGCATACTTGGTAAGTCTATCAACTACCACCATGATGACACTCTTTCCTTCAAACTTAGGTAAACTTGTGATAAAATCCATTGAAATCTCCTCCCAACGTTGACTTGGAATGGATAAAGGTTGTAGAAGTCCCGGGGTCTTAATTGTTTCCACTTTATTCTGCTGGCAAACCAAACATTTCGCCACAAAATTTTGAATATCAGATTTAAGGCCATCCCAAAAAAATTCTTTCTTCACCCTGTGGTAAGTTTTTAAAAATCCTGAGTGTCCTCCTAAAGGAGAAGTGTGAAATTCCAAAAGAATATTTTATTTTAGTTGGGAATTCTTACAAAGATATAAGCGATATTTGTACCATAAGGAATCATTTTTCCAACTAAATGTATCAGATGTACTAGGATCTTGCTGCAACTTTTGAATGAGTGTCCACACTTCTTCGTCCTTCTTCCATTCATCCATTGCTTCGGTTATCCAATCTGGTTGGATAATAGAAATGGCACAAAGCAATGCTTCCACCTCTTCATTCTTTCTTGAGAGTGCATCTGCAACAACATTTAGCTTCCCTTTTTTGTAGATTATTTCAAAGTCATAACCCAACATCTTTGTTACCCATTTTTGCTGCTCTTCTGAAGATAGTCTTTGTTCCAAAAAGTGTTTAAGACTATCATGATCAGTTTTTACCTTGAAGTGTCTTCCCATTAGGTAAGGTATCCATTTCTTTAGTGCATGTAGTATTGCCAACATTTCCTTCTCATAAATAGCCTTTTGTAAATACTTTCCTTTGATTGAACAACTTTCAAAAGCAATGGGTCTTCCTTCTTGCATTAAAACAACACCAATTCCATTTCCTGAGGCATCACATTCCACAATAAAGGTTTTTGTGAAGTGTGGCGTAGCTAAGACCGGTGCTAGGCACATTGCCTCTTTAAGATGTTCAAAGGCCTTAGTTGCTTCAGGAGTCCATGAAAATGCATCTTTCTTCAATAATGTTGTTAGAGGTGCTGCTATTCTCCCATAATTATTAAAAAACTTGCGATAATACCCTGTTAACCTGAGAAATCCTCGCAACTGCTTTATGGTTGTGGGGACTTTCCATTCCTTAATGGATTTAATTTTGTTAGGGTCTACCTTAACACCCTCATGAGATATAATATGACCCAGATATTCCACCTCTTATACTCCAAAGAAATATTTTGATGTTTTTGCATATAATTGTTTCTCCTGCAATAGTTTAAGCACCCTGTCAACATGTTCAACATGATCCTTCCAAGACCTGCTGTAGATTAGTATATCATCAAAAAATACTAGCACAAATTTTCTAAGGAAGGGTTTGAAAATGGAATTCATCAACCCTTGAAATGTAGAAGGTGCATTGGTAAGGCCAAAGGCATGACCAAAAATTCATAATGACCCTCATGAGTTCGAAATGTTGTTTTTGGAATATCTTCAGTCTTCATTCTAATTTGATGATATCCTGAACGAAGATTCAACTTGGTAAAATAAATTGCTCCATGTAATTCATCCAATAATTCATCAATCACAGGAATGGGAAATTTATCTTTAATGATGAGCTTATTGAGCTCCCTATAATCCGGACACATTCGCCATGATCCATCCTTCTTGTGTACCAATACTACAGGAGCAGAGAAAGAACTTTGACTAGGTTGAATTATACCGGCCTCTAACATTTCTGCAATCATACGTTCAATTTCGCTCTTTTGGAAGTAAGGATATCTATAAGGCCTGATGTTTGGAGGAACACTTCCTGGAATCAAATGAATAGCATGATCATGATCACGAATAGGTGGGAGTCCTTTGGGAGTATCAAACACCTTGGAATGATTGTCCAAGACTTTTTGGAGATCTGAAGAAATAGATGATTTGATGTTGGAACTTCCAGTGAGCATAATTGTGTAATTACGCCCCATTGTTCTTTCTTTAGACGATTTGTCATTACATTAGAGCTTATTATCTTTCCTGGCTTCCCTACGATACCCCGTAATTCGATTTCCTTTCCTTCTGAAAAATATTTCAAGAAAAGTTCTTGAAAATTAAAAGCTACCATCGCCAAAGATTGTAACCATTGTACTCCTAGTACAACATTAGCACCTCCCATTAGGATGGAAAGCATTGGACTATTCGATACATATTCCCCCATGGCTAGCTTGATATTATAGCATTTTCCAGATAAATTTATAGTTCCTCCATTCACAACCATCACTTGACATTATGGTGTTGGGTATAAGAAACAATTCAATTCCTTGGCTACCTTACAATGAATAAAATTATGGTTACCACCTGAATCAATCAACATTATTACCTTATTCTTCTTGATATGTCCTTCTATCTTGAGAGTTTGAGGAGTGGTAATTTCTGCTAATGCATTACATGATATGGTTGGACTCATTTCTTCTTCTTCTAGGGTTTCTTCTTGGTGTATATCCTCTAATTTTGAAGTTTCTTCCTCATTTTCTTCCTCCTCTTCACAATCTATGTAAAATAATTTATTCTCAGTGCACTTATGGAATTTAGTGTATTTTTTATCACAACTATAGAAAATCCCTTTTGTTCCTTTTTCTTCCAATTATTGTGGTGGCAACCTTGTAGGTTGTGTAAATCTAGGAGTAGCAACAATTCCATCTTTATAGATCTGAGTGGTAGGCTTCCTTGTCGCCATAATTTTACATTCAATTTTTCTTGCCAACCTAAATGCCTTCTCCAATGAATCAGGTTCCAAAACGCAAACTTCATGTTGGATGTTATCTTTTAAAGTCCCTATGAAGACATCAATCCTGTGTTCCTATGGAATATCTGTTACCCTTATATTCAATTTTTGGAAGTCCTCAATGTGCTCCGGCACTGACCCCTTTTGTTTGAGATTTATCAGTTGGCTAAAGAAGGATAAGTACCTCCTTCGGAGTTCTGCAATAAGTACCTTGTGTTGAATGTTGAATGGAATATTTCTATTTACAAATAATTTCATTAGCTTTATATTCCATGGGACTATGAGCCCATACATTAACCTTACATGAAATCAAACCCACACATATTACAAAGTACAAATGGAAGACTATAGAGTACGAAGATCTCATCTCCTTCAATCTCCTTTCAGGAGATGAGATATCATCTCCTTAAAGTTTTCTTTCAGAATGGTTAAAGCAAGGTTCAGTGTCTTAGAGCTTTTCAAGAAGCTGAAAAAGGTTTTAGGAATAAGAAAGATCATTGTGATCAGTAATCTAGAGTTCACCTTCCATTTATCCAAGATACGATTAATATAATCGCTAGGATCCTAAGGAGACATAATGTTTTCTCAACCTTCAAGCCCCTCCGCACCATTCATAGACCGCTTAGATCGGTTAAGGACCTGATTTTCCCTAAGGATGGCAAGGGTGTTTACTTGATTCTGTGCTTCTGTGGTACGCCTTGCATCAGTGAAACTGGTCGATCCATTAGTCAAAGGATTCATGAACATGTCGTTGACCTTAAACATAATAGATCACTCTCCTCTACCTTAGCAGAGCATGTTGAAAAGACAAAGCATCACATTTTGATTGAAGATGCTGAGGTTATTGCGAGGACAGACCATTTCCACCACCAAAAGTTGAGGGAAGCCTTAGAAATCGAAAAAGGTTCGTTAACCTTAACAGGGATGATGGGTGGAGTGTTAGCAAATGTTGGATTCTTTCCCTTCACTCTTAGTTGTTGGTTTTCATCCCTCCCAATTCTCCCTCTTGTATATTCCTCTCCTCTGGCCCTCGATTTCTTTTTCCCTTTCTGTTCTTTATATATTTTTAATTATTATTATTATTATTATTATTAATTTTTTTTTAGATATTATGTTTTAACTTATTAAAATTACCTATTAAGTAAAGTAAATAAGAATATATTAAGATTATATAACTTATAATTATTAATGAATTCTAATTATATGACTTGTAATTAAATCAATTATTAAGTAAGAAAATAAAAATATTATCTTATATTAAAATTATATAACATATAATTATTAAATAAATGAATGAATGAATAAATAATACTACAACTGTTATTTAATCATTTTTAATTAAATTTCTTGTTCTAGTCAAACTAGTCATTATTTTACAATGGCTAGTTGGAGCTTTCCTTATCTATTTAAATTAGGGCTTAGATCAGATTTCTCATCCTGTCTTGATGATGAACCACACTGGCTGGTTCAAAATGCGCCGACAAAATATGTTTTGATGTGATTTTCACTAAAATATTTTTTACACATTTTATGGATCGCAGAAGCCAAATTCCTAATAATGTTTCACTTTATTAAATTGGAAATTATTTAAAAGATTTGACCAAATAACTATGTGGTCAAAAAAAAAACTTATTACATTATACCTGCCAAGACATGCATAATAATAAAAAATTATGCTATTATATCACCATATGTCTAGCATTATGCTCTATTCACATTAAGATACCATTAAGATTTCTCTCTTTTCTCTTTTATTTTCTATTAAATAAAAAGATATGAATTTACTTATTATCCTTGCCGCAGTCATAGGATATTGCATTTAGTTTTTCTTCACACCAATATTAGTTTAGGTTTGACAAAAAAAAAATTGCGAAGTTTACATAGTTTAACATTGGACATTGAATTTGAATATTTTTTTACAATATTTTAATTTATTTTTCTCCAAATTGATTGGCTAACAAATTTAACATGTTATTTCTCCTTAGCTCGATTAACGAGCCAAAAGTAAATCATAGATGGATGATCGGGGGATGATAACATTAAATGAAGTTGTATACGCATGGTATGTGTAATGATTATTGTCGTGCGACATTCCAAATTTTTATTACACAATTGTAATAATAATCCTCATTTACATAGTTACTAGAGTAATATTAATTCATAAGATATAAAAAAATATTGCTGCTAATGTTTACTTATATCTTGCAATGGTATCATGGAGATCTTAATATCGTAAGGAAAACCAATTTAAAATTGATATGGAACATTTGAGCATAGAGCACATCCAATGTTATTAAAATTTACACTTATATTAGCCGGCTAATCCTGATCTCTGAACATTGGAATTACCATTCTACGGATGGCTGACACCACATAGGTTGGCTAAATGCAACTACGGTATGTCTCACTTCTTCCAAAGCTCGGACAACTGTATCAAATCACACCATCTGTGTGTCCCCGTGATAAGCATTATTAGAATGGTATATATTATTGTGTGGGCAACTTCTTTTCCAATGTGGCTAGCTTCTTCTCTCAACAGAGACACAAATATGACTACAACATCAATACATTTGTTTTCCAATTTCTTTGCTTCAGTCTCCTATGGAGATTCATTAAAAATATTGAACCTCTTTTTCAATTTTTCATTTGGTAAAAGAGTTGAGGCTAATAGATAGAAGTTCCAAAGTTTTTCTTTTTCATTGCAAAGTTAGGTTTTTGTTTTTATTATAACCATCTAAAATTTGAAAAAAATAGAAGAATGGATGAAAAAAATGTTTACTTATAAGTGATTGTATTCCAATAAACTTTATGCATTCAAACAAGTAAAATGAAAAATAAATAAATAAATCCTTATCCAAAATAGAAAAAAAAAACATCAATACTTAATCAGGAAATTTGTATGTTTTGTCTAATAGAAAATCTATTGTGATTTAATTATCAAAATAATGGTAGAAAAATTATCACTATATTTTTCAATACACTTCAAAACTCAAATACAATAACATAAAATCCCTCGTAACTTTTTCCCGACTCAAATTAAAATTAACAAGATAGTCAAACTATTCTATTTCAATATAGATATTAAATATAAAATTAACAATAAAATCAAACTATTCTATTTCAATATATAGAATAAATGTATATATACTAATATTAACTCTTCTAAAGAAGAACTAAGTCCTTTCTTTCAATTCGTAATATTAGTGGACCTGATTTAATTTGGTAGTCACTTTCCTAAATCGAAAAGGCACCGTTTGAACCCAGCATTTTTTATCTAGGTGGCTCCAGAGACACACACATGACAAAGAGCGCTTATGAAAGATCAAAAAATGAAAGTGCCAGAAACGTGGCAAACTTAGCTTTAGATAAAAGAGCTCATCACCCTGATCCCAATGGTGTGAACGACACGTCAATCTGAGCTCTTATAAGAAATTTAGAGGAGTTTCAAGTTTTTTTAAGGCAAGGGAAGCGGGTTCCACAGCATGCCACATGGCGCCTAGTAAGCACATAGGACCCACATGGTATCCCCTCAGCTGTTGACACATGGCGCTCCTCCATTGGTCCTCAACCTGCATAAAAGCGAAAAGAAATATACTAAAAAAATCACCATATAAAACAAATGATTTAGAATACATATAAAGCAATATATATATATATATATATATATATATATATATATATATATATAGATATATATATATAGCTATAGATATATAGATATATTTATAATTTAGTCAGGTCTATTCACATTCAATAATTTACATAGATTACATCACTACCTGAAGAGGCAAAATATTCGTACTCTCTTTTGGCACAAAATGATTCTCGCCCTCTGGGAAGGAATTTACATGGGAGCTATTCAGAGGGGAGAAGTCAAAAACCTTGACAGAAAGAGAGAGTCTGAAGCAACGAGAGGAGAAAAAAAAAGGCTTATAAGCCTCGAGTATAATAGGAAAAGCATGGTGACAGAGAGAACCAAGGTTAACGCTGAGAGGCTATGGCGCACGGGAATGTTGCACTTCCACTTCATCATTCAGGTAATCCTCAACACTGATTGGTATATTTGGGGTGCCTTCCCTCGGACCGAAGATGTGGCGATGCAGTGATGAGAGGCCAACTTCCTGGTAGTCATCCTTGGAGGGAGCCTCCTCTTCAATCTTCGGACCCTAGCGATGGCGCACTGTTGAACTATGTTTTAGCTGGGCATAGTGGGGAGAATTGCGATCAATAAACCACATATAATGGACTTCCTTTACATACGCAACAAAATTTTCAGACAAAGAGTTAATTTTCTTTTCAAACTCCTTACTGCTGTTTTGCTGCTCCTGCAATGCAATAGCCAGAAACATTTTCGTCTTCTAGTGTAGATCGATGGTGCGACTATATAAATTCTCTCGGGCTCTCGTAAGGCCTAGATTCAGAATCCAGTGAAGAGAGGAATCGACCACTTCCATAGGCACTACCCTTCGGTGGATGTGGGCTTCCAACTCCATGTCTGCAATGTGCCACTACAGGTTCTGGGGAGTTGTTTCAACAAAGGTGTGGGCAATGTTTCTAGCCGAAGTCTCAGCTCTGGTGATGGGAAGGCGAGAGGGGTTATCCCAGAAGGCTTGGCTGCCACGACGAGCGGGGGGAGGGGGATGAGGATTAGGGCGGCTTGGAGCCATGGAGATGGGACAGAGATCAAGGGTGACATAAGAGGCAAGGAGATGAGAGGGGACAGTGCTGAGAGGCCAAACAAGGTTAAGCAAAGAGGTGGTGGAGAAGCCAAATGAAACAAAGGGGTGTGAGGTGCAAGGATGGGTGGAAGGGTATATTAAGGTGTTCATGGGAGGTGAAGGCTTGGGAGGGTGGGTGGAAATCATGCTAGAGAGGTGAGTTGATACATGTGGGGTATTAATGCGCAAGGTGGGATTGTACTGGAGTGAGCAGATCAATGGAGAGCCATCGTAATGGTTAAGCATGAGAGGGGGAGTGTGAGGTGTGGTCATGATGACTGAAGTAATTGGGAGGGAGAGTCGAGGATGAGGATGTTGTGCCCTGCTGCATATCTTGATTGCTGATGCGAGTACAGTTTAATTTGGAAAATGGCTCACTAATTGAATTGTACTCCATAGAAGTGAGTCTATTGGTGTCTCCCACTACAGTATTTGCAAGGAATCGGCTAGATTGTTGGCATTTCTTTAGACTGCCATGAATGAGATGCCTTTAGCATCATCAATGCATACTTTGATCGTGTGAAGTACTTTACCGAGGCACCAACATTCAGAAACCTGCCAAATGCAGTGACCTTGCTGAAGTTTCTGACAAGCTTGGGTAGCGACAATGGAGTCACCTTCTACCAAAATAGGCCATTAGTTTTTTTTTTCTGGAAATTTCCAGACCATGAACTAGCGCCTGAAGCTCCACAACATTGTTGGTGGTATGTCCAATATTACCATAATAGATCCACATTATTGTGCCCATATGGTTGCGAAAGGCCCCTTTGAAGCCTGCAGTACCTGGGTTGTTCTTGGAGGCACCATCATAGTTGAGCTTGATGAAATTGGGATCGAGAGGAATCCAAACTGTGGTCTGAGGGAAAGAAGGGATAGCGGCTATTTGAGGGAGATGGAATGGGGAGGTGAGATTGAAAAGGGACAAAATGCGGTGTTTCTCTTTGGTAGGGGGGGAGGGGGTGTCGGAGAGCTTGGCTATGGAGACTGATTCACTCAGGGTTTTCTTGATAATATGGAGAAGTTGTTCTTCCTTGTTTGCCTTATTTTTGAAGATGCGAGAATTTCGCTCTTTCGAGAGATCCTAGCAAGTGATACCAGGGAGAAGGTTCTAGACCAAATTGATGAAGGGCTGGGAGGAGAAGGAATGGCACCAGCCATCAAGGGTGGTAAGAATGGAGGTTGGATTATGATTAGAGGCCTTGAAGACTAGGAGGATCCAATTCCAGAGGTTAGAGGCAAAATAACATTAATTGAGGATGTGGTTGGCCATTTCAGAGTTGGTATTGCATAACGGGTAGACAAAAGGACCTATCAATCCTTTCCTTTGAATATTGTCCCAGGTTATAATTTTTTGATGCATTACTAGCCATATAAAAAAAGATATTTTTGGCCAGTGATTCCTATTCCATAACCTCTTCCACTTTTTGTCCAGTGGGATGAGATCCTAGGCCAGAAGAAGATTGTATTCCTCCTTGATGTTGAAGCACCCAACATTGTTAGAACCCCACCGAAGTTTTTCCGGCTCCACATCTATTTGGATCTATCTTGTGTTGAGCTCCTCTTCCAAAAGTGTAGCAGATGGATAATGGTTGAGCTGATCCATCTCTCTGAAGTCCATCCACTCCCTCTAGTTCAAGTTGGTTGTGTTTATCTATAAGTCCTTAACCACTTTTTTATTGAGCCTATCAAATTGCATCCTAATGGGGTTGAAGGTGTCGAAGTTTAGCTTCGTGCATTGCTCCCATGCATCTTCCCAAAATAGATTTTTTTTGCCATTGTAAATCTCCCAGAAGAAATGCTCTTGAATGAGGGATCTGTGATTCCAAGCCTGGTTCCAGATGGGCGAGCCCTTGAGAGTGCCAGAAAGTCTGATCAAAGATTCAAAAGGCTGCGTGGGGCATATTTTTCTTTCCAAATCTTGGACCAAGGAGTGGTGGGGATGGTGATCCAGCGCCACCATGTTTTTGCACCATTACCTTGCCAAGGAGATCTAGATCCCTGAGGCCAAGACCACCAACTTTTTTGGGCATGCAGAGTTTGTCCCAGGCTACCAAAGCCCATTTTCCTTTGTTTTCTTTGCCTTTCTAGAGGAAATCTCTTTGAATATCTTTGATTTGGTTGGATATGGATCGAGGGGGCGCAATGACTGAGATCTGGTAAAGAGGCATGGCTTGCAAAACCAAACGCACCAGAAGTAATCTTCCCGTGAAGTTGAGGAAGCGGAAGGTCCAATTGGAAATTTTCTTTTGAAGCTTAGAGATGAGGGGTTCCCAGTTTTTCTTTACCATAGGTTTGCATGTAAGAGGAACACCCAAATATTTCAAGGGGAAGCTGCGAGTTGCAATCCAAGGATATTGGCAATATTTATTTGAATGGCATTATAGGTGTTGAGAAAAAATATCTTGGACTTGGATTTGTTAACAGAGGAGCCAGAGGCCAAAGAAAAATCATCAAGAATGACGCAGATATCATGGGCTTCTTTGGCCAAGGGGGTGCCCATTAAGAGTGTGTCATCCAAAAATTGCTGGTGAGTGTTTGGAGGATTAGGGGGATAAATATTGATGCAAAATATGCGGCCATATGAGGAGGCAACAAAGATGGAATGACCAAGGCCTTCACCCATTATCACAAAAATAAAGGGAGAGAGAGGATCCCCCTGTTTGATGCCTCAAGAAGGGTTGATTATGGGGGAGGGGGAACCATTGATGAGAATTGAGAAAAACACCCCAGAGAACAAAGCCATAATCCACTTTATGCCCTCTTTACTAAATCCAAAGGCTTCCAGCATGTTCTTGATATAGTTCCAGTTGATTTTTTTGAAGGCTTTCAACATATCAAGTTGGACGAGCATGCCCATTTTTCCTTGATCCTTGAGGGAATGAATAACTACCTGAGAGAGGAGAATGTTGTCCAGGATTTTCCTTCCTTCAATGTAGCCTGTTTGATGGGGCGAGATGAGGAGTGGAAGGATAGTTTTGACGTGATTAGCAAGGACTTGATAGCAGAGCTTATAGATAACATTGCAGAGGGAAATAGGCCTATAGTGATCCAGGGATTCAGCCTTATCCGACTTGGGGATGAGGGCTAGGAAGGTAGCATTGAAAGACTGAAGTATGGAATGATTGAGGCGAGATTATTCAATTAGGTCATAGACATCATCTTTAATTAGAGGCCAACAAGGTTTGCAGAAGTCTATAGTAAATCCATCAGGGCCTAGTGCCTTACCATTAGACATGGATTGGACAGCAACCTCCACTTCGTACATAGTTATTTTTTTAAGCAGCATCTGATTATGCTCTCTAGTTAAGGTGGAGGGTATGTTGCGGGTAATTTTCTGGATATGATCCTCATTATCCTGGTTTTTCTCCTTGAGGATGTTCCCAAAATGTTGATAGAGCTCATTTTCTATCTCATTGTTGGTGCTCAAGACAATCCCCTGCTGATTTTGAACGTTCAGAATTCTGTTGTATTTGCGATGCTGAATCATGGAGTGGTGAAAGAAAGTAGAATTCTTTCCCCTTATTTAAGTCAGCCGATTCTTGATTTTTGCCTCCAGAGTGTTTCTTCCTGAGCCGCTCGAGCATCCCAATTTTTTTGAAGGACTGTTTGCTCTTCCTTTTTTTCTTCTGTCATACCATGTTGGATAATGTCTTGTTGGAGAGCTTGCATTTTTAGCTCTATTATCTTCCTGTTTGCTATAATATCTCCAAAAATTTGCTTGTTCCATATTTTAAGCTCTTGTTTGATGATCTTTAATATTTCATGGAAATTGAACATCTTATTGCCTTTCTTAGGGAGGGGAAGAGACCACCACTCCTTCATTCTGTCTTGGAATTCTGGATGGGAGATCTAGAAGGCTTCGAACCTGAAGGGAGTGTTTTTAGGTCTTTATGAGAACTTAAAATTTAGAACGATAGGCCAATGATCTGAGCCATCTTGAGGGGAAATGCTAGCATCCATTTCTAGTGAGGATAGGAAGAGATCCTCTGAGAGAAGAAATTGGTCGAGCCTTGAGGCTATCTGGCGACCCCCCCCTCTTCTATTATTCTAGGTGTAGGTTCCATTTTTAGTGGGGGTGTCTATTAGGCCCATATCATCAATCATAGCTTGAAATTCTAAGGAACCAGAGTGCAATCTGTAGGGGTCGCCCTGCTTTTCCCCCAGATTGAGTATCATATTGAAATCGTCGACTATAAGACTGAAGGAAAGGTTGATTGAACGAAGGTGGTTTTTTAGGCTGTTGATCCAGGAAACTTGTTCCAGGACAGAGTGTGGGGCATAGACATTGGTGATACATAGCTTGTCTCTAGTATCAATGATTTGGAGAACCGAAGTGACAACATGCTTGGAGGCAAGCAAATCCAGTAGATGGAATATGGAGTCTTTAGAAAAAGTGGCCAAACCGCCAACAGTTCCTGAGGCCGCTATGGCTAGATGACTGTAGTGCTTTCTGAATCAGGATTGTTAGATGGATTCCATGTCATTCAAACTGCTTTTGGTTTCTTGAAGAAGTACAATGTCAGGCTTTTTAGAGTTGATCTTAGATTTCAAGATCATTTTCTTACCGGGACCGTTTAGTCCTTTTATATTCCAAGAAGTGCAGATCATGATAACAGATTGGGAGAGAGAGAAATAACTCTTACCTTTCCTTTGTTGATGAGACAGATCTCGAGCTCCTGCAGGGACTGATAGGTGGTTTCCTGCCTCTCTTCCTAGTCAGCTCTTTTGTGATTTAATGGTTGGCTTTGAGATTAGCTTTTACTTCTCATGCTGGAGTTTTCCCTTTATTTTGGTGTTCCTTCTATAACTATAGATTTTTTTATAGGATGTATGCCTCCTCTATTCATTGTATGTATTCTTTTGGCACTCCTTCTATTCCTTTTGTGTTCCAATCTTTGGTAATTTTTTGCATGTCCATTCCAATTAGGAATTTCTCAATTGCTCGTTCCTCGGGTGAAGGTAAGTCCTGAATGGTATCCATATCTGTATCCTCAAGAAGCAGATAACCTTCCTGTGAGAGTGATGTAGAGGTATCCATTTTTGTTTCCTTGATCTTCGAGGGAATTTCCTGCTCTTTTGGTTGTTCCTTGTCTTTGTTGTGTCAGCCTTCTTCCTCTTGGAGAATTGAGAGGGCATCATACTTGTTTTGCTGAGAAAAATTTGGAGGGTCTCTGCATGTGTTAGTTCGTTTACCTGCCTTATGTTTTCTACTGACCTTGATGAAACCTTGGTCATATTTCTTGCTTGTTTGAACTTCTTTTAGAGGGGATTTTTTTTGCAGGCAGTCTCTAAAAATATGCTCATGTTCGTGACATTTCCTGCAATGGAAGGGAATATGTTCATAATCCACCCTTTGGGTCCAAATTTCGTCTCTGAAGTTCAGTTTGATTGCCTCTAGGAGAGCTCCCGAGACATTGATGTAGGCACATATGCGGGCGTAGGAGATATAATGACCACTTCTTGTTCCTTCAGGCATCTTTATATATTCTCCTAATTCTTCTCCTATGGCTTTAAGGAATGAAGGAGCCCCATAGTTCGTTGGGAGAGAGTATAGTCTAATCCAGACCAGGACTCTCGTAAAATATTCTTTGTCTGGTGTGAATTTTTCTTCCAAAATCTCATGTATAACCCTACAGAGTTAAAGAAATAGGGACCACCTTGGAAGATCCTATCCTTGTCTTCCATAAGCATGAATAATACTGTAAAAAAACCTTTGGATCCAAGTTATATTTTGATGCCTCCTTTTGGATTCCATTTGGCATGGATCTAGCCCTTGAGAGCTCTCTCAGATGGTGAGATACCCATGAACCTACAGATTATCACATGTTATTACATATACTCTCTGTAGATTGCGATGTCTAGCTCTTCAATGATTATTTCTAGGATCATAGTGGCTTTGGGGTTGTAGGCGTTCGTCTTTATGGCATCCTTTTGAACTATAGAAGTCACATCTTTCTTTGCCCCAACAAAGGGACCGATGCTTTTATTCTCACGCTTGAAGCCTTTGTCAGCTGCCTTGGAAGCAACCTTTGTGTTTTTCTTCTGAATGATCGGTGCTTCTTTAGCCATTTCTTATTGAGTGGAGATGGGGCACATCTCCAGATCAGAGTGAGGGGTGGTGGACGGGGAGGTAATTCAAGTGAAGAATGAAAGGCCCAATGGATGAGAAGACCCTGCAGATGGGGCACATTTCCAGATCAGAGTGAGGGGTGGTGGACGGGGAGGTAATTCAAGTGAAGAATGAAAGGCCCAACGGATGAGAAGACCCTGCAACTTGATATCAGAAGGATGAAGCCTTTAGGCCTCCATCCTTCTCCATTAAAGGAGTAGTTGAAAAGATAGGCAAGTCTGCTATTACAGGTCTGCGAAGGCAGAGACTACAACAGCTAGAGGCAGGGACCACAGAGAGGTAGAGGGCTTAGGGCATTTGCTAGGGTTTCTGATTGAGAAAATTCCATCTCTTGAGGGAGAAATTGAAGGGGAGTTAGATCATATATATATATATATATATATATATATATATATATATATATATATATATATATATATATATATATATATATATATATATATATATATATATATGTGTGTGTGTGTTTCAAACGTTATAACCACATTCCACATCAACCTTATGTATGGGCATATTAAAACAAACTACTTTACCATAAATGAAATCTTTGAACGAGTAGGTTTGGGTCGGTCCACATGGGTGACTTCATACCCACCTTTGGTCAGAGCACGTTTTGACATAAAAGAGAGGGGAAGGATTTGATCCCCTCGACCCTCTCCTCCAAACATGGAACTTAAACACTGCCAACCAACCGACCTTGTAAGGTCCGCCAACTTCTAGTGATTTAAACTCATTGTTCTTCAATGTCAAGAGAGGAAGAGAGTGTGGAGTTCGAGACAAGTATTAATTAATTGCATTTGGAACTCTGAACCAGTATGCAGGGGCAGTGGAACCATGATTAAGCCTCATTTCCAGAGGGACCAAATTTTCCCACTGTCCAAATTGGACAAGTTTTATATGGATCTTATATCTCGGTGACACGAACCTGATGGAGGTGTCATTTTCTGCAACAAAGGTCTCGACTTTTTGGCCATTTTCCAGATTGGAATGATGGTGTCGGATTTCAGTGTGTGGACAGTCGATTCACGATTCAATGGTGCATTCAGATCCAGCGACTTAGCATATTATTCTTCATCCAACATCATAGTTGAGGTATATGAAGTGTTTTTTCCATGTACTTCATTTATTATTGTTATGAGATGCTTTATGTCATGTTGATTCCTGCTTGATGTATGATGCAAAATCTTTATGCTTATTTGTTGTTGTTGATTCCTACTTGATGTAAGATGCTAAATCTTTATGTGTATTTTATGTGGTATGTATTTATCATGGATGGTGATTTATGTTGTGAGATCCCTTTGTTGCCTTGATGACGGGATACTCTTTGTCACCATGTGTGAAGTTTTCGTGCTAATAGGAGGTTTGTATGAGTGAGAGTTCCCTGCAGTGGAACGTCTCTTGGAGAGACTTTGACACTCATGTTGAGGGACCATTTCCTTGTATGATTATTCAACAACATCCATGTATGCAATAACTATTTACAAAACCAAATGAAGCGGCCAACACCATTAAGACACGTAGGCCCGGAGATGTAGTCCACACTAGACAAACTTCATTATTAAACGTCTTAAGTTTGGACATGTGATTGTTGACATGTTTCTATCTTGATTATATCTACATGTGTTCATTAATGTTTTTGATAAAATGTAATCTAACACATCAGCCAAAGAAAAAGGTCTTGGTTAAAAGGGTAGCCAAAAGTCAACCGAGATCAATTTGTAGTTTATATGTGAAGTACAAACATGCACATGGGAGTTTATGGGTCTTACGTCATTTGGTAAATGTCAATTTACCATATACATTGGAATGCTAAAATTTATAAGATGTGTAGTGTCGAATAAATGATCTTGGGTATTTGAATTTATGTAGTCCATACATGATACGAATACTGCACATTCGGCAGGTTGACACATTTGGGTTTATAAAATAACTTCTATTTTTACCATAGCTTACGTAGAATATTATGAAGAAAATATAAGGAATTTATCTTTGATTAGACTCACTGATCTCAATTGTCGCGTACATTTACTCGAGCTTATAATCGTGTCATCAATTATTGTGATTAAAAAAAAATTTCTCGTTACATTGTTTTTATAGATATGGCATCTGATTCTATGTGTTTTTAAGATTATTAATGAGATTGTATAACACATTAGGTGGACCAAAAAATTAACAATATCTCGAGAAAGTTCCTAGATACTGTATTGGTTTAAAATGAATTGAGCAAGCCTATGCATGTTAGAATTCAACAAAAATTATATAATTAATCATGTATTAATTAATTGAGCAAGGCTCATACACGTTATAATTCTACAAAAATTATATAATCAATCATGTATTTTCTAAATGTCGATGGTTCATAATGTAACGTGACATGAATTTCAATATTCAATTTTAATTGCATTTATATATTCACCATCCATACAACTCACAATTGATTTCCAACATCATTTTAATGCAAGATTAGTGATTTACAACATCATTTTTTACAAGATTATTGTTGATGGAGGGTAGGAAAAAAATTGTAGTATACAACAGGAGTTTTGATGGAATGCAAAAAAATTGTGAAATTTATAAAACAATTAAAATAATAACTTGATCTTCTAGTAAATCATAAAGCTTATTTAATCAAATTAATTTATTAATTATGTATGTACTTTAATTTATACATACATTTATTAAAACATATTTATTGTCTAGAACAACTCAATCTCTAACCTTGAACAACTTTACTTGTTTATTATATTTATTTTAATTTGACTATATTTAAACTAAGCGGCATAGACTAGCTACTATGTAGCCCTTGTTTCCATATGTACTTTAGTGAGTAAATTGTGTTACATTAATTACATGATCAAAATGTTGAATAGAGATAACTAATAATCAATTTTAATATAATTTTATCAATTTATTTTTAAATATCTCAAATTTTTTATAATCTCAAAAAATAAATATATTTAAATAAGTTATATAATATCATATATATATATATATATTGCCTAGCTATGACTAGGCTTCTATTGTACAAGCACAAGCTTAATAGCATAGGAGACCATAGACTTCCTAAGCTAGCTTTAAATTCCAGCCAAAACCACCTAAGGCTTAAACGAGGTTGGTATAAAGACACCAAGGCCTAGTTAAACCATTGAGAGATGAACGAGAATGCTGCATTGCAAAACATCAATAACATTAAAAAAATTGTTACTTCTAAGTTCAAAAAACAATGTGGTGTGAGAAATATCTAGCAGCTAAAAGAAAATTAAGGTATTATAAGGAGGTCATCAACCCCACCTTAGAAGATCAAAAGCATCTATCTGTTTTAACTAGCTCAAAGAATAAAATTAATATAGCCAAGATTAGAACGAACTCTTATGAGCTCCATAAGGAAACAGGTTGTTAGACAGTTCCTAAAACACCATGGATGGAAAAGATCTTCCATCTCTGTGAGAATATGAACATCGAGGATGAAAATCACTTCCTCTTAGAGTGCCCTGCGTGCAACCACATTAGAGCTCAATTTCATAATCTTTGTTGCAATATTGACCTTCCTAGCCTTTTAAGATGTCAAAATTATAGTGATTTCAGGAGGCTTCTCTCCAAGCTTTTTGAGCATAGGAATAAAATCTTAAATGAAATTAAATAACTCTTTTCTTTAGGTCCAATAGACCAAAGATTGGTCTCAATGGATGTTAACCATCATCATCATCATCATATATAAATAAATATATATATATATATATATATATATATATATATATATATATATATATATATATATATATATATATAACTTAAATTTGAAAATTCAAACACATCACTGAAATATATATTTGAATAACAAATTAATTCTAATAAATCCCATCATAAAATAAAATAAAAATGCGCCTCCCATTATGAGTATACATCTCTAGATAAAACATTTATTACAACAAATACTTCGGTATGATGAAAACCATTCTCATTAATTGTCCTTGAGTACCCGATTTAATTATTATTTTTTATTACCATGACGGGGTGTTGTTTTGGATATCAGGGCTTCTTTGGAAGGTGTACCATCCTCCAAAATGTATCATCCTTGTGATATCATGGTAAATGTTAGTTGTGGAGAGAGTGAAGTTTAATAGGTGGGTTCGTTGTTTTAAATTGACAATTATGATGATCATAAGGCATTGGTAGGAGGTATGTTTAAAGGGAGGCATTGACAGTTCCTCGTCCTCCTTTAATAATTATAAGTTGGTGATATTTCGTTCTAATTTCTTCTTTTAGGTGTGAAAATAGTTACCAATCAAATGATAACTTTACTGATTACTCATTTTTTTGCGGTAGAAAAAAAATCATTCGATCTTGAAAATTGTTGATTCAGAATACACCTCTTTTTTTGGCATATTTTTGACACGTCAAATTTTCTTATGTATAAAGTATGAACATTTTTTTTAAATGTTAGTGATTTTCATGTTGATTTTAAAAAGAGTTGATGCAACATCAACCCCTTTTTTTAAAGTGCTAATTTTTCACACTTTATATTTTCTAATGTATTAAGTGTGAATATTTTTTTTAAATATTGGTAATTTTGTTGCAGATTTTGAAAAGCATCAACATTTTTTAGACATATTTTTGACACTTTAAATATTCTTATGTCCTAAGTAAACACAATTTTTTTGTCAAATGTTGATTATTTAATCATTTTTCAAGTTTTCTTATTCTTTTTCATGTTTTTCATCCTAGGATATTTATTTTTAAGGGTTTTCCAAACATTTGTTTTTTTGTGTTTTTCTTTGCAATGTTTTTTTATAATGAAATTTGTAATTTTTTTTTGTAAAGTTAAAAAAAAATAGTAACATTAATATTTTAAGGTTAATTTTTTTATATATTTATACATCTTTAATTAATAATTCAATACAAATAAAATAATTGTCACTAAAAAATAATAATTTCAAACACTCGACAAAAAATACACATTTTTCATATACATACAATTAAAAAAATATGTATTTCAGGACTATGTATTTCACGACCTTTTCACTAAAAACGACATGTTAAATAAAATATTGTTATGAAAAAATGGAATTAAAAAAAATGTTGAAAAAAGAGCAAATTTTATGAATTTTTTATGAATTTCATATTCAAAGATAATGACATTTTAAGTTTTTTTTTTCCCAAAAGAAAAATGATTCATATAAGTTTTCAAGTAAAAAAAAAAAAAAAAACAAGTCTAATATGTAGCGTTGTTGCTTAGTACGTGCCTCTTATGTAAAAAGTAATTGATAACAATTATTGAATGTATGGACAAATTCATGAATCTAATAATGAAACACATTTGAATACGATGACATGAAGTAATTAATGGACTAAATAACCTTGGGACAAAATAGTGGTAGGTGCATAGATAATTTTTAATGAAACATTAGCCCCAACATTATTGTTTGTTACAAAAGTTAAGCGTTTATTAAAATGTGCTTCTGCACATTTCATTCCATCTTTGGCTTATAGGACCATGTAATGAGACCAAATAAAGAGGAGAAAATACAATGTCTAGTATCTTTATATTAAATAATGTATATATAAGATATACATAAAGTAATTAATTTCTTAAAAAATTATTTATTTAACTTTAATGTATCCTCATCATAAGTCAAGGATAAAGAAATAACCTATTGTAAAAATTTTGTCGAAAAAATCAAATTGATATGAAGTATCCCTTGATGTCTTAATTGTGTGGCCAAGAATTCATATGTAATAAAATATCCAACGTAAAAAATTACAATGTCTTGTATATTAAAATAAAAAAATTTAGCTACCCAAAGGCTTAAGTGTGAGTGCAAAAAAATCTTAATTTTTTTATTTTATTTTATATTTTTAAATAATGATTAAAATTGTAAAGGAAAAATTTTATTGTAGTGTTGAGTTAGATTTTATTTTTTATATTGCATCATGATTTAAAATTCAATTGTGAAAATATATAATATAGGTAAGGTTTATTGGGGAAAATGATTGAACCAAGTTCATTCAATAATACAAATTAAGAAAAAAAAGAGAAGAAAGGAGAAAAATCAATGCAATATGTCACACTGTTGCTTTTGTTTTTTAGATTGACTAGTTTCCATGGTTAGTAAAAGCTTGAAACATAATGACAACTATTTTTTTTTGCAAAAAAAATATTAATTATGGAAAAATCCATAAATTTTCTTATTTAGGACACTTGGTGATTAGAGGTTTTTTCTTATTTTTTGTTTTTTAAAATAATTTTTAATTATGAAAAATTGATTTTAAACAACATAAAATTAGTCATCCACCAATAAAAAATTAGAAAATAAAAAAAAAATCAATTTCTAAAAAATTAAGTCTAATATTTAATTTTACAAAACCTTTAATAAACTTTGCAAATAATTTCTAAAAAATTGCAAATTAATTAAGATTCATAGCATTTTGGCCCAAAATGATTACATTATAATGAATAAAAATGTAAAAAAAAAACATACAATTTTAAAAAAAACCTTAAAAATAAAAATTAGAAACATAAAAATTTTAAAAAATTGAAATACAATTAAAGTTAAAATAAAAAACAATAAAAATAAAAAACAATAAAAAACTAAAAAACATTAAAACTGTTGTTTTAAAAATAAAAAAATACAATTAAATTTAAAAAAAAATATATTGAAAATAAAAAACTATAAAATAACATTAAAACCATTGTTTTTATAATAATAATAATTAAAAGTGATTTAAAAAAAAATTAAAACAATAATTAAAAAAAAAAAACCATAAAAAATTAGAAAGAAAAATTTATAAAATCGATGCCTCTCGGGCCTTTGGGCGAGGCATGGCCAATTCTGGGAATCGACCTTGCCCGCCCATGGCCCATGGGGCCTCGAGCCTTGTGCGGAGCAAGGTCAAATCCAGGAATCGACTTTGCCTACTGAGGGCTTGTGGGGCCTCAGTGTTGGGTGGGTGGGGAGCATGCATCTCCACGCCCTCCCAAAGCTCGAGGTCCCGTGAGCCCTGGGCGGGTGCAGCTTCTTGCCCGCCCAAGCCCAAGGGTCTGTGGGCTAAGTCAATTCCGAGAATCGAATTGGCGTCACACAGGAATGTGGGGGCTCTATCCTGGGTGGGTAGCGAGCTGTGTGAATTAACTTGGCCCACTCAGGGCCGCGTGGCCTCAGAACTAGGTAGGCGAGGAGTTGCACCAGTCCCCACCTACCTAGGCTTGAGGTCCCACTCAGGCACAAGGCCCTTCAAACCTTGGACGGGCACACGAGGCTTCAATTTTTTTATTTTTTTTATTTTACTTTTTTTAAATCCGTTTTCATATATATTTTTAAACGTTTTTTTTTTTTTCTAAATGATTTTTTTAATTTTAATGTTTTTTAATTTTATTTTGTTTTTTTGTTTTTTAAATTATCCAATCAATATTATTTATTAATTTTTTATTTCTCTGTATTTTTGGTTTAATTTTTATTATTTTTTTTAAATTAAAATTTTTTGGAATTTTTTTTTAATTTATTTATTGTTTTTTATAATTTTAATTTATTTCTTGTATTTTATTTTTTATGTTTAATTTATTTTTTGTGTTTTAATATTTATATTTATTTGCTATTATTTTGTTTTTATTTTTTGTGTTTGTTTTTTTAGTTTTTATTTTTCCAATGTTTTAATATTTGTTTTGTTTTGTATTATATATATATATATATATATATATATATATATATATATATATATATATATATATATATATATATATATATATATATTGCAAGGTGTTTGATGATCATCGACTAGCAACTTGATCCCAATATGTATCAATTTCAAGTTGATTTTAAAATTTTCGTTATAATGGATCAAGTCTACCCCCCACAATGTGTCAATTTCATGGTTGATCCTTAAGTTTTCATTACAATGAGTCGAGTTCTCCTACATTGTGTGTCAATTTGTTGGTTGATTTTTAAATTTTCGTTGCAATGTGTCAAGTTGTCTTAGGCTAATATTTTAAAATCGCTATATTTTTAGCATTTAGAAAAGAAATTACTCTTGGTATAATGACTCTTTCATTCAAGTGTTAATTTTAAAAGTTTTTTTCCAAGTCATAAATTTTTTCCATAATACCATGGTTGAAATATGTTCAAAACATAAGGTTTTTTGTAGTCATGATCTTTGGTTTTAATTCCATGGTTGAAAATTTGTCAAATTTTAAGGTTTTTCTAAGTCCTGATATTTTATCTTTAATGTTATGGTTGAAAACAATTATAAGTATTTTTTCTTTAACAACATGGTTGAAAATTGTTGGAATTTTAAGATTTTTCATAAATGTGAAATTTTATCTTTAATACCATGCCTAAAAATCATTAGAATTTTAAGGTTGTTTAGAGACATGATATTTTATCTTTAATGTCTTCGCTGAAAATCATTGGAATTTAAGACTTTTGAAAGACATGATATTTTATATATAATGCAATGCTTGAAAATCGTTGGAATTTTAAGGTTTTTCGGATTCGTGATATTTTATCTTTAATATCATTATTAAAAATTGTTGAAAATTTACCTAAAAAAGATGCTATTCTAGCATCAACACTTTTCGTTTCCAAGGTGTTTTTGTACAAAGAAAATTGACTTTTACTTCCATTTTAAAAAAATGTTGAAAATTTTACAAAAAAAAAGATGTTATTCATGTTAGGGTCCTATAAATTTTTATAGGGTCACTTGATTATAGATGATGGTTATTATATTTCAGATGTTGCAAATAATATTCCATATTGTAAATTATTTCCAAAAAAGGTCAAAAAATTAGTAAAAATATAAAAAATATATGCTTGCAAGTCGAAATGCAGCATTAGAGGATAATTAAGTATGTTTAGATTAAATTAATCATATCATTTAAATGTGATTAAATAAAGTGTAATAAGGTTTTGGTACTATAGTTTGATTTTATTATAAAGTTGAAAGAAACAAAAGGCATTTTTTGTATCTAGTTAAGTGGTGTGCTCCTATCCATTGTCTAATCATCATCAACATTGCATCAACGTTCCTTGTTCATTTTCACCCCCCTTTCTGTTTTTCCTTTACCGTCAGGGGTGTCCGAAAAGACGGTTTTCCCCCTTTGGGACCCACGCAACATGTTAGCCCTGCTTTATTTCACACCCCCCTCCTCTCAATATCATATACAACTCTTACCCCCCTCCAAAAGTGGTTTTCGCTGCTCTCGCCTAATCCTTCTCCCACCTAATCCTGCTCCCACTTACCGTTCCATTCTCATGCTTTCGTTTCACGCCCACACGTGAACTGTTTCTTCCAACCATGTGCCTCCACGTCATTTCTAACATTATGTCACCTCCCGCCTCCATGCCACCTCCCGCCTCCATGTCATATGTGTGTTTCATGGTAAGTTAAAACTATGTTTTTTCCCTATACAACACAGTAAATTTAAACATGGTTTACAAATAACTGAGAACGAATTTTTAGAAATTGAAAGAGGTTTTTTTTTTTATAACATCCTCATGTACAAAAACATCCCTCGGTTTTCTAACAACTGTTATGGTTTGGGGGATTCAGAGAAATATTTGCAGGCATATTTTCCCAATTTTTCTTATTTTTAGTCTGTATTTTCAAATACAGTTTCCGCTCAGGTGGAAATGAATTTTCAAAAAATGAAAGAGGTTTTTGTTGCTAATATCTGTATGTACAAAAACCTCTCTTTTTTGTTACACATATATTATGGTTTTAGAAATTTGAAATAATATTTGAAGGCACATTTTCTAGAAATATCTTGTTTAGTCATCTTTTTTCCAAACAGATTGTGGCCAATCAGAGAAGAATATTGAGAGACTGGAGGAGGTTGTTGTTCCTACGATGCCAAACTAAAAATATGATTTCAATTTTAACACAGGTCTTACAGAATGAGAGATGCATTCACATCTTCACAACCCATTTTTCTGACTGTGCAAAGTCATGTTTTAGACATCTTTTTGCAAAGAATATTGTGAAGAACTGGAGTGAAATTTTGGGAAACTGAGAGAGTTTTATCTCAAAAAAATATTCATCTACAATAACCTCTTTCATTTTTTACACATATATCTCGGATTGAGATATTCAAATGGATAACTGGACGCTATTTTTCAGAAATTTGGGAGGAAAAAGCTCAAGGACAGTTAGTGACTTGGAGGCCACCTCATCAAATAAGAGTTGCTATCAAATTCGAATTGCTCTTCTTTGTCACCAAAAATACACAAAGATAGTTCCAAGTAGATTCATTAGTTTTGAATGTCCTATATTTAAGTTCTATTTGTGTAACACAATTAGAGATATTTGTAATAAATCCTGATATTTTTTCAAGATATTTTAGTTTAGAATTTGTATAAATACTTCATCATTTGAAGTAATAGATGTTGGTATTTGTAATGAGAAATACTACCATTCATTGTAAAGCTTTTCATAGAAGTTCAAGTGACCTTCATAAATAATACAAGGAAATTCTTCACAGGATTCACGTGGTATACAAATTTGTAATGTTTTTCTTTTGTTAATGTGTTTATACATTGTTTCCTTTCACTGTCATTTATTAAAAATCTAAATTACATTACATAAACGATGACGAATAGGATTTGTTGGAATATGCACCCTATTCTTATTGTAGGTAATTTCTATGTTTTCTGCTAAAGTAAAATTAAAGAATTCTTAATTTCTCCTTAGTTTCTACTGAACCTTTCATTTCTTTTGTTTTCATATCCATTTAAAAATTCTGAAATATCCAACTAGTGCAACGTAGCTTTCATTGTGAAACTCCTTAAAATTTGGATGTAGATCTAGTTAGCTCTTCTGATTCCATTTCCTAATGTCTTTCCCTTGTTGTTCCAACCAAAAAAATTCAAAAACAAAACTCTGAGCCCATTAAATAGCCTAAAATTCACATAAAACATAGCTAAATTTTACAAATAGATCTCTCTCTGAAGATGGTAGGGCTAGATCCCAGCTTCCAAATTTGTTTTGATGTTACCTCTGAGATTTTTTCTTCAACCTTGAAATTATGGAGTGATAACATAGTGGTGACCATACTGGGGAATCATATTTTATCCTCCTCAGAAAAGTGTATCAAGTTCCAGATCTGATTACTGATGGTGGGTAGTGATCATACACAAGAAGGATGAATTATTCACATGGTGACTCCTGTTCAAAGTATCCAGAGCTTCAAAGTTTTCAATGTGACTCCACTATCATAGAATCCATGTCTTAGATCATTCATGGTGGCTCCACTACATTTTGATCACATTTCTTGTTAACCAAGATGACAGGGCATGTGGCGAAAATTCTATCTTGTGAAGTTTTAAATGAGTTCAGGAATAAGCTAGTAGAGTTTCAAATTGATGAAGATTTTTTAAGGGCCATGTTTCGTTGTTTTAAATCGAGAAAAATTTCTCTTGAAGGTAAAAACTTTTTTCTTGAGTTAGTTTTTGAAAGATTCGAGAAGGTTATTGAAATTTTGGACTTTCAAATTCAGTCATATAATTTCCAAGATCCTAAAAAATTCTTGGAAAACCTTCCTTATCCAAAACAAGAGGATATTGTACTTCCTTTTGATTTACAGATTGATGAGAATTATGTTTCCAAGTACAATACTGAAACTATAGAGTTAGAATTAGGGTTTAACCTTGAAGATACAATTGATGAAATAATCCATGATCGACTGGTTATTGAAGGCCTGCAAAATAACATAATAAATCATGATTTTATTGATCCTATAGCAGACTGCATGGAGGTTCTTTTCAGCTTAAGTGTTCAACCATGTTTTCACTATAAGGACCAGCTCCATCAGCAATTTTCATTACATGTTACAACTTTGATATTGTGGAAAAATAGTCCAGTTGTCCTTTTGATTATTCTAACAATAAGTCAAGTAGTCCACTTGTTTCAGTAGCTACTTGACTGGCTTCATTGGAATTTTTTAATTATTTTATTAAACATCATTTTCAACAGTATAGGGTGGGTAGCGGTGTGCAAATAAGCTCAATGCTTTAAGCATTTTTCTGACGCATTATTTCGAGTTTTAGTTTCAGATTGCATTTTAGATATCTTTTCAGTCTGTTTCAAATTTCAGTTTGTAGAAAGGTTTTCATTTCAGTTTGAGATTTTCAGTCACAAGTATTTTATGGAAGAGCATGTTGTAGGCTTGGGATCAACCCAATGGATTAGGTTACTAGTCTAAGATGTTCTTGGCACCTCACAAGGAGAGTATCATCTCCAACTGGAGCCTATGTTAGGGTCCTATAAATTTTTATAGGGTCACTTGATTATAGATGATGATTATTATATTTCAGATGTTGCAAATAATATTCCATATTGTAAATTATTTCCAAAAAATGTCAAAAACTTAATAAAAAAAAATATATATGCTTGCAACTCAAAATGCAACATTATAGGATAATTAATTATGTTTATATTAAATTAATCACATCATTTAAATTTGATTGAATAAAGTGTAATAAGGTTTTGGTATTATAGTTTTATTTTATTATAAAGTTGAAAGAAAAAAAAGGCTTTTTCCATATCTGTTAAGTGGCACACTCCTATTCGTTGTCAGATCATCATCAGTGCTGCATCAATGATCCTTGCTCATTTTTCCCCACACCCCCCCCCCTCACACCCTCCCTTTATATTATACCTTTACCATCATGGGGGTTTGAAAAGATGATGTTACCCCATCGGGTCCCATGCGATGTGTCAACCTTGCATTATTTCACACCCCCCCCCCCTCTCTCTCAATACCATATACCACTCCTACCCCCCTCCGAAAGTGGTTTTAGTCACTCCCACCTAATCCTGATCCCACTTACCATTCCATTCCCGTGCCTTCATTTCATGCTCACATGTCAATTATTTCTGCCAACTATGTGCCTCCACATCATTTCTCACATCCATGTCACATCTGGCCTCCATGTCATGTCTTCATTTCATGGTAAGTTAAAACTATGCATTTTCTATATACAACACAATAATTTTAAACATGGTTTACAAAAAACTAAAAAATAATTTTCAAAAAATAAAACATATATTTGTTGATAACATCCTGATGCACAAAAACCTCCCTCAGTTTTCTAACAACTGTAACGGTTTGGGAGTTTCGGAGAAATATTTGTAGGCATATTTTCCTATTTTTTCCTGTTTTTAGTCAGTATTGTAAAATATGGTTTCCACGCAGGTGGAAAGGTATTTTCAAAAAATGATTGATGCTTTTGTTTCTAATAGCCTTATGTACAAAAAAACTCTCTCTATTTCCACACAGACATTATGGTTTGGGAAATTTGAAATAATATTTGAAGACACATTTTCTAGAAATGTCCTTTTTAGCCATCCTTTTGTTGAACATATTATGCCCAATTAAAGACAAATCTTGAGAAACTGGAGGAGGTTTTTGTTCCTTATATTCCACACTACAAAATACTTTCTCACTTTTTACACAGGTATTACATAATGACATATACATTCACATATTCACAACCTATTTTTCTAACTGTGCAAAGTTCTATTTTAGACATCTTTTTGTAGAGCACATTGTGAACAACTAAAGCAGAATTTTGGGAAACTGAGAGATATTTATCACAACAAAATTTTAATCTACAATAAACTCTTTCACTATTTACACTTTTATCTAAAATTGTGATATTTAAAGTAATAACCAAACCCTATTTTTCAGAAATTTGGCAGGAAAAAGCTCAAAGACAGTGACTTGGAGGCCACCTCATCAAATGAGAGTTGCTACCAATTTGAATTTCTCCTATTTGTCACCAAAAATACACAAAGATAAGGCTAATTAGATTCATTAGTTTTGAATGTCCTATATTTCAGTTCTATTTGTGTAACGTAGTTAGAGATATTTGTCATAAATCTTGATATTTTTTCAATATATTTAAGTTTAGAATTTGTATAAATACCTCATCATTTGAAGTAATAGATATTGAGATTTGCAATGAGAAATACCACTGTTAATTGCAAATTTGTTCACTGAATTTCAAATGGCCTTCATCAATAATACAAGGAAATTCTTCACAAGATTCATGTGGTGTACGAATTGGTGATGTTTTTCTTCTTTTAATGTGTTTATACATTGTTTCCTTTCATTGTCATTTATTGAAAAGATAAATTACATTATAGAAATGGTGATGAATAGGAATGTTGGAATATGCACCTTATTCTAGTTGTAGGTAATTTCTATGTTTTCTACTGAAGTCAAATTAAGGAATTCTCAATTTCTCCTTAATTTCTCTTGAACCTTTCATTTCTTTTGTTTTCATATCCATTTAAAAAATCTAAAAGATCTAACTAGTGCAACCTACCTTGCCCCTGTGAAACCAGGGAAAATTTCAAGGATGGAAGTTTATCTTAAAGTTTAGAAACGTTGGCAAATCTTACTAGTCCCTAATATGTAAATTGTAAATTTTTTGATAATCTTGTTTTGAAAATATTTAGGTTTCTAATTTTTTTATATAGTATATATAATTTTTTAGCGATTTTTAGGGTAAAATAATTTTATACCATAAAATTTGGGCCAATCAATTTTCAAAAAAATGGAAATTGGTGAATTTTTTTTTGGAAAAAGCATGGAAAATTAGCCTACCTATGAATATTAGCCCCTAAAATTTCCCCTGTGTGAAACTCCTTAAAATTTTGATTCAGATCTAGTTAGATCTTCTGAGTCCATTTCCCAATGGCCTTCCCTTGTTTTTCCAACCAAACAAATTCAAAAACCAAACTCTAAGCCCATTAACTATCCTAAAGCTCAAATAAAAAACAGCTAAATTTTACACAGAGATTCCTCTCTGAAGCTGGTAGGGCTAGATCCCAGCTTCCAAAGTGGTTTTCATGTTACCTCCAAGGTTTTTTCTTCAACCTTAAAATTACGGAGTGATAACAATTCCCTCGTCAACATTTTTTGTTTTCGGGTTTTTTTTTAATGTTTATTTCGAGTTTTTTTAGCTAGACTTCTCGTTTTTCTAGGTAATAGTTCTCATTTTATTGGTAACTTTTTTTGTGGCAGAGTAAGTTGGTTTGCCTACTGGTGTGTGACTGGTTATGCCTCATTGTTCTAGTAAGTCTATTAAAAATTTTCAAGGACTTCATTCCTCATTTGTTGTTTTGGTGTTATGGTTTTGGAAAGTATGTTCTTTCATTTTAGTTGATCAGTTTCTCGAGAGTGGTTTCACAATTACTCTATGTGTTTGGGTCCCAATCACTAAGAGATTTTGCAGTTATTTTAGCGATTTTGAATTGTCCTCTTTGAACTTTATTTCAAAAGGGTTTACTGTTTGGGTTTTATTTTATGCGTTCCAGTTTAACTGTTCCACTTCAATTTAGTTGAATTATTCATAGCGAGATGTCAGTTGGAAACACTAAGGGTTTTGGATATTGTCATAGCTCCTTTAAATTAAGCCTATGTATTAAGGATTTTCAATGTTTTTGGTTGGGTTGCGTCGTGTTTCTGAGCCTTAGGGAGTTGATGAATTTGCTCAAATTCGCTCCTGTGGTGTGGCATTTGGGTGAAAATTTAGTACTTCTCAGGTCCATTGTTTAGGGTGTTGTATCTTTTCTCTTTCCTATATTTATAGGAAAAGTTTATTTCAGTCCATGTTCTTATTTTTCCTTGGTAGTTGCACTCATTATTCCTAGGAAAATAATGTGTAGTAGGACGGGTGGTAGAGGCAATGTAGGAAATTAAAGGAGTAAATTTTTTTCCTATGACTCTGTCGCTGCCTTCTTTGATGTTGTTCCTTCGGAAGTTAGAAAGGAAATTTTACTTCTAGAATGTAAAGAGACAGGAGACTCACTTTATCACCCATATTTTGAGTTGATGGGGGAGGGTATGAAATGGGTTCGAGACCCTAGAAGATTTCAGAAAATAACATTTCATTTTATGAATTCGATGGCCTTACACCAGCAAATCGCTACCCTGCTACGCTTTATTTTTAAAGATAAAAAAATTAGAGAATCGTAATACATTCTTCTCATTGGAGGATATCAAATGAATACACAATAAAAAAATTTGTTTATATAATGTGTACTCTCTCTTGGCTCATGTAGAATTATTATTGGTGAGTGATTCTAACTATAGGGACCTCACATATCCTCTTGTTTATAGTAGGCAGGCTCCTACTATAATTTCTTCTGATCAAGATTAGTAATGGTGGGTTTCATGAAGTTTTTCTATATTTTTTTAGTATGCATCCTTCAGTCCCTTGCTTCTCTTCTTATGGATATTTCAGTGGTGACATTGGCATTTTTCTTTTTCTCTGAAATCTAGAGGGACTTTTATTACATGCACCCTATTTTTGGTTCAAATGTGGATGGTTATGGTTCTCATTGTTCTGCTGGTGATACCATTTTAGTGTTTCTCTTAGGAGTGTTATGCATGCTCCTTTTTTTTGTGGACAAATCAATGTTTTAATGCATATGGTTATTTTATGGGTTATTTTCTATCACACGCTTTGAAAAATAGTTCATCTTGGCTCCCTTGTGCTATGAATTATGGACTCGTTTTCCTCCAGCTAGTAAGGGGTGTATTAGTCGTTTTATGTTGGAGGCATTGCATAATGCTTCATTTCTTTAAATTATTGCTAATTATTTCCTCATGTTAATATTGTAGCTTTGGCATTTCATAGTTCTAGGCGTCTTGTATAATGGTTGTGTCGAGCGAAGGTTTTACTATGTTTCTTATGACATGGTTGTTTTGAAAAATTGAAGTCTCACTTGGAGTGAGCATCATATATTTCAGTGGGTGGTTCTCCCCTACTTTCATTATTAATATTTAATGTTTCTCTTTTCTGGTTGTAGTTATCCTAGAATTATGGTATGTATTGATGCATAAGTTTTCATGTATACAGTTTTTGTATGGTCTGTAATTTTGGAAATTAATATTACAATGAAGAGCATCTTCTACTCTAGATCTATAATGTGGGTGATCAGGGTTTATACCTTCTTTTTTATTATTGTAGGGTTGGATATGATTGCGAAGTACTCTATGTAAACCTTGTTTTGATTATGAATACTAATTGTTGCAATTCACAGTTTTTTTATTATAATGTTAAATTTATTTTATTATTATTATTATTGGTTAATAGAAAAGTATTATAATATATTTTCATAGAAATACATTACTACAATATATATCTTGTTAAAAGAGGTTTTCATCTCAAGAGATTTAATCTCTCTTGGCGCTTGAAAGATTAAGAGTTCAGATGGATTCAGGCTAATTTAATTTTCCCCTTTAAATAGGCTATATTCCACATGAATACCATGGGTCAATTTTATTTTTATTATTATTTTATATTTATAGGGTTATTCATATTTATATATACCTTTCTATGTTTTTTTTTTCAATTTAAAATGTTTACATTACATTACATTAATTTATTTATTTATTTATTTTTATGTAATTTGACTTAGTCAAAATGTTAAACATTAAGTTACAACATCTCAACAATATCTAGTTGGAGAGTGCCTTCTCAATGCAACAAAAAAAATCATTACAAGAAATGAGGCCTCACATTCTCAACATTTAAATTATGCTCGTCAATAATTATGTAGAAAATTTAACTTTAAAAAATAAATAAAAAGAAAAGGGGTGGTTTTTTCCAAATGGCATTGACTGACTTAGATTTCACCACACTCCTTTAAGGTCGAAGAAGTCTTTCCAAATGTCATGCTCCACCGCCTGCACCACTAAATGTGCAGTTCATCAGCCTTGCCTACTAAAATTACATTGATGTGATAGTTTCAGAAGTGAAATCGGTACTTGGGAGGTGAATTTGGGTTTTAAGTCACTGCAAGTCCCTCGTTTGTAGCTAGAGTCTTCTACACTAGAGATGAAACACTGATATGAATATGGGCATGTTCACTTTAGAGGGAAAATATATTTGACCTCACTCTTCCTCGAGAAATAACACCCTCTACCATTTCTCTTAATGACTAATATTAAATATCTTCCCACGAAGGAATTTTTTAATGATTTCAGTGCCTTTGAGGATTGATGAGAGCTTCTTTGAGTGGGACTGAGTTTAAATGATGGAAAAGTCAAGGATAATACAGGTTGTAGAGGAGGTTTCATTGTGTAGGGAGGAATACGTGGGGAGAAGGTCGAGTTGCTCGTCTCTTTTTGATACAGACAACCAACGTGGTTGCACGAGGGAATCGTATGACATGGGGAAACTGAATTGTTGGAATGGGGTATGTAGGGTTTAATCCAGTGTTGATGGCTGACCTTGCCTGTGAAAAGTGTAGACCATTCAGAGTTTATGGTAGAATTTATGGGTGAGGATGTTAAAAAAAAAATACAAATGGAATTATATCTTGAGATAGTTATACATTATGTGAAAAAACTACTTAATACAATCATTACAAAATAATACTTGAATAAGTCATATTATATATAAATAAATTTAATTATTAATAAAAAATAATATAATATAATTTATAATGTTAAACTATGGAGAAGCTGCAAAATTTATTTAATTTAATTTAGTTCATCTTTTAATGAATGATTGATAAAAGTAACTTAAAACCATAATGTTAATTAGCTTTTTTATTTTTAATAGTTATAGTCTATTTTTTATATGTTTTGAAGGGTTTTCTAAAATGTTTTTTGGTTTAATTTGGCATGAACTATCATAAGTTTGAATTGTGAACTCTCCACAATCTAAATGCCCAGGGTTTTTAGGGTGTTTAATCTATTTATGTTGTCAAAAACCATTTTAAACAACAAATATCAATATTTGACTAGAAAAAAATACTAAATTCCAGCCAAAAAATTCAAAACGTATAATACTTAGACAACAACTTTTAAATATAATAAATTAGAGTTTTTTCAAACAATTTTTTGAATAAATATTTTGAAAAATAGATTTGTTTTGTTTCGTTTTGTTTGTCAAGTTATCTGTGATTCTATATGTTTGAGTTGTGGCTTGAGAAACCACGACTGAGGAGCATCTAATTTGTAAAATTTACTCCGGGATCGCACCCGACTTCAGGTTCATCTAATCCATCAAACTCACTCACTTGGGGATTGGATCATACATGGCTTCAGGGGAATCTAATCCGTCAAAGTCACTCACTCAGAGGTCGCACCCAACTTGGGCCACACCAAACCTAAGATGACTAGATTTTTTAGTATGTCTCTTGCCCCCTAGCACATCCATAACCACCCCGTGTGGTTTGATCTTGTGTTGCCTTTCTAAGGAGGTTCATCCTCAACCGGTTGTGCTAGTGGGACTCGACTTGAAAATTAATTTTTTTATATGTGGATATGTATTCCAACTTGGGCCACACCAAACCTAAGCTGACTATATTTTTTAGCATGTCTATTGCACCCTAGCACATGCACAACCACCTCGTGTGGTTTTATCTTGTGTCGCCTTGCTAAGAAGGTTCATCCTCAACCAGTTGTGCTAGTGCGACTTGACTTGAAAAATATTTTTTATATGTGGATATGTATTCCTATATATATATATATATATATATATATATATATATATATATATATATATATATATATATATATATATATATAAATTTATATATTAGCCTACATCCATCTTAACTCCAAATCTACCAAGTTGTTAGAGAGATTTAAACTCTTTTTGTTAGGTCCCTATATTACTAGTATAGTCCCTTATTGTTGTTAGTGTAACCCCCTTATTGTTATTGTTGTACCCCTGTAACCCCCATATTTTTATTAGTGTGCCCTTCAATTATTATTTTTATGTCGGCTAGAATTACATTATGGCCCCATGGACTCCTATATATAGATAGGAGGTTTTGTAAATTGTATCATCAAGAATTGTTCATTCATGTAATGTATTGGAGGTTTCCCCCTCGAAGTGGCTTATTTCTAAGGCGTTGATCTCTCTTTTCTTCTATTTTTGGCGCTGGTTACACAAAATTTGGTATCAGAGCTTTGGATTCTAGGGTTTCACTGCTCCAAACAGGCCATCATGGAATTTTCGGTATAACTTTTTTTCTACGAAGTTTCAGAAGTTGAAATTTTTAGGGTACAGAAATTTAGAATCTGAGAAGATTGTCAAACTGTCAAAACTTTGACAGCTCACAATATTTTCGGAGATATCATCTGTGGAAGTTAGGTATTTTTCGAGCTCCAGATTTTCATCGTGGCATTTGCGCTATAACGTTTTTCTACGAAGGTTCAAAATCTGAAATTCATATGGTGCGAAGCTGAAATCCTGAGGAAATTCTTCAAAAAAATTCAGAGCTTGGTTCGCAATATTTTTGGAGATATGATCTGTGGAAGGTAGTGCTTTTTCAGGCTCCTGAATTTCATCTCAAAGAGGTGATCGTGGGAAAAGATCAATAACTCTCTCTCTGGGCATCGGATTTGAGTGCTGTAAAAATTGGTCACAAGTACACTGACTTTAGTTTCTTGGCTCTCAATTTCAGAGACAAAGGACGAAACAGTGACATGTGGCAAGTTGTACAAGTTCGCTCTACTGAACCAGTCCAGAATTAGGTCATTGTGGGATATTGGACACAACTTTGTCTTGGAGAATCCAAATCAGGTTAGACCTATGGAATTTGAAAGATAATTTAGAGGGCTACGTTGATAAATAAATTAAAATATTGAAGTGCTTCAATCATAGAGATTATCCAATTTCAATATCGAGCTCCTCAAAAGCAAGAAAAAGGTGTGTATATTTTTCTTTCCAAATTGCATAAGTCTTCTTTGAAGAATCAATTTGAATTGATTCCAAGGGCATATTGTAGAATATATAGCAGTATTGGGTTCTAAAAGATGCCCCGTAAAAATAATTCCACACCCATTAAGCCTTCAGAAGTCTCTACTATGACTCATGAAGATGAAGAATTGCAACATGATCTATCAAAATTACAAGAGCAAGTGCAACAAATTTCACTCTCGCAAAGAGCAACAAAAAATGAAATGGAAGTTTTGAAGAAAGGCATGGAAGTGAAGATGGACAGTTTGAAGAAAGGCATGGAAGTTAAGATGGATGGCGTGGAAGCTAAGATGGATGGCATGGAAGTGGGCATGGAAGCTAAGATGGATGACATGAAAGACAACATGGAAAACATGAAGAATGATCTAAAAGCATACATGGAAGGCTTGATGACAAGATTAAAACAAGAAATGATTCCTAATGGTGGAAATGTAGTAGAAGAACCTCATGATGAGAAAAAAATAAATGTTAATCGTGATTTCATAAACTCTAATGTTGGCGGGAAGAACCACCATATTCCAAAAATGGATATGAGGAAGTTTGATGGAAAGGATCCTGTAACATGGATACTACAGATGGAGCAATATTTTGATCTCCATAACGTGCAAAACACACAAAGGTACGCATTGCAACTTTACATTTAGAACAAAATACATTTGTATGGTATCGATGGCTTTGCTCCCGTAAAAAAATTGTCACTTGGTCAATTTTTATGGAGGAAATGATAGCACATTATGAGGATACAAAGAGCAACACCTTCTTTAGCCAATTGATAAATCTCAAACAAAAGGGTTTAGTGGTGCAACACATTGAGGACTTCCAAAAATTGAATATAAGGGTAACTGATATTCCAGAGGAACACAGGATTGATCTCTTCATAGGCACTTTAAAGGATAACATTCAACATGAAGTTCGCGTTCTGGAACCTGATTCATTGAAGAAGGCATTCAGGTTGGCAAGAAAAGTTGAATGTAAAATTATGGCGACAAGGAAGCCTACCACTCAATTCTATAAAGAAGGAAGTGTTGCTACGCCCAGATTTCCACAACCTACAAGGTTGACACCACAACAATTGGAAGAAAAAAGAGCAAAAGGGCTTTGCTATAGTTGTGATAGCAAATACACTAAAGGTCATAAGTGTGGTGAGAAGAAATTATTTTACATAGATTGTGAAGAGGAAGAAGAAAATGAACAAGAAGAGGATATACACCAGGAACTAGCCCTAGAAGAGGAAGAAATGAATCTGACCATATCGTGTAATGCACTGGCAGGAATTACCACTCCTCAAACTCTCAAGATAGGACATATCAAGAATAAAAGGTTAATAGTGTTGATTGATTCAGGTAGCACCCATAATTTTATTCATTGTAAGGTAGCCAAGGAATTAAATTGTTTCCTATACCCAGCACCAGAATGTCAAGTGATGGTTGCAAATGGAGGAACTATAAATTGCTCTGGAAAATGCCATAATATCAAGCAAACCATGGGGGAATATGTATTGACTAGTCCAATGCTTGCCATTCCTATGGGAGGTGCTGATGTTGTACTAGGAGTACAATGGTTACAATCTTTGGGGACGGTAGCTTTTAATTTTCAATAACTTTTCTTGAATTTTTTTTCAGAAGGAAAGGAAGTCGAATTACGGGGTATTGCGGGGAAGCCAGGAAGGATAATAAGCTCTAATGTCATGACAAAGCTTCTAAAGAAAGAACAGTGAGGCGTAATTGCACAATTATGCTCACTAGAAGTTCCAACATCAAAATCCTCTATTTCTGCAGATCTCCAACAAGTCTTGGACAATCATTCCAAGGTGTTTGAAACTCCCAAAGGACTCCCACCTATTCGTGATCATGATCATGCTATTCATTTGATTCCAGGAAGTGTTCCTCTAAACATCAGGCCTTATAGATATCCTTACTTCCAAAAGAGCGAATTTGAACGTATGATTGCAGAAATGTTAGAGGCGGGTATAATTCAACCTAGTCAAAGTTCTTTCTCTGCTCCTGTAGTATTGGTACACAAGAAGGATGGATCATGGCGAATGTGTCGGGATTATAGGGAGCTTAATAAGCTCACCATTAAAGATAAATTTCCCATTCCTGTGATTGATGAATTATTGGATGAATTACATGGAGCAATTTATTTTACCAAGTTGGATCTTCATTCAGGATATCATCAAATTAGAATGAAGACTAAAGATATTCCAAAAACAGCATTTTGAACTCATGAGGTCATTATGAATTTTTGGTCATGCCTTTTGGCCTTACCAATGCACCTTCTACATTTCAAGGGTTGATGAATTCCATTTTCAAACCCTTCCTTAGAAAATTTGTGCTAGTATTTTTTGATGATATACTAATCTATAGCGGGTCTTGGAAGGATCATGTTGAACATGTTGACAGGGTGCTCAAACTATTGCAGGAGAAACAATTATATGCAAAAAAATCCAAATGTTTCTTTGGAGTACAAGAGGTGGAATGTCTGGGTCATATTGTATCTCACGAGCGTGTTAAAGTAGACCCTAACAAAATTAAATCCATTAAGGAATGGAAATTCCCCACAACCATAAAGTAGTTGCGAGGATTTCTTGGGTTAACAGGGTATTATCACAAGTTTGTTAAGAATTATGGGAGAATAGCAGCACCTCTAACAACATTATTGAAGAAAGATGCATTTTCATGGACTCCTGAAGCAACTAAGGCCTTTGAACATCTTAAGGAGGCAATGTGCCTAGCACCAGTCTTAGCTACGCCAGACTTCACAAAAACCTTTATTGTGGAATGTGATGCCTCAGGAAATGGAATTGGTGCTGTTTTAATGCAGGAAGGAAGACCCATTACTTTTGAAAGTCGTCCAATCAAAGGAAATTATTTAAATAAACCTATTTATGAGAAGGAAATGTTAGCAATACTGCATGCACTAAAGAAATGGCGAACTTACCTAATGGGAAGACACTTCAAGGTAAAAACTGATCATGATAGTCTTAAACACTTTTTGGAACAAAGACTATCTTCAAAAGAACAGCAAAAATGGGTCACAAAGATGTTGGGTTATGACTTTGAAATAATCTACAAAAAGGAAAGCTTAATGTTGTTGCAGATGCACTCTCAAGAAAGAATGAAGAGGTGGAAGCATTGCTTTGTGCCATTTCTATTATCCAACCAGATTGGATAACCGAAGCAAGAGATGAATGGAAGAAGGACAAAGATGTATGGACACTCATTCAAAAGCTACAACAATATCCTAGTACATCTGATACATTTAGTTGGAAAAATGATTCCTTATGGTACAAAGATCACTTATATCTTTGTAAGAATTCCAAACTAAAACAAAAGATTCTTCTGGAATTGCACACTACTCCTTTAGGAGGACACTCAGGATTTTTAAAAACTTACCACAGGGTGAAGAAAGAATTTTTTTGGGATGGCCTTAAATCTGATATTCGAAAGTTTGTGGCGGAATGTTTGGTTTGCCAGCAGAATAAAGTGGAAACAATTAAGACCCCAGGACTTCTACAACCTTTATCCATTCCAAGTCAACGTTGGGAGGAGATTTCGATGGATTTTATCACAGGTTTACCTAAGTCCGAAGGAAAGAGTGTCATCATGGTGGTAGTTGATAGACTTACCAAGTATGCACACTTTTGTGCATTATCTCATCCATTTAAAGCAAGTACGGTTGCTACTACATTTATGGACAGAATTCAAAAGCTACATGGAAGCCCAAGAGTTATTGTGAGCGACAGAGATCCCATTTTTACTGGAAATTTTTGGACGGAGTTATTTTCTTATTTGGGTACTCAATTAGCTCATAGCTCATCTTATCATCCTCAATCTGATGGTCAAACTGAGATAGTAAATAAATGTTTGGAAGGATATTTTCGTTGTTTTGTATCTGATAAAAAAACACAATGGGTCAAGTGGTTACCTCTCGCTGAATGGTGGTATAACACTTCCTTCCATACTGCATCAAAAATGACCCCATTTATGGCACTTTATGGATATCATCCACCATCGATCACATCATCTTTAAGGAAAAATTCGAAGGTTCAAGCAGTGGAAGATCACATCGAGCATCAGCAAGAAGTTCTCCAACTCTTAAAGGATAACCTGAATTTGGCACAAAATCGAATGAAACAACAGGCAGATCAACATCGCAGTGAGAGAAATTTTGATGTAGGATTTTGGGTATTTTTACGGCTACAACCATAAAAACAAATGTCCCTCAAGCAAGCTAAGAAGGATAATAAATTATCACCAAAGTACTATGGTCCTTACAAGGTGTTGCAAAAGATTGGTACTATGGCATACAAATTGGAGCTTCCTGCTTCTTCGCGAGTACATCCAGTTTTCCATGTTTCATGCTTAAAGAAGGTTATGGGAGAAAATCTTCCAGTTCAAACAATATTGCCAGAACTTGATGAGGAAGGAAAAATCATATTGGAACCAGAAGCGGTCATGGAAACAAGAACTCGACAACTACGGAATCGATCAATTTCGGAGTATCTCATCAAGTGGAAGAACTTACCCACTGAAGATTCTACATGGGAGGATGAGAATTTTATACAGAAGCACCCAGAGCTACTCAAGCGTTGAGGACAACACTTTTGTGAAGGAGAGGGGCATGTTAGGTCCCTATATTACTAGTATAGCCCCTTATTGTTGTTAGTGTAACCCCTTTATTGTTATTATTGTACCCTTGTAACCCCCATTTTGTTATTATTGTGCCCTTAAATTATTATTGTTAGGTCGGCTAGGAATACATTGTGGCCCATTAGGATTACATTATGGCCCCATGGACTCCTATATATAGATAGGAGGTTTTGTAAATTGTATCATCCAAGAATTGTTCATTTATGTAATGTATTGGAGGTTTCCCCCTCAAAGTGGCTTATTTCTAAGGCATTGATCTCTCTTTTCTTCTACTTTTGGAGCTGGTTACACAACACTTTTCGCATAAAAGAAGTTTCCATATGAAGAAATTTGATCTCTCTCAAAACTTGGTAGATCCAGAATTAAGATTGAGCTAGACTAATTTAATTATTATTTATAATTATAATATAATTATTAATTTGATGTTTTCATTTTATTTTATTTTTACCTTTAGATTTATGTAATTTGCTCAAATTAAAATATTTACAATATTACATTACTTCTCTACCATACTAATTTGGAGAATATTCTTTAGTACAATTATATTTAAATAAACATTTTTTAAAAAATATTTTTTTATTTCTTAAAAATATATGAAAAGTTGAATAAAACTAAAAAATAGTTTTAGATAAATATAATTTTTTATTTAAAAATATAAATTTATATTTAAAAAATGATGAAATATGTAATAAATATTTACTCTATTATAAATTTTAAAATAACATATTTGTAATCAAAATTCTAAGCTTTTATAATTTTTATTATTAAATTTTAAATAAATAATAATTAAATTAAAATTCTTATTATCACTGAATTCTAATTCTAACCTTATCTCAACATTAAGAAGAAATTATAGTCATATTAATCCATTTATGCTCCTATCAAAAGTAATGATTAAAGTTTGAAAATTCAACATAGTATGACAAAAAAGACTTTTTTAATAACATATTTATTAATCTCTAAAATAACGACTCTTTTCATGATGATTTTGAGAGTAAAATAAATTCATATAAATTAAATAAGGATAATAAAGTTACAATAAGATATCATTACTGGGAAGCGGATTAATAATTATTGAAAACTAGCTTTCATAATCTCCGAGAAAAAAAACATATAATTATTATTTAAATAATGGAATCAAGTATATATATATATATATATATATTAATGGGAAACTAATTTATTATGTTATTAAATTAATTAAAATAAAATAAGGTTAGGTGAGAAAAGGTGAGTTAATTGATTTATATTTTGTTTATTTTTTTAATGAAATTTAATGGTAATTTTTTTTTTTCTAAAATTTTGTTTTTTAATTATTTCAAATGTATTTTTGAATGCATAAATGGGTAAAATACTCTAAATATTTCTAGGGTTAATTAGAATGTGTAGATGTACTACTCAAATATGTAATTCTAACATAATCTTCTTAGGTTTTAGGTAAAATTGGTGAGAAAATATGACTTGAAAGTGACCTAAGCTTCTATGAATTAAACTGCAACATTAAAAAAACTCTTTAAACAAGTTTCATATTAATACATTGTCTTCAATTTCAGAAACCATTATGGTGGAGAGAATTTGTGATGTAAAAGGATTGAAGATGAATAACACTTTCTCTTAAAGTGCCTTGCTTATACCCAAATTAAATCATAATTTCAAAATATTTATGAAATTAACAAGCTTCAAAACTTTCTAAATCATCAAAACTATGGTGATCTTGGAGTGAATCTTTTAATGTTCTTCGAGTGAAAATATAAAATTCTACATATTCAATCCAACTAATTTGTTTCCTTTCTTAAAAATTGATAAACCAATTTTGATCTCAATAAACTTTAGCCATCATCGCCATCATCACACACACACAAACACACACACACACACACACACACACACACACACACACACACACACACACACAAAATATAGGTTAGATTTTCAAAACAAAAATAAAAAATAATCCACCTTTTAAAATGCTCTCTCTCTCTCTCTCTCTCTCTCTCTCTCTCTCTCTCTCTCTCTCTCTCTCTCTCTCTCTCTCTCTCTCTCTCTCTCTCTCTCTCTCTCGCTATCTATATATATATATAATTTTATAAAATTGTTCGCACAATACAATCACACTTTTTTATTGTTTTATATCCAAAATTAGATACAATAAGTTTTGTGAGATCTAACTTATTTGAAACTTGGAGATAAAGGTTGAGAGAATATATCAACAATTTCCAACAAGCCCCAACCAATTATAAAGTAAACATTAATTCTAACACTCTCCCATAATGTTTATGTCACAAAGAACATTATCGAAATCACATATAAAAATATTTTGGACTTTAATCTCTATCTATTTGGATCTTCATCAACATTTCTAACTACTTCTCAACTCTTTTAGAGTATGTTACTTCTAAACCATTCATTTTGAGCCGCCATTTCATTCATTGAAGATACAATTGCTTCTAACCATTAATGAAATATTTTTAATGACTAAATATTCTTGGCATACTTCGAAAAATACTCTAGATACTAAATCATTCTATTGGCATACTTTTATTTTTCAAAACATAGAGAGTTATGTTTTTATACTTATATAGAAAATTAATATAAACATTGAATGTATCAAAGAGTCGATCATACAACCTAAGATTTTTCATGTACAAAAGTTCATAAACACACAAAGATAACCAATAATCATTGTTTTTGTAGCATCGAATTACAACAAAAACTACCAACTTATAATAGATTGTATATATTATTAAACTAGTGGTGTGTTCTTGTAGCACTAAAGAACATCAAGAACCACTAGCTTCAAGTAGGAGACAAGGTTTTCTTTCATTTGCAGAAATAACCCCTTGAAGGGACCCATTGGAAGCTTCAACCACTTCGTTAGGGACCTTACATCATCACCAAGTATCCCCCCCCTTTTCCTACACCTAGTGTTCAATGTGGACCTCCTTTGGCCATAGTTTCCACCATTATTAGACACACTAAAAATCGTAGAGAAATTGAATGCAATAGATCTCAACCCATTGGAAGCTTCAACCACTTCGTTAGGGACCTTACATCATCACCAAGTATCCCCCCCTTTGCGTACACTTAGTTTTCAATGTGGACCTCCTTTGGCCATACTTTCCACCATTATTAGACACACTAAAAATCGTAGAGCAATTGAAAGCAATAGATCTCAACCTAGGTTGCATTGAACAAGCAACAATTGATCAAATCCCTAACACACATATTAAGAGAGATTTCCAACAGAAGATCTAATCATATCAGGTTGTTAAAGCAGGTTAACGCTTGCACCAAGGAAAATGGATCACTAGGGGCAAGTTCAACATAAGTTTCCACATATTTTATTGGCTCACAACACAATTTTGTACTTTGGCAGTTTTTCTATAGTTTTTTGGTCCTGAACCTTTGGAGCCATTTTGAGACCCCAAATGGTCTTTTTTTGGAAAAATGGGAACTCAAAAATCATATAATTATGAATGCATTCATAAAATTTACTTCTCGATTATACCTTTCTAATGTGCTATCGATGACCCCAAACATATATCATATGCCAAATTTGCAACTTTGGGAAGTTCACATTCTAACTTACCTTATCAAGGCCCACAAGCCTTTTGGTGCTTCATCTCCCAGGGTTAGGTTTTTGGGTGTTTAGGGTTTTCTAATTATTTCTTTATGATGAAAAGTTCTTGTAGCCTCATTGTAAGACAGTTCTGTGGAGGCACATAAGCCATCACATCTACTCTTAGAGATAAGGCACCACCATTCAAGCTAGTTTGTTTTCATTCTGCATTTGTACAATTTCAAAAATTTCCATTATTTAATAGAAGTCAAGTTTCATTATATATTTGTATTTTGGTTACAAATCTATATATCATTTTTTTCCCTTCATAAATTCATATCAAGAAGGATTTGTTAAGACAATAGAGTTATGTCAACCTAAATATTCAACTGCACCCTACTTATTGGAAAATTTATGTATTTTTTTAACCATGTTTTCTATATGTTCAACCTCATTCTTGACATGTGTGGGGAGCAATGTTGGGAGTTAGCAATGAAAAATAGAGCATCAAATTAGGGTTTAGTAATTTCTTTGGGGTTGTTAATTGTTAAGTCCCTATATTAATAGTGTAGTCCCTTATTATGTTAGTGTAGCCCCCCTTATTGTTATTTTTGTACCCCTGTAACCCCTATATTTTTATTATTGTACCCTTAAATTATTATTGTTAGGTCGGCTAGGATTACATTGTGGCCCCATGAACTCCTATATATAGAAAGGAGGTTTTGTAATTTGTATCATCCAAGAATTGTTCATTCATGTAATGTATTGGAGGTTTCCCCCTAGAAGTGTCTTATTTCTAAGGAGTTGATATCTCTGTTCCTCTATTTTTGGATCTGGTTTCACAACATTTGGTATCAGAGCTTGGGATTCTAGGGTTTCGTTGCTCCAAACAGGTCATCGTGGCATTTTCTCTATAAAGTTTTTTATATGAAGGTTCAGAAGCTGAAATTTTTAGAGTGTGAAGTTGAAATCCTAAGTTACATCATCGCAAAATTCCAGAGCTTTATTTGCAATATTGTCATAGATATGATCTGTGGAAGTTAGGTCTTTTTGTAGGCTCCTAAATTTCACTTAAAATGGTCATCGTGGAATTCTCACTATAACTTTTTTTCTATGAAGGTTCAGAAGCTGAAATGTTTATAGCACGAAGCTGAAATCTGGAGGAATATCCTCTAAAAATTTCAGACCTTGGTTGACAATATTTGTGGAGATATGATATGTGGAAGTTAGGTCTTTTTCAGGCTACATAATTTCATCTCAAAGAGGTGATCGTGGGAAAATATTCATAACTCTCTCTCTGAGCATCGGATTGTAATTCTATAAAACGTGATTGGAATTAAATGGAATGTAGTTTCCTGTCTATAAATTTTAGATACAAAGGAGCAAACAGTAACACGTGGCAAGTCGTACAAGTTCTCTCTACTGAACCAATCCATAATTAGGTCATTGTGGGAGATTGGACATAAATTTTCCTTGAAGAATCAAAATCAAGTCAAACCTATGGCATTTGAAATAAGCTTCAGAGGAATACTACAAGGCCAAATTTTAGATATTAAGGATCTGCAATTATAGAGATAATTCAATTTCAATATCAAGCTCCTCAAAAGCAAGTAAAAGGTGCGTATTTTTTTTCCGAATTGCATAAGTCTTGTTTGAAGAATCAATTTGAATTGATTCCAAGGGCATATTATAGAATAGATATCAGTTTTGGATTCTCAAATGGCCCCTAAAAAGAATTCAACACCCATTAAGCCTTTATAAGGCTCTACTATGACTCATGAAGATGAAGAATGGCAACATGACATATCAAAATTACAAGAGCAAGTGCAACAAATTTCGCTCTCGCAAAGAGCAACAAAAAATGACATGGAAGTTTTGAAAAAAGGCATGGAATCTAAGATGGATGGTTTGAAGAATGACATGGAAGCTAAGATGGAAAACATGAAGAATGATCTAAAAATAGACATGGAAGGTTTAAAAATTTTGATACAACAAATGTTTCCTAATGGTGAAAAGATAGTAGAGGAAACTCATGATGAGAACAAAATAAATGCTAATCGTGATTTCATAAATTCTAATGTTGGCAGGAAGAACCACCATATTCCAAAAATGAATATGAGGAATTTTGATGGAAAGGATCCTGTAACATGGATTCTACAGATGGAGCAATATTTTGATCTCAATAATGTGCAAAAAACACAAAAGATATGCATTGAAACTTTACATTTAGAACAAAATACATTTGTATGGTATTGTTGGCTTTTCTCCGATAAAAAAATTATCACTTGGTCAATTTTTATGGAGGAAATGATAGCACATTATGAGGATACAAAGAGCAACACCTTCTTTAGCCAATTGATAAATCTCAAAAAAAAGGGTTTAGTGAGAGAGCACATTGAGGACTTCCAAAAATTGAATATAAGGGTAATTGATATTCCAGAGGAACACAGAATTGATCTCTTCATAGGTACTTTAAAGGATAACTTCCAACATGAAGTTCACGTTTTGGAACCTGATTCATTGGAGAAGGCATTCAGGTTGGGAAGAAAAATTGAATGTAAAATTATGGCGACAAGGAAGCCTACCACTCACTTCTATAAAGAGGGAAGTGTTGCTACTCCTAGATTTCAAAAACCTAAAATTTTGACACCACAACAATTGGAAGAAAAAGGAGAAAAAGGGCTTTGCTACAGTTGTGATATAAAATACACTAAAGGTCATAAGTGTGCTAAGAAGAAATTATTTTACATATTTTGTGAAGAGTAAGAAGAAAATGAACAAGAAAAGGATATACACCATGAACCAACCCTAGAAGAGAAATAAATGAGTTTGACCATATCGTGTAATGCATTGGCAGGAATTACCACTCCTCAAACTTTCAAGATAGAATGACATATCAAGAAGAAAAAGGTAATAGTGTTTATTGATTAAGGTAGCACCCATAATTTTATTCATTGTAAGGTAGCCAAGGAATTGAATTGTTTCCTATACCCAGCACTAGAATGTCAAGTGATGGTTGCAAACGGAGGAACTATAAATTTCTCTAGAAAATGCCATAATATCAAGTTAACCACAGGGGAATATGTATTGAATAGTCCAATTCTTTCCATTCCTATGGGAGGTGCTGATGCTGTACTAGGAGTACAATGGTTACAATATTTGGGGACGGTAGCTTTTAATTTTCAAGAAATTTTCTTGAATTTTTTTTTAGAAGGAAATGAAGTCAAATTACGGGGTATTGTAGGGAAGTCGGGAAAGATAATAAGCTCTAATTTCATGACAAAGCTTCTAAATAAAGAACAACGAGGCATAATTGCACAATTATGCTCACTAGAAGTTCCAACATCAAAATCATCTATTTCTGCAGATCTCCAAAAAATCTTGGACAATCATTCCAAGGTTTTTGAAACTCCCAAAGGACTCCCACCTATTTGTGATCATGATCATGTTATTCATTTGATTCTAGGAAGTGTTCGTCCAAACATTAGGCCTTATAGATATCCTTATGTCCAAAAGAGCGAAATTGAACGTATGATTGTAGAAATGTTAGAGGCTGGTATAATTCAACCTAGTCAAAGTTCTTTCTCTCCTCCTATGGTATTGGTACACAATAAGGATGGATCATCGCGCATGTGTCCCGATTATAGGGAGCTCAATAAACTCACCATTAAAGATAAATTTCTCGTTCCTGTGATTTATGAATTATTGGATAAATTACGTGGAGCAATTTATTTTACCAAGTTGGATCTTCATTCAAGATATCATCAAATTAGAATGAAGACTGAAGATATTCCGAAAACAACATTTCCAACTCATGAGGGTCATTATGAATTTTTGGTCATGCCTTTTGGCCTTACCAATGCACCTTCTACACTTCAAGGGTTGAAGAATTCCATTTTCAAACCCTTCTTTAGAAAATTTGTGCTAATATTTTTTGATGATATACTAATCTACAGTAGGTCTTGGAAGGATCATGTTCAACATGTTGACAGGGTGCTCAAACTATTGTAGGAGAATCAATTATATGCAAAAACATCCAAATGTTTCTTTGGAGTACAAGAGGTGGAATATTTGGGTCATATTGTATCTCACGAGGGTGTTAAGGTAGACCCTAAAAAAATTAAAGCCATTAAGGAATGGAAAGTCCCCAAAACCATAAAGAAATTGCGAGGATTTCTCGAGTTAACAAGGTATTATCGCACATTTGTTAAGAATTATGGGATAATAGCAGCACCTCTAACAACATTATTGAATAAAGATGCATTTTCATGGACTCTTGAAGCAACTAATGCCTTTGAACATCTTAAAGAGGCAATGTGCCTAGCACCGATCTTAGCTACGCCATAATTCACAAAAACCTTTATTGTAGAATGTGATGCCTCAGGAAATGGAATTGGTGTTGTTTTAATGCAAGAAGGAAGACCCATTACTTTTGAAAGTCGTCCAATCAAAGGAAAGTATTTATACAAACCTATTTATGAAAAGGAAATGTTAGCAATACTGCATGCACTAAAGAAATGGAGAACTTACCTAATGGGAAGACACTTCAAGGTAAAAATTGATCATGATAGTCTTAAACACTTTTTGGAACAAAGACTATCTTTAGAAGAGCAGAAAAAATGGGTCACAAAGATGTTGGGTTATGAATTTGAAATAATCTACAAATAAAGGAAGATAAATATTATTGCAGATGCACTCTCAAGAAAGAATGAAGAGGTGGAAGCATTGCTTTGTGTCATTTCTATTATCCAACCAGATTGGATAACCGAAGCAAGAAATGAATGGAAGAAGGATGAAGAAGTGTGGACACTCATTTAAAAGTTGCAGCAAGATCCTAGTACATCTGATACATTTAGTTGGAAAAATGATTCCTTATGGTACAAAGATCGCTTATATCTTTGTAAGAATTCCCAACTAAAACAAAAGATTCTTTTGGAATTGCACACTTCTCATTTAGGAGGACACTCAGGATTTTTAAAAACTTACCAGAGGGTGAAGAAAGAATTTTTTTGGGATGGCCTTAAATATGATATTCAAAATTTTGTGGCAGAATGATTGGTTTTCCAGCAGAATAAAGTTGAGACAATTAATACCCCGGGTCTTCTACAACCTTTATCCATTCCAAGTCAACGTTGGGAGGACATTTCAATGGATTTTATCACAGGTTTACCTGAGTCCGAAGGAAAGAGTGTCATCATGGTGGTAGTTGATAGACTTACCAAGTATGCACACTTTTGTGCATTATCTCATTCATTTAAAGAAAGTACAGTTGCTACTACATTTATGGACAGAATTCAAAAGCTACATGGAAGCCCAAGGGTTATTGTGAGCGACAGAGATCCCATTTTTACTGGAAATTTTTGGATAGAGTTATTTTCTTGTTTGGGTACTCAATTAGCTCATAGCTCATCTTATCATCCTCAATCTGATGGTCAAACTGAGATAGTAAATAAATGTTTGGAAGGATATCTTCGTTGTTTTGTATCCGATAAACAAACACAATGGGTCAAGTGGTTACCTCTCGCTGAATGGTGGTATAACACTTCCTTCCATACTGCAGCAAAAATGACCCCATTTATGGCACTTTATGGATATCATCCACCATCCATCACATCATCTTTAAGAGAAAATTCAAAGGTTCAAGCAATGCAAGATCACATCGAGCATCAACAAGAAGTTCTCCAACTCTTAAAGGACAACCTGAATTTGGCACAAATCGAATGAAACAACAAGCAGATCAACATCGCAGCGAGAGAATTTTTGATGTAGGAGACTGGGTATTTTTACGGCTACAACCATACAAAAAAATGTCCCTCAAGCAAGCTAAGAAGAATAATAAATTATTTCCAAAGTACTATGGTCCTTACAAGGTGTTGCAAAATATTGGTACTATGGCATACAAATTGGAGCTTCCTACTTCTTCATGAGTGCATCCAATTTTCCATGCTTCATGCTTAAAGAAGGTTATAGGTGAAAATCTTCCAGTTCAAACAATATTTCTAGAACTTGATGAGGAAGGAAAAATCATATTGGAACCTGAAGCGGTCATGGAAACAAGAACTTGACAACTACGAAATCGATCAATTTCAGAGTATCTCATTAAGTGGAAGAACTTACCCACTAAAGATTCTACATGGGAGGATGAGAATTTTATACAGAAGCACCCAGAGCTACTCAACCATTGAGGACAACACTTTTTTGAAGGAGAGGGGCATGTTAATTCCCTATATTAATAGTGTAGCCCCTTATTATGTTAGTGTAGCCTCCCTTATTGTTATTGTTGTACCCCTGTAACCCCCATATTGTTATTATTGTGCCCTTAAATTATTATTGTTAGGTCAGCTACGATTACATTGTGGCCCCACTAGGATTACATTGTGGCCCCATGGACTCCTATATATAGAAAGAAGGTTTTGTAATTTGTATCATCCAAGAATTGTTCATTCATGTAATGTATTGGAGGTTTCCCCCTCGAAGTGGCTTATTTCTAAGGAATTGATATATATTTTCTTCTATTTTTGGAGCTGGTTTCACAACATTAATGGCTTAAGGGCCCCATACCTTCCTTTTTCTCCCCCTCTTAGCCCCTTACTTGCTTGAATCCGTTGCAAGCTTATATTTAAGCTTCAACATCTCAGCACCAAGATATGTAACAATAAAATTAGGAGTCATGCTACCAAGGGAGACAAATACAATCCACTAAAGGAATGGGAAAATATTCACAAAATTAATATCAATCACACATGAGGAAAGGGAATATAGAAATGGAGCCCAACCCACCATAATACAAAAATAAATCCTAGGTTAGATAAGGAAAGGAATACTTTCCTTCTAAGGATAAATAGAGATATGGAACACATGATAATACTAAAATAAAGAAATAAATGCATGAAAGAAAACTGAGAAAATAAAATCGATATACGAGGGTAATCCAATAATGTCTCATAGGTCAATCAACCCATGTTTTCTCCATTAATTTTCTATTGTATGAGTGACTCTACCATTTGAATTTCCAACCCAGTTACTTCCATGATGCAGTGCATAAGAAGGTTTATGAAGAAATCATAGATAAAATTGTTGATCAGATGGCACAACCTTATGATAAAATCCCATGTCCTTGCTAACTCCCTCATAATATTCTATAGATTTCGTGTTTGTGATTATCCTTAGTACCCATAGAAGTACTCATCGTCCTTATTATCGATAGAATCACAATCGAATTAAATTTCACTAGGTGCCATGCTATTCCAATTCATCACCAAGTCTTAGGTAGTCTACAACACTCTTTTGTTGGCTAACCTATCCACCAATACATTTTCTTTCTTCAGGAGATGGGAAGGGGTGAGGAAAGAGATGGCAATCACTAGTTCTATATATGCTCTAGTCTTAAGGTGAGATGCAAATTATTAGATATTTTACAAGCATATAACCATTTAGTATCTCAATGATATATTGAATCAAAATTTGGGAATACCCTTCAATTATCAATTTTTTGTAGTCACAGAGATGGGCTAGTTGAAGTCCCTTCACTAGAGCTAATAATTCAACCCCGTTGTTAGTGTCTTTTCCCAATTAAAAAAAGTATATTTAGAGGATGTGCCTCGAGGCCTCTCTTAACACTTCCTAAACACCTAAAGGACTTGGATTTCCCTTTGATTCCCCATAGAGGTTGAATTTTATGAAGTTTTGGAGTGGGTCTACAAAAAACATTAGAAATCTAACTGTTGCTTGAGGTAGAATGAATTAAATAGAGAGCTTGTACAAATCAAGTCCCTATGATGATAAGATGATATTTTCCTTTTCTTAGAATTTCTTAGATTTTTTATACAACTATTAGATTAAGTTGTTTCTCGAAAAATGAGTTGAAGATTCTCCATTAGGTATAACCTACATATTTATTAGCATTTCAAGATGTCTAAGTTAGGTGCTCCAAAGTATTTAGAAGGAAGGGAACCTCATTGGAAGCCCAAATTTTAAGAGATATTTATTTGAATATATAGTCATGTTTGCATTAAAGAAATAAATGGACATGGTGCTAGATTCTAACATGAATTTATCCATAATATACCTGATTTTAGGAACTCCCATGAGCATGGTGTTATCCATAAAATACAAGCGGGATAGCAGATTAGAGTGTTGATGAATATTTAGACTATTGAGCTCCCCTGTCTTCAAAGCTCATTTAAGGTCTTTCCCTAGGTCTTTAATGATCACATTAAAAAAATGGGGGAGGAGGTTGTCACCTTTCCTAACTCCTCAAGAGGGGTTGAAGGTAGGTGAGTGTGATTTATCAAAATAGTAGAAAATAAATAGGAAGAGGTGAGGTTTCCTATCTAAGAGATAAATGCATAGTATATTTTGAAAGATTATAGAATCCTTTCTAGGAAATCCTAGTTTAGTATATCATAACATGCTTTGGAAATGTCTAGTTTGATCTGGCATGCATAGAGAGTGGATATTCTTTGGGTAATAAATAGCCTCATGCGAAAATATAATTCCATCTAGGATTTTGCTCCATTCAATATATCCCCCTTGTTCTAGGGAGGTGATTTTGGAAATTTTGGGTTTCAATGTATAGCTATGACCTTGGTTATGATTTTAGAAATCACATTACATAGGGATATGGTACACAATTTATCTATTGCATTAGATCCTTATTGGGGTTGAGGGATAAGAAGATTGAAGTGAATTCTCATGGAATTCTTCTTGAGGAGAAATAGTATTCCACTACTTCCTGAACATTATTTCCAACCACCATCTATCAATCTTTAAATGTCCATAGTAAATCCATTTGACCTAAGAAATTGTCTCAACGACATTTTATTGACATTTTATGTCACCTCATAAAAGTTAAGTTCTCTCATTACATGTTTTTTCTCTGGAGAGATGAATGTAGGAACAAAACTAGTGATGGTGTGAATAACTTCCTATCTATCCTTCATAGGTTCCATTAAATTTGACTATAATGATCATGGAGTTTCTTCCCAATATCTCCATGCTCGTCTAACTTGTTCTATAAGACTATTTCAAGAATAACTATATTTTTTTAATGTCTTATATTGACCATAAAAATATGAAAGAATTTAGTGTTCCTACCCATTTCCTTGAGCCTATTGATCTGAAAATGAAACTATTTGTATCTGTTGTTCAAAGTATTCATTTCCATTTAATTAAGTGTGCAAAGTGTTTGTAATGTCTTGCAAGTAAAACAAAGTGTTTTTGGTAACTGTTTATGAGTTTATGTGTGAGGGAATGTTAATTAAAATTACTGTTTAACATATTGAATCTGAAATACACAACAAAATAACTTCACCATAACAACACAACAACATGATGAGGCAGTTCACCCCTCCTGGGCTACATCTGCCAGGTCCAAGGCTCCCAATGGGCATGTCCTTGATCTATTATGATGCTAAAATTGGTTTTACGGTGACAAAGAAGCTTAAACAGGTTGAAAAAGCTATGAAAATGAATTCAGAAGACAAAATTAAGCTAAGTATGGCTTTTATTTCACCTAAAACAGTGCTTTTATTTCACCTAAAACAGTGAAGTGTAACCCAATGCAGCTCCATTTCCCTCATGGCCCTGATGGCTCTCCAAGCTTCCCTGAAGCAAAAAATGGATACAAAACACCTCTTTTGGCTCTAAAACCTATTCCAATGGCTCCAAAATGCTTAGAATACTCAAAATTGACTAAAATTTTGTCTAATTTGGTCGAATATGGTGAAACTTATGATCCAAATAGTATTTTTCCCAATGGCACTAGAAATCCTCCACTAAATTTGGCTAACTCCAGTTAGCTCCACCAGAAAAGGTGGAATCTCAGAATTATTGGAACTGCACACTAAATAAGGTGGAGACATTTAATTTGACTTTCAGTGCAGTGCATGTTCATATGTCGAAATGTAAGACGGTTAGTGTAGCTGGCAGTTAAGACCAAAGCCACACCCATGGTCATAGCCCTGAGGTCACTTGGTTGGGGGCTAGCACCTGAGTGCTTAACCCATCTTTCCGCTAGATGATTTGGCTTAAGCCACAGTTCCACATGACGGTCATGGAGTCTTCCCTCCTTAATCCTTGGGGCTTAACTCCTTGCTTCGTCGGCTTAAACTGCAAACAACACAGCGACCCGAATGTTGACCCTTTTTCGTGCAGGTCGGTTTGACCTCCGCCCATGAACCAAGCAACATTACTTTTCACGGGGCTACTACAACATGACCCATTGGCACTCAGTTCAGGTCGTCCTCCGCCCGATTGACCTGAACGCGTTCACCAACGCTAACCCTTTCACTGCACGAACACGTTCAGGGTGACCCATGAACGTTCGGGTCGGGTCGTGCCCGACTGACCCGAATTCATTCAACTTGGGTCGGTCTACCCACAAACAAAAATTTTCAAGCAGTATTGAACCTTTGGCTTGGGGCCACGTGGCACCCTCTAACAGACCATCATAAAACCATAAAAAATGAAATTTTTTTCCATAATTTTTTTTTTGAAGATGACAAAATTTTTGAGTTCAAAGGTCCTATTTTGAAGGTTATTGGGTGTTTTAAAACTTTAATGTCTTCCTCATATGACATTGGATTTGGGTCTCATTCATGGTGCCAGAATTTCAGCGACGAGGCCTATCCGATCATTCAGTTTGCAACCAATTCTGAGAAGTTCCAATTTTGAGCATTTTTTTCCTCTTGGACATGATCACCTAATCACACCTCCCCATTGGGAAGCTTTTGGACTCCAAAAGCCTTCAATTACATGTTAAGAAAATGAGGGTATAGATCCCTCACCTTTTCCACCTCAATCCACTTTGCCTTACTCGGTTTTCTGCCTTTAAGACCAACCCGAACATAATCAACATTTCCCCTCCTTGAAGTGTGTGTCCTTCTATCAAGGATAGCATCCTATTTCAACTCATCCAAAAATTCTGGCGAGAAATCCTCTATGGATGGCAGCTGAATTTCACTTTCATAATCAACAATTAAAGGATGTTCATACAAACGTAAATTTTCCACATTCAAAACGGAATACATTTGCATATATGAAGGCAAATCTAGTTGAAAAGCACTACTTCCAACTTGTTTAAGGATCTTGAATGGACCATAAAAATTAGGCTTCAACTTTTTACCTTCTCCTTGCATTATTTCCTTACTAATATGAAGCCATACCTCATATCCTTCTTGAAACTTATGATCAACTCTATGTTTATCATGCCTCTCCTTGTACTTGCCTTGAATTTTTTCAAGTTGTTCTTGAACCTGCTGACGTATGAGATGAATTATTTCAATGAACATTCGAGCTTTTTCAATGTCATTATGCCCATCAATGACCACATCCTTCTCAAGAATGAAATCTAAAGGTGACTTAGGCAAATACCCAAAGCAAGCTTCAAAAGGTGAAGTATTTGTAGAAGAGTGCTTGGCCCAGTTGTAAGCATGCTGAATGTAATGCAAGTGCTCATCCTAAAGCTTGGGATGCTTGTTGCAATAACCTCTCAAAAGATGTACAATGGTTCTATTCACTACCTCTGTTTGGCCATCTATTTGCGGATGGAAAGCAGTACTCTTCTTCAACTTGGTGTCCATCATCTTCCATAGATTGGACCAAAAATTCCCAACAAATTTGGAATCCCTGACACTAACAATAGAAGTAGGAAAGCCATAATGAACCCATACATGTTGAAAATATAAATCAGCAATTTTTTCAGCAGTTATAGATTTCTTACATGGCATGAGAATACACATCTTTTTGAATCGATCAACTACTACATAAAGATAATCATGTTGTTTTCTAGATAATGGTAGACCTCCAACAAAATCCATAGAAACACTTTCCCATGGTCTAGAAGGTACCAACAATGGCATATATAAACCAAGCTTCATATTACTAGGCTTTCTTGTAGCACATAATGAGCAACCTCTAATGAAACGTGAAACACTATCTACAATTCGAGGCCAATAACAATACCTCTGTAAATGTGCCACCGTTTTTCTTACCCCAAAATGTCCAGCAATAAGAGAAGAATGAGCTTCTATCATGATGCTTAGTCTATCCCCCTGTGGTATACATAACTTGCCCATATGAAACAAAAAATTATTATGCAAATGATAATCATTCTCCTCAACCTGATTCCCTTCACTCAAGTTAGCATACACATCCTTAAAATCAACATCTGATGCATATTGTTCTATGTAGCTCTCATGTACAATAGAATCATTCTTAAGTAAAGTAGTAGCACTAATAATAGGCCTTGAAAGCATATCAGCGACTTTATTTTCAATACCTTTCTTTAACCTTATTACCATGTGAAATTGTTGTAGGAAACCCATCCATCTGAAATGTTGTGACTGCTGCAATTTACTTTGCAACTACAAGTACTATAAATGCTGATGGTCGGTATGAACAACTATTTATTTTCCCATCAAATAGTGTTTCCACTTTTTGATGCTTTGTAACAACGCATACAACTCCTTATCATATGTAGGATAATTCACAACAGCACCATTAAATGTCTCAGAACGAAATGCGATAGGCGTACCATGTTGTAAGAGAACTGCACCCATGGAGTAATCACTAGCATCGGTCTGAATCTCGAATTTCTGTCTCAAGTCCGTTAATGCAAGGACTGGAGATGAACTTATCTTCTCTTTCAAAGACTCAAAAGCTTTCTGTTGCTTGCCTCCCCATTGGAAAGCACACTTCACACTTATCACTTCATGCATAGGAGTGGCTATGGCAGAGAAGTTAGAAATAAAATTCCTCCAATACTAAGTTGCACCCAAAGAACTTCTTACCTCTGTAATGGATTTGGGAGTAGGCCAATTCACAATGGCTTCTACCTTAGAAGGATCAATTCTCAAAGCACCTCCTCCTACTATGTATCCCAAATAAACCAAAGAAGTCTTTCCAAATTCACACTTTGACATTTTAAGAAACAACTGATTTTTCTTCAAAATATCAAGTACTTTCTTAACATGCATGACATGCTCTTCTCTAGTCTTGCTAAAAAATAAGATATCATCTAAGTAGACAATAACGAAATCATCAAGAAAAGTTGCAGGTGCATTGCATAAACCAAATGGCATAACAAGCCACTCAAAGAGTCCCTATTTGGTTTTAAATGTTGTCCTCCAAATGTCACTTTCTGTAATTCTCACTTGATGATAACCACTACGTAAGTCTAACTTAGTAAAATATTTAGCATATTTCAGCTGATCTAAAAAATCACCTATCCTTGGGAGTGGGTAACGATTCTTTACCGTTATCTTGTTTAATGCCCTGAAGTCCACACACATGCGCCAAGTTCCATCTTTCTTTGGAATCAACACTATCAGTGACCCACATGGAAAATTGCTTGGTCTTATGAATCCTTTTTCCAACAAGTCTTTAATTTACCTCCTGATTTCAGCATTCTCCATGATATACATGCGGTACATGCCTATGTTAGGAAGAGGACAATCTTGATGTAAATGGATTTCATGTTGAATCTCCCTTTTAGGAGGTAAACCTGTTGGTTCTTGAAACATCTCATAATGTGCATCAACTACATCATATAAATCTGATTTAATCTTGGAATCACAATTTTCAAATGACTCATGATTCACATCAACCTTGGGCTTAACCATAAGAAGTACAAAACTCTTACTAGAATTCATTAGCCTTTTTACCTGTCCCGCATTTACCATGGCTATATTTTCCTTCTTGCAATGTGCTATGACAATGAACTCGTTGCCATATTTAAAGAGATGATACTTATTTTCATCGTGATGGAAGATCGCTTTCCTATCAAATAAGTAAGGACTTACCAAAACAATTCCTGATATATCAAGCAGTACTACATCAAGTTCAACTGTGTCAATAAGGTGTGCAGTAATCGCGAATCGTAATATGCACTTTCTTGAGAATTGTAAGTTTGCATCCTTGCATATCCACCCATGTGGATAAGGCTTTGGATGTGGAATGGTCTCAAGTTTAAGCTGTTGGACCAAGTCTACTGATATGAGATTTTCTTGTGACCCACTGTCAAACAGTGTGTCTATTTTTGTATGTTTTGAGACTACCCTCACATGGAACAATTCAACTCTTTCTTCCTCATTTGGAGCTTGTACATGACATTTTGATGTACTAGTGCTTGGCTTAGTTTTAGTTTCCTTTCCCTTCATACTTTTCAAACCCATGGCTGCAATTTTGGTTTCGTCACCCATCACCTAAGTCTTGTGGTGTAGTTGTAGTAGCTGCAGTTTTCTTCTTTCCTTTGTTTTTGTTAAACTGAGTTCTTTTTTGAGGATGTAATTTCCAACAATTTTTCTCTTCATGGCCTTCTCTTGAACAATGTTTACATATCACTTTTTCACCCTCTTGTTTAACAGATGCATTTTTTTTTCCTTTTCCCTTAAAGGTTTTATCTTTGTTTCTCCCCTTAAAAGGCTTGTTTCTACCGTCATCAAAAGTGTTTTTCCCTCTAGCCTCTAAATGTGTAGCTTGTACACAAACTTCATCTAGACTAGTAGGATTGAACATAAGGATAGTATGTTTACGGTAGCTGTGCAAACCACCTATATATTTCAGCAAAGTATCTTGACTTTGTAAATGTACCCCTAATAAGAGTGCTCTTCTCCTAAACTCTTGGGTGTAGTCTTGTACATTTTGTCCCTTGAGCTGTCTGAAGTTTTGCCAGTTCATGATAGCCTTTTGTAAATGAGCTAATGGATAAAATTTCTTTTTAATTGTAGTAATAAATTCAGCCCATGATAAAGTTATCTTACCATGTTTTTTAATTTCATCCTTGGTCTTGGCTTCCCACCATACCAATGCTACTCCATCGATTCTCAACGAGGCTAACTGTATATTGGTGTCGTCATCATGAAGGTTCTGTATACTCAAGTAAACTTCCAACTATCTGATCCAATTGTCAAGTTTCTCTGCATTGACTTCACCGTTAAACATAGGCAACTCAAATTTGATATCAAGCTTTAAAAATGGACTTCTACCATTGGTTTTATACTTGTGAGATTGATTCACCGAAGTTGAGGATGATGATGTAGAGGAAGAGGATGAAGATGGGGATGGTGGATCACCATTTCCTCTGTGTCCTTTCTTTTAATTGTCATCACTTTTCTTTCCTCCTGAAGAACCCTCTCCTTCTTTCTGGTTTTTAGACCCTTATCCAACAAGCCTATCATTCCTTTCTTGATAGAGCATCCTCACCATCTCCGTCATATCCAAGAAAGCCTTTCAGAACACCCATTCCTCTTCTTTAGGATCCATATCTTCAGGAGCTTCTCCCTCTCTTGAAGACATGCTTGAAGCTTCTTCTATGGCTCTTGGAGGTGGCTCTTTGACCCTTCCTGGTTGTGGATTAATTTGTACACTAACAAAATGTCCTTCACCTCTCTTGAGTTTAAGCCTAGTAAGAATCAAAACTTGCAAACAATCAACTATAGCTTTGCACAAAACAAATGTTGAGTAAAACTCTAGCTCCTAAGGCTCAAATCCTTAGCTTTGATACCATCTGATCTGAAAATGATATTATTTGTATCTGTTGTTCAAAGTATTCATTTCCATTTAATTAAGTGTGCAAAGTGTTTGTAATGTCTTGCAAGTAAAACAAAGTGTTTTTGGTAATTGTTTATGAGTTTATGTGTGAAGGAATGTTAATTAAAATTAGTGTTTAACATATTGAATCTGAAATACACAACAGAATAACTTCACCATTACAACACAACAACATGATGAGGCAGTTCACCCCTCTTGGGCTACATCTGTCGGGTCCAAGGCTCCCAATGGGCATGTCCTTGATCTATTATGATGCTCAAATTGGTTTTACAGTGAGAAATAAGCCTAAAAAGGCTGAAAAAATTGTGAAAATGAATTCAAAAGACAAAAATAAGCTAAGTATGGCTGATATTTGACCTAAAACAGTGAATTTTAGCCCAATGCAGCTCCATTTCCCTCATGGCCCTGATGGCTCTCCAAGATTCCCTGAAGAAAAAATGGATGAATGACACCTCTGTTGGCTCTGCAACCTATTCCAATGGCTCCATAATGCTCAGAATATTCAAAATTGACTAAAAGTTTGTCTAATTTGGTCGAATATGGTGAAAGTTATGATCCAAACAGTATTTTGCCCAGTGGCACTAGAAATCCTCCACTAAACTTGGCTAACTCTAGCTAGCTCCACCAGAAAAGGCGAAATCTCCAAATTATCGAAACCGCGCAGTAAATAAGGTGGAGACATTTAATTTGACTGTCAATGGAGTGCGTGTTCATATGCGGAAATGTGAGATGGTTAGTGTAGCTGGCGGTTAAGACCAAAGTCGCGCCCATGGTCATAGCCCTGAGGTCACTTGGTAGGGGGCTAGCACCTAAGTGTTTAACCCATATTTCTGCCGGATGATTTGGCTTAAGCCACGGTTTCACATGACGGTCACGGAGTCTTCCCCCCTTAAGCCCTAAGGCTTAACTCCTTGCTCTGTCGGCTTCAATTGCAAACAACACGGCAACCTGACTACTGACCCTTTTGCGTGCAAGTCGGGTCGAGCTCCGCCCATGAACCAAACAACATTACTTTGCACGGGGCCGCTACAACATGACCCATTGGCATTCGGGTCGGTTCATCCTCTGCCCGACTGATCCGAACACATTCACCAACACTGACCCTTTCACTGCACGAAGACGTTCAGGGTGACCCATGAATGTTCGGGTCGAGTCGTGCCTGACTGACCCGAATGCGTTCACCTCGGGTTCGTTTGCCCACAAACACAAATTTTCAAATATTCTTAAATCTTTGGCCTGTGGCCACGTTGCAGCCTCCGGGCAAGCCGCATGGCACCCTTTGATAGGCCATCATAAAACATAAAAGGAAATTTTTTTGTCATAATTTATTTTTTGAAGATGACAAAATTTCTGAGTTCAAAGGTCTTGTTTTGAAGGTTATTGGGCATTTTAAAACTTCAATATCTTCCTCATACGACATCGGATTTGAGTATCATTCATGGTGCCAGAATCGCAGCGATGAGGCCTATCCATTCGTTCAGTTTGCAACCAATTCTGAGCAGTTCTAATTTTGAGCATTTTTTTCCTCTTGGACATGATCACCTCATCACCTATGAATCCTAAATTTGTGTCTTCATAACATCTCCTCTTATTTTTCTCACATAGTTATCTAGGTTTGAAGCAAGTCTTCTTGGTGATCTCTTTCCTCTATCCTCCATTCCTCTATGATGGTGAGTTTCAAGTCCCATATGTCCCTTCTAAGCTACTTTTGAGTAGGGAGGATATTGTTAAAGATGTCCATATTCCATTGCATGATCTTGGTCTTTTTTTTTTATATATTTTGGTGGAAGGTGTAAATTCTTATTCCTTTCACTAGGATAACTTAATTCCTCTGTATTTGATTATTTTTAAAGCTCTTTAGGTGATCAAACCATAGCTTATAAAATTGGAAAGGATGGGGCCTATAGATATTGGTACCCTCCCAAGTCAAGTTGCTTGGCTAGTGATATGAACAAGTACATGGTATAATCCTTGCTTCTAATGATCTTCCTCTTTATAGAAGAGATTCAATGATAAGGAAGAAATCAAAATGGAGAAAAATATAATGTGGTCATCCCACTCCAAGTATGACATGTGTTTATTTTTTAAGAGTCCACTAGTCTAAGATTTCTCAATGGTATATGTGAAATTTGTGCTATCGACTTCTATATGGAGTCCCATATTTTCTCTTAGAGTGATGTAATCATGTTGAATTATCCTCATAGGATCCAAGAATTCTCTTGATTTACTTCTCCTAATTCTTGGAGTTAATCTAATAATGGTTCTTCTAGCATTAAACTAGTTGGCACATATGCATTGATAATAAAACCAAATATTCAAGATTTATTTCTCTGAAGGTCACTAAATTGAAACTAAGAGTTACAATATTATTCTCTAAAATGATGACTAAGTTGAAACTAAGAGTTACAATGGTATTCTGTAAAATGATGACTAGGGTTCCAAATAATGACTAAGGCACCAAAAAAGTCCCTTTACAGTAGTAGTTATTACTTCACAACATCTATAAAATTTATAGCCAACAAACATGATCACATGTTTTTATAACAGTTAGCTTTTGCAACTTAAGGGTTAAGGGTCGATCTTTAACCATCTAATTAACTTAAGGGTTAAGGGTCGATCTTTAACCATCTAATTCTTGAAAATAATATGTTTGCTTTGGCATCAACTATAAGTTTTAATCCTTTGAAGTGAAAAGAATGCATACAAAGTCTTAAGAAAAATAGAAAGAACAAAAATAAATGCATACAAATTCTTAAGAAAAATAGAAAGAACAAAAATAAATGCATACAAATTCTTAAGAAAAATAGAAATAACAAAATTAAATGCATACAAAATCTTAAGAAAAATAGAAAGAACAAAAATAAATGCATACAAATTCTTAAGAAAAATAGAAAGAACAAAAATGACATACACAATACATAAAATTTATGCTATAAACCATTAACTAGAAAAACTTAGAGTTGTGTATCTATTTGGTTCATTAACTAGAAAAACTCAGAGCTGTGCATCTATTTCCTTCATTATACAATATTCAGGTGCCTCGGAAGATCAAAAATATAATATGTGAATTGAAATTAGCTTATAAATCTAATATGTTGGCTATGATTAGATTACAATGGAAGAAACAACCATTGGTTGAAAAACATAAACTAAACCCCAAAAAAACATTTTTAGAAGTAATTAAAGGCTTCACCCTCACCTCCTCAATATATTTTGAGATAACTATGGAAATAATAGAACACATTCCCAACAATGACACAATGACTCCCCTCTTATTCCGTGATATCACAAATTTCTTCAAAATGCAAGCCTTGTATATTATTATTACTTGAAAAGCTAGAATCCTTCCAAATTTATGTTAAAAAGTGTCTTCTAACTTGTTTTATTATTTATAAGATTCTCCTTTAATCTAACTCATCAAATTGAAAGTTGAGATAGATTGTTCCTTTTCAAAATACATTATAATTAATTAGTTTCACCAAGTTGCAAGTTGTTCACAATGATTCATAAAATATTTGAAATTAAATAAATAGTAAGAACACATAATTACACAAAATAATTAGTTAATTTAATAATAAAAATAATAAAAATAGAAATATTTAATTATTTTAAAATAATATAAAAATTTCACATCTAAAAGTATTATTTGACTAACCACATTTTATAGTTAAATTAGAACCATTTTCATTTGCTATCTTCATCTTCATCTGCATCAGGTGTTTCTTCCAAGACTAGGCAACTGTAGATACGAATCACTTCTTCATCATTGGCTGTCAATGGAGGCAGATCCTGCGGGGGTGCCAGAGGAGGAGTAGTGATGACTGAAATAGGTGTTGTCTCGTCCCTGTGCCAAATCCCATCTGCTGAGAGGTTCCAAACCCATGTGTCTTCTGCAGTGGGAAGCTTCACCTGTAAGCTACAGGTTTTCTGCGCAAGGGGAGGCAAGTAAGTAAGAATTATGGATTTATGGTTCTTCTTTCTCCCTCTCGGTTTGTCAAGATGAGGATGCGACAAGTTAGCACCATGGAAGCTTACAGAGCCAAGGAAACAGTGAGGGAGAGTGAGGATGAGGTTATTGGAGCCAACATGGAGCGAAAGCACATGGCGGAGCCACGGTGAGTGCGAGCAGGATGGGCGCCTCTCCTATTCCCCGAATAGGCCTTTAGCGTTGATGCAAATGCATGACAACGTGAGCAGGACGAGGTCTGGATGGCAGATTAGAAGCACATAGGCAAGGAGGGCGACGAGGAGAGAGGTCAGTGATAGAGAAGTCTGCAGGGTGAGGCGCTGAAGGCAATGAAGCATAATCAACTGGGTGAGGATATGAAACGTCTCTATGAAGCCAAGAAGCATTGATAACGCAGACTAAATCATCCAAACAGTGGCAAAGACGATGAACGTAGCCAGCCTTGTCGCCATTAGTGATCTCCTCCATCGACTGCCAGGTGATGAGTGTGCATGCACGACAATCCTTTCCCTCGTGAAATTCGTCAGCAACATTTTGCAGATGGGGGCATATGTCTTGATATCTCCGCCAATCACCCCGCATGCAAATAGTAGTTATTACTTCACAAGGTCTCTAATATTTATAGCCAGCAAGCATCACATGTTTTTATCACAGTTAGTTTATTGCAAATTAAGAGTTAAGGGTAGATCTTTAACTATCTAATTCTTGAAAATAATTTGCTTTCTTTGGAATCAACTATAAGTTTTAGACCTTTGAAGTGAAACCTTTGAAGTGAAAAAAAAAAATGCATACCAATTCTTAAGAAAAATAGAAAGAACAAAATTGACATACATAATACATAAAATTGATCCTTTCAAGTGAAAAAAATGCATACAAATTCTTAAGAAAATTTATTGTTTCAAGTGAAAAAAAAACATATAAATTCTTAAGAGAAATAGAAAGAACAAAAATGACATACACAATACATAAAATTTATCCTATAGACCATTAAGTGGAAAAACTAGAAAAACATGAAGTTGTGCATCTACTTCCTTCATTATATAAATTGACTATATATAATACAATATTCAGGTGTCTCTTAAGATCAAAAATATAATGTGTATTGAAATTACATTATAAACCCAATCCTTTGGCTAGGATTAGATTACAATGGGGAAAAGAAAAAACATTTGTTGAAAAACATAAAATAGAATAAAAATATATATTTTTAGAACTAATTAAAGGCTTAGCTCTCAAGTCCTTAAGGAATTTGGAGATAACTATGGAAATAATAGAGCACATTCCCAACAATGACCCCCCTCCTACTCCATGATATCACCTTTAGTTTAAGATTATAAATTTCTTCAAAATGCAAGCCTTGTATATTATTATTACTTGAAAAGTTTAAATGTTTCCAAATTTCTATTAAAAAGTAGGTTCTAACTTTTCTTATTATTCATAAATTTTCTTTTAGCCCAACTCATTAAATTCAAAATTGAGATTGATTGTTTCTATTCAAAATACATTATAATTAATCAATTTCACCAAATTACAAGTTGTTCACAATGACTCATAAAATCTTTGAAATTAAATAAACAATAACAACACATAATTTCACAAAACAATTAGTTAATTTAATAATAAAAATGAATAAAAATAAATATTTAATTATTTTAAAATAATATAAAAATTGCACATCTAAAAGTATTATTTTATTAACTACTAATTTTTCTCCAAAACAAAACTTATATTAACTCCCAAAAAACCCTTTTATATTAGCACCAAAATATTACTGGATAGTAAAACAATAAATAAAAATAAATACATATTTTATATTTTATAATAAAATTCATATAATAACTTTTCTTTAATAATAATAATGGGATGCTCTCACGATGAATCGACCCACTTGGCTCATCTTATAATAACTGGATTGAAATCAGTTCCATTGGTCGGTTTGATAGTTAACATCTAAAACACTCTCTATATATATGAATGAATTTTCTTTCTTTTTTTTCAGAAGAAAAAAACAACATTATATTAATATATGATGCAAAAGGAGCGGGTCAATGGTACAAAAATAGGATAAAATACAGCGAGATAGACAACCATAGGCAGCCAGATGATGACTACAACAACATAGAACGTACCTGTCCAAAACAAAATGCTCAGCTATAAAAGCGAGCAGCAAGAGGATGATGGTGCAGATAGTACAGATTACCACCAGATATAAACCTATGATATGAAAGAGGAGAAAATGAAAATGCACTAGAATAGTCCGATAGATTAGATGAAATCAAGCCATAATAAAGCCATATAAATGATGACTTGATATGCATATGTCTGTCCCGAGACAAGGATGAAGGAGCGGGTCAATGGTACAAAAATAGGATACAGCACAATATGCCAAGCAGATATATATAACCGGCTCGCTTGATGGGGTGCACGCTCGCCTGAATTAGATTTCTCGCTCGCTTGAAAGAGTTCTCTCAAGTCTGTTTTCAACCAACAATAAGCATCCAAAGCATGAAAAGAAGACAAGAGAAACCTGGCATAAGCCGAGGCACCTCGCGACTGATATTCCAAAACCAGGAGAAACCAAGGTGTCTAAGATATAATTGAAACTTCTCCTGAAGTGAGGGAAACAAAAGCCAGATGCCGGGCAAATAAATACTGTCACGCTCGCCTGAGGATGAGATATAGCATGATCAACGAAACGCCAAAGGAAGATAAATAACATATAAACACGCTCGCCTGATAGGAATATATGTAATATATCATAAACCTGCAAAAAATGATGAAGCTGCCGTATATGAAGAAGAATAGACCAAAAAGTGTAACATGAGCCGAATTATGGAATATCAATATCAGTCTCCCAGAATATGAGACCATCTCGGAATAGCTGAACCTACATAGTGCCAAAATCTGTGTTTAAACCCATCTTTGAGAGGCCATCTGCCCTAGTATTGTTCTCCTTGTAAATATGACATATAGCAGGCCTATTGAGCTGTATCCATAAACGTCGGACCCGAGATATCCAACCATGAAGTCCAGAAGGAACATATGCCTGTGGATCAGAAATCCAACCAATAGCGATCCTAGAATCACCATAAACATGTATATTCATTAACTGTAAGTAGATGGCAAAACGAAGGCCTCCCCAAAGAGCGATGATTTCCGCTTTGTTGTTGGATCCCATACCAGCATTAAAGTGAATATGCACTCTCTCTCTTTGAGAAATCTTAATCCATGTACCGCAACCCATGTTACCATTCATACATGCACCATCAAAGTAAACTGCAGGGAGATTTACCTCATGTGGCCGAAGTCGAAAGGATAAATCCTGTATGGGTGAAACTGTTGTGGGTCGATCTTCCAACCATTTAGCAATTGCAAAGTAAATACTTGGGATCTGGAAAGGAATATTTTCAAAAATCACCCTATTTCTACCAAGCCAGACTTCCCAAATAAGGAAAAAGGGAAGAGATCTGTACTTCCCTTTTAAGTTGTCCCATTCCGAAACAACAGTCATGAAATCGACCGGATACCAAGTGATACCCAAGAAATGTACAGAGTAAAGACGCCATATTTTTAAGATGACAGGACATCTAAAAAAGAGATGATCTGTCGATTCAGATTCCTTAAGACAAATGTGGCACCTGAATGGGCCAGAAAAACCCCTCTTCATTAAATTACAGCCAGTCAAAACCTTATCTTTCCATACTAACCAGCCAAAAAGTATAATCTTAGTAGGGATATGCCGACGCCAGAACTTGTAAAATGAACTGCTGGGTTGTTTTGTGTATGAAGCCTTATTGATATGTCTATATATATCCCTAACCACCGGAATCCCAGCCTTCGTAGGACCATCCCATTCAATCTTATCACCCCCCTCATCCCAGCATAGTCCCAAAGCCCTAATCTTATCCCTTAGGAAATCCCAGTCCTCATTCTTCGGATCCCTCAAACCCAATTGTGCCGCTGTTTTTAGAATAGGGGCCCCAAGAGACCATTGATGAATGGCCTGAGAAAGATAAATAATACCACGGTGGGCAAGTCTGTGGATAAGCTGAGGAGAAGGGCCGAGTTCGGAGCACCATCCAATCATCTTCATATGAGCCAGTGGAATGCGACTACCATCAGCAAAAGACCATGCCACCCTTACAGCCATATGCCTGTAAATCTTTTTGAAACTTCCCCATATAACAGATATACGGCGTGGGAATGTGATTTGATTATTAAGGATCTGATGAAGTAGATCACCCACAATATATTTGCATTTGATCACCCTGCTCCAAATTCCGTCACTGTCCAACGCTCTCCAGAACGATTTGATGAGCAGAGCGATATTAAAGTTTCTTGTATCCAGGATTCCCCATCCATCATGGTCCTTTGGTCTGCAAAGTTTTTGTAGTTTACATAGGTGGATTTTAGTAGGCAGTTGCGCCCCTCCCCATAAGAATTTAGCAATGATAGAGTTTATAAGTCTAATAACACCATCTGGAAGATAATAAAGGTGACCCCAATACACCATCCTTTGAGCCAGAACAGCTTGTATCATAATGATCCGACCACCGATAGACAACCACCTGTGCGTCCAGCTGAACATCTTCCTCCTAAATTTGTCTATAAGCCACATCCAGTCCCAGATCTTGTAACCGCATGGTTTTATATGGAAGCCTAGATAAATGAAACCCACCGACGCCTCTCTTAATTCCATTCCAAATAGACCAGCAATGTATTCCAGGTCCCCATGGTCACCATATTCATAAATAATAAAGGATTTATGTTTGTTGATGTCCAGCCCAGTGGCGGATTCAAATTTGCTGAAAATATGGTGGATATAGAGCCAATGCTCCCTGTAAATATGCCCAAATAATAACAAATCATCAACAAACAGAGAATGCGTGCATACCAGAGTGTTGGAGAAAGAGAAACCCAAAGTATGTCCCTGTAAAACTGCCTCCCGGAGAAGACAGCTGAGACCATCCATGATCAGTATGAAGATTAGCGGTGATAGAGCACATCCTTGTCTGAGACCCCTCCCAGCAGCAAAGAAAGTAGTCGGAACTCCATTTATGATGATGGCATAGTTAACAGTAGAGATACAGGCCATAATCCATCTAATAATGCATATAGGTAAGCCTACCTTCATGAGAACAACCCTGATATATGCCCAATCAATCGTATCATAAGCTTTAAAAATGTCAACTTTTACCATGATGACCTCCCTTTTCTCCACGTGCATGGTATGCAAAATTTCCTGTGCTATGGCAGTGGCATCATGTATGGATCTACCCTTGAGAAATCCATACTGTTCCTTAGAAATATATCTAGACAGTGTTTCCTTCATACGCTCTGCAATTATTTTTGATATAATCTTATAGAATACATTGCAAAGGGCAATGGGGCGGAAGTCCGCAAAAGTGTGGGGAACATCCACCTTTGGTATTAGAGCAATAAAAGTTGAGTTGAGATTGGGATAAATATAGCCCCGATTACGTATCTGCTCAATCACCTTGGTCAGATCCTCTCCCAGCAGATCAAAGAAATGGATATAAAATTCCGTGGGCCAGCCATCTGGCCCCGGACTTTTATCACATGCAAATGATTTAAGGACCAATTTAACTTCATTCCCAATGATCACCTTATCCAGAAGTGCAATAGCAGCATCATCAAAAAAACGAGGGATGTGTTCAAGCATCCACATTTGGTTTGCCATATTGGTATCATCCTGCTTGGCATAAAAATTTGCAAAATGTCGGAGGGCCTTGTTTTGAATTTCTTGGGAGGAATATACAGTGGAACCATCCGCAGACTTGATGCTCCATATGGCATTTTTACTTCTCCTCTCATTGGCACTTCTGTGAAAGAACTTAGTATTTCGATCCCCCTCTGCAAGCCAAAGTGCTCTGCTCTTTAACCTCCATGTGAACTCTTCAATCCGTAATATTTCTCTTTTTCTAGTACCCAAGCTTTTCAGGCTGTCAAGAGTTTGTTCATCTGGATATATATGAAGAAAGGATTCTATAATTTCCTCCATTTCGGCCTGAATCCGTCTGAACTCTGCTCTAAGTTTGCCCTTCTTCTCACGTTCCCAAGATTTAGTCATAGTCTTAGTTTTCTGAAGTTTGAGTTGAAAGGAGTCCCATAACTCTGAATGCAAAGGCTCAGGTTCCTGTCGCGAGATTTCCTCAACCAAACAGGTATACTCCGGATCCTCTAACCAAATCCTATTAAACTTGAATGGATATCCCGTGCGCACAGGGAAATTATTGCAGGAGAGAGAGATAGGATAATGGTCGGAAACATCAGAAGCAATGACATAAGATTTGGGTCCACCTAAAATGTCAAAAATTGAATTTTTGACCACCACCCTATCCAATCTTTTTCCAATGTAATTTTCTCCCGCCCTTCTATTGGTCCACGTAGGCACCAGCGGGTGTGGCCTAATGTCCATCAGCCCATGTGTGAGAAAAATGTCGTTCAAATGGCCAGCCAAAGGGTCCAAACGGGCCTTGTTTCCCCATGCTTCATCAGCGTTAAAAATAGAGTTGAAATCACCCATTATGATAAGATTAGGAAGAGTAAAAATACCAGTCACCACCATCCTGTCCCAAAAAGACCTTCTATTCACATATGGCGCATATAGATTAACAAAATTGAAAGTATGATCCATACCTCTGAGTCGTCCATGCAACAAAATACCACCAAAAAAGCTGAAAGCTTTAAAAGATGCGTGGTAAGGGTTCCACATAACCAAACAACCCCCTGAACGTCCACATGAATTAGTCGCAGCAGCATGCCAATTCCTCTTGATTCTTAAAAACAAATTAATAGCCTTAGTCCTTTCAGACATAGTCTCTTGTGCAAAGAAAATGAACGGGTTCTTAGAAACCAGTAGCTCCCTCAGGCAATGATATTTAGGGTCATCACCCAAACCCCTTATATTTAAAGAGATGACATGATTCATGGTGAAACCGCGGTAGGGTTACACGCTCTAAGTGCCCTGGAGTTGTTGGTAGCCCCAACATTGTTGCGATTGGGAGTGTCAATATGGCCGGCCTCGTCATCCATGAACAGAGAAATAGATTTAATTTTCTCCTTCTTCCTGCCACATGCACCTTTTGCCTTCTTCTTAATGGATTTTAATGCATTGGATAAGGTAGGAGAATGCTTTGTTTTTGACGGAATAGGTTTGTCAAAAACCGTCAAGGCAGCCAGGTCCATGTTGGAGTTTCTCAAAAGAAAGTCAAGATCACTACCTATGGAATTCCTTGAGGAGTCATAAAGGTTGATGGTCCCATTAAAGCCCGGAGTGCCATGTGGCGACCCAGAATATTTCCCATCATCCTCGCTATCATCAAGAAGACTTCAGACATGATATAAAGGACCCCCAACCCCCATATATCCGGGTCCCTGTTCATCATAATCATCTACAATGCTACCACAATGTATATTAGAAGGACGCCTCCCAACAGAACTTGAAGATTTAAATAAAGGGGGATCAATAGACGAGGAGAAATTCCCCTCCGGACGAATAGGAACCATAGAGCTGCATTGACCCACATCATGATGATTCAAAGGCCGCTTCTCAGGGTTATGTACAATTCCTCTGGAGGACAAGGAGATAGCGTTTTTAGCAGAAAAGGATGGGGCAGATGGAGCAAAAGATGGGCATGTAACCGGACCATCAGGATCATTTTGTATGGAAAAGGTAGGATCGATGTCACGCTGCGACTCAGGCTGGAGTACCCTAAAAAGATTCTTAGAGACAGATGGATGACTAGCTAGATTAGCAGGAATAACCGAATCAGGGACAGAGACATCATTTTGTCCCTCCGCCGTATTGTAAGCTTCTTCTTCAGAGGAAGAGTTAGCAATAATACCTGAATGTAAGCCAGCCATCGGTGCTTGAGCATTGGAGTGACGACGTTCTCCATCTGAAGCTTTCCTAGACTGGTCCGCCCTTGCAATACGTAATCTCATCGGACAATGGTCTCTGAGATGGCTCGTTTTGTGGCAAATCAAGCATCTGAAAGGAATCCCCCAGAAGTCGATACGTTGTCGATGCCTTCTATCACTCCAAATGAGATCAATGTCGCCCGGGAGGCCACCCAAGTAATCTACCTCCACCAGAAGCCATGCAATCCTCTTATCCGCTGCTCCCATATTGCTTGGATCTATATATTTTGTGGACCCTATGGAATCCCCAATCGTTCGCAAGGCCTTAATGGTCCAAAATTCCAGAGGAAAACCCGGCAATTTAACCCAAACCACTCTGTTACGTGGTGCCTCCAATACGGGATTGAACCCGATGTACCATGGTATAATTTGCATGAAGCTCCTTCCTCGTACCCAGGTACGTCCCATAATTTTAAAGACATCGGCCTGGTTCATGAAGTGTATACTAAATCACCCATTCATCAACTTACTAACCTTTGGTGTATAGCCAATTATGGTATTCCATTTCTGGTGGATCCATGAAGCAGTATCAAAGTCATCCCTATCGGGAAATACCCACCTCCCAACAACAGCTCGCCTCTGTAAGCTCGCCACCCTTGTGCATAAATCCTCATAATCCAGGTTAACCTCCTTGATGTCCATCCTATGTTTAAGGATGTTCTTTTTCCCTCTGCGAGCACCACAATACGCGGGAAGCCTCAGCGTCCTGTCCATCCATCTATAACTGTCTTGTATCTAGAAGACAGGTAAGCGAAAATGACAGATCACATGAACACCACAGCGAATATGACAACTGCCCTCCTTGAAAACTACGAATTGCAAGAGGAAGTGATCGGAAAAGGAAAATTCGGAGTTATCAGGAGATGTTTCAACAAACGAACTGGCCAAGAGGCTGCCTGCAAGACCATCAGAAAATCAGATACTCTGCGCCACAATTCCTTTGACAAAGGAAGCCTCAACAACGAAATCAATATGATGCAACGTGTTTCAGGTCACCCAGCTGTAGTTTCCTTGCATGATACTTACGAGGACGAAAAGTATATCCATCTGGTAATGGAGATGTGCTCAGTCGGAAATCTGTCTGACAGAATCGATACCAAGAAAGATACAGTACCCTTCTCCGAAGAAGAGGCAGCCACCATTGTTCAGAAGCTCATGGAGGCCATCAGTTACTGCCATTCCTTGGGAATTTCCCACCGAGATATAAAACCTGGAAACATTCTCTTTGCGAATAATTCAAATTCCCTCGCTGAAATGAAGCTTTCAGACTTTGGGGACGCTTGCTCTTTCTCTCCAGGTATGCTTATTATACAAGTCTACTACTAAATTTTTGTGTATGTATCTAAATCTAATGGTTGAAATTCTCGCATTACAATACGCAGGGCAACCATTAATTCAAGGAATTGTGGGTAGTCCCTATTACGTAGCACCGGAGGTGTTGGTAGAGATGTATTACAGCGAGAAAGTGGATGTGTGGAGCGCAGGGGTGACCGCCTACGAAATGCTGAGTGGAGAGGTTCCTTTTTGGGAAAACACAAATTCAGAAACAATTGATGCTGTCATGACTGGGCACCTTCGGTTCACAAGTGATCGGTGGCGCTCGATATCGGACTCTGCTAAAGACTTGATACGCCGGATGCTCTCCAGAGACGTCACCAAGAGACTTACCGCACAACAAGTCTTCCGTATTCCTTCTTTTCCCCTTCTATTATATTTTCTTCTTTTCACAGTCAATTTTTCAACTTCAATACAGATTGATGTTGGGAGCATTATTGTGAAATATTCATTTTGGTGCAGAGCATCCATGGATTACAACTCATGTCCTGCCCAAACCCACCTAATGGGTGGTGGAGCCCCCGTTGGATATGACAAATGGAGAACTTCAGCTCTGTCCGTCGCCGAAAACAGGTAAAGTAGATAACATGTGAAGTCACAGCTCTACAAAGTATCAATTTATAGTTTTGTATGTCACAGGCAGAAAATAGTTCGCTTTCTTGTTCAACGATTGTCATGCAGATACAGCATTAGTTTTTTTTGGGTACCAGCAGCTCTTCTTACACTTAGAGTACTACTCGGACTTAGTATATAAAAATCTTTGGATATTTAATATAAAAATGGCCTATGAAATTTTTCTAACATTCAATCTAAACTTGATTCCGGTAATCCGCTGCAGAAAACATAATGATCTGAGGAGGACGGACATCTCCACAACTGATCAAAAATAAGTTTGACAAACTTTACATTCACTTGCATATTATCATTTGGTGCAGTTCATGTTTAATTAGTGGTATATTATCATTTGGTGCAGTTCATGTTTAATTAGTGGTAGAAGCAATGACAATATTGCATCACAACTATTAATTTTGTATTCACAACAGAGGTTTTGTAATCTTTGACAATTTTAGGCACATGGAACTTGGGCTCCAAAAATGCTAATTGGAATTGGACTTTTTCATTGTCAAGGGAAGAGATTAATCTAGTTTGAGTTGTGGAACACTGCTTCAAGAACTTGGCATATGTGGAAGTTTTTAGTGCTTCATTTTTCTTCTTCATATCTAAAAATTTTGCAAAAAAAAATTGTTATGAAGGAGGATAACAAGTAGAATGGGGATTAATTCACACAATTGACTAACGCAACAAAATAGAGTTAAAATCTCAAGCAAATTTACACACAACAAAATAGAGTAAAATAGAATTACACTTCACTAGGATTTTCGTAATAACTCACTAACTAAATTCATTTTATGTGCCCACCACAAGTTGCTTTACAATTTTCTCTCCTTACCTCTCAGACTTACATCCACCACTTGGAATAATATTCTACATAAAACTTAGGTTCAGTATTTGTACTAAAACACAATTTTTTGTGGAATAAATGTATGGACCATACGTTTCACAAACCCTGCATTAAATGAAAATTCGTTCTTAACTATATGATGTGTTACGAAATGGAGAATTTGTTTTCCCGCTTAGAACTTATTTTAATTTATGTCCTTTATCCTGCAAACAAAATCTTCAACCTGTAATAAAATATACTTGATTGATTTACTAGTATACCACAAGTATGGTTGTTAAGTGCAATAGTTGAGAGTAATTTTCCAGCACTCCCTGTTAATCAAAATTATTGCCATTAACGATTCCCAAATGTTCTCACACATAAACAAAATTTCCATGTCTCAATGGCTTTGTGAAGATGTTTACAAATTGTTCCTGTGAGTTGCAATGTTGCAACATAGTTTCACCGTTTTTAATCAATTCTATAATAAAATTAGTGTCAATGTGTTTGATCTTCTTGTGAAAGACAAAATTCTTTGATAGTGAAATTGTAGAATTATTGTGAATTGACACGATGTTACAGTTTTGGCGACATATTCTGATTTTGTTGTTGATAATGACACTATCGTTTGCTTCTTGGAGGCCCATGAAATGGATCCTTGACCTAAATGAAAAGCATATCCTAATGTGTTATTTTTAGCATCAACACTTCATGTCAATTCACCGTTAGTGTAACCAACCAACCTAAATTTATTTTTTGCGATGTATAAAATATCAAAATCCTTTTTTCCCCTTGATAGACCTTAAAATTATTTTGGTTGCTTGCCAATGTGTCTCCATGAACCTTGACATTAGGCCTAGTTATGGTCAAATACATTAAGTTGGCCACCATACTTTTGTATAATGTCTAATTGACATTTTTGTTGCAATCTTCTTTGCTCAACTTCAACCCCATGACAGTTAGAGTTGGTGTGGGCTTGTTTTTATTCATATTAAAACTGCAATAGTTGAGAGTAATTTTCCAACAAACCCCCTTAATCACAACTACTGCCATTGACAATTCCTAAGCAATCTCTCAGATAAACAAAATTTTCACATGTCAATGGCTTTGTGAAGATGCCTGCAAATTTCTCCTGCGACTTGCAATGTTGCATCATAATTTAACCATTGTTAATCAATTCTTTAACAAAATGATATTTAGTGTCAATGTGTTTGATCCTCTTGGGAAAGAAAAAATTCTTTGATAGTGTAATTGCAAAATTGTTGTCGCAAAAAATAGTTGTTTTTCCCTCTTTTTCATGGCATAAAACCCTCAACATTCTTCTCATCCAAATTGTTTGACACTATCATTTTCTTCTTGAAGGCCCATGAAATTGATTCTTGACCTAAATGAAAAACATATCCTAACGTGTTACTTTTATCATCAACACTTCATATCAATTCACTATCAGTGTATCCAACCAACTTGAAATTGTTTGTTGTAGTATCTCCAAGAACCTTGACACCAGGCTTACTGCATACATTATATCTAGCCTAGTTGCGGTCAAATACATTATGTTGGCCACCATACTTCTGTATAATGTCGAATTGACATTATTGTTGCAATCTTCTTTTCTCAGCTTTAACCCCAAGACAGTTGGAGTTGGTGCAGGCTTGTTGTTATTCATATTAGAACTCTCCAAAATGTCCAGTACATACTTTTATTTAGAAATAAAAATACCATTTCAATACCTTAACAACCCAAAGTCAATAATTTCAAACTCACTTTTCATGACTTATTTGAAATCATCAATGAGGAAATCATCACTCCCTATAAAAATTAAATCATCTACATATTAAACAACAATAAGAAGCTTATTGTCGAACTCTTTGGTGGAGAGAGTAGGCTCATTATCACATTTATAAAAGCCATTATCCATAAAGTAAGATTTTATTATGCTATTCCATGCATGCAGTGCTTTCTTCAATCTATAAAGAGATTTCTTCTATCGATGATGAGAAACCCAAGATATTTCTTCAATCATGTGACTGATGAGAAAGTATACTACCAGAAGGATCACCCACACCCTGACATCCATGATCCAATGGGGTGGAACCATTAGAAGCATAATCATCACCATCCTCATCATCATGATCATGATCATCACCCTCATCATCATCATGACCACCCTTATCTGATGGATGTGTTGTTTCATGATGTCCTTCAGGCCATATCATTGCTAGTAAAGTGCTAGCTTTTATTACATGTTGTATAAGAGAAATTAAATCCCATAGACAGATCATGTAGAGATCCAATAACATTAGATCCATGTTGATATATTGAGGCTTCGCAGGGTGGACTTCATTTCGAACCAAAACTCTTGACAATCTATCACAATATTCTATCTGAAATCGCATAGCAGTCATCAGTCCCCAGACACCCATGCCCCCCTAAGGATGTGCCTCTTCACCCTCTTGGGCCTAGCCCATCTCCTCATCCCCTCCATCTTGTGGGGAGGGGAGGAGGCATGTACCCTTGATATGATACAATGTCAATGTATACAAAATATATAGTACACAAAAATAATTAGACAATTTCATTGAAAAATTTAATAAAACGAGTTAAATAACATGGTAGAATAATTTTTATTCTAATTCATTAAAACAAGAAAATGAAACTTGATCAATTTAAAGAAAACATTAATATCAACTCTATCATTTAGAGGCTCATACATTGTGAAGAATATTTTGGGACACCCTCTCCAATCAATCTCCACGTATAGATACACCAACATGAAAAATGCATGGTCATCCACACTGGCTAGTAGTGCCAGTTCCTCATTCGAATTCCTGGTCAGAAACTCTAAGATGCCCCTCTTGAGAATAATTTTCCCCCACATGTGCATCTAGGCCTTAGTCATCATCCTAGGAGGGTGATGATCACATGTAGGCCTCGTCTCTGGAAACCTCTCAAAAAATAACCAAAAATGCTCAAAAGAAAAAGGGAATGTGACCCTCCCTCATCTCAATAACACATGACATCTATCTAAATCCGTGAAAAACTGCTTCAAAAAAATGGGAGACCATCTGATGCAATGTGGCACATGAATCAAAGAATCAACATAATACAAAAGAGAGAAAAAAATTCATTTCCCATCACCACAAGAAAGTGTAATGGTGTTAACTAATAATAAGAGGAACCTAGCATCCTCTATAGCAATAGAATAAATCCATATTTTTCCACCACGAACCTGAAAATATGATGGATAGTCCACATGAGGCCTAAGATATCTATGATCGTGTCCAAGCTGAATCTCATCTACAACACCGTGGGAGACATCAGGGAATTGAGGGAAATCCTCCCCTCTCTTGGACAAGTCAGTGATAAATTATATGTCCTCTTAATTAGGCCTATAGAAAAACTCAAGACCAATATGGAAATCCTACTCTTGGACATTCCATCGTTGGATATGTTAATATCCTATAATTTATAGGATCTCAAGGTGACTGATTATTTCTTTTTAGATCTCTCATATTGTCAATAATGTTCCATTTATGTCATTTATTTCCAAGAAGGAACTGTTGGTTAAAAATGAAATATTGGTTAAAGAATGGTTATTCCAAGGTTTTGGAAACCCCATTATAATATAAAGGTGCTCAATGGAATTACATTACTGAAGAAATTTAGTATTTACCACAACTCTATCGCAATCATAATATTCATCACTTTCCTACCTTTCCTTTTGTTCACATTCGAAACCTGATTATGATAAAATTAATATAACCTCCCCCCCCCATAGAAGCCTTATCCATGTAGTGGAATTGCATTAAAAATCCTTTTAAGGGACCCACAGTGCTACGTCATAATCAAAAATCACAATTCACACTTCAACTTACCTTTTCGCATTCCTGTTTGCCGCTTCTAACTCCCGATTTTGTTAATTTTCCATCTTGCGATTGTGATATATCGCATCACAAATTCCACCTCGATGTTGCATTCACTCCAATCATAAAATCTCGCGATTGCAATATATCGCATCACAAATTCCGCCGTGATGTTGCATTCACTTCAGTCCTAAAATCTTGTGATTGAAATTTATTTAATATTGCCGTTTGGACCTTCCGCTACTCGACAAACTCGTCAACTCACACCTCGCTAAACTCTGTTCATCAATTCCACACACCCACCTCGCCTCGTATATATCCAATGTTCAACATTACGTTTTGGCCCCCCTCTCCATCCGAATGTTACCAAACGAGGGGGGTCCGAAAAGAATTGTTTTTGTTCTTGGCCCTATCCTTATGTGGTAGCACTAGGGTGTTTCGCACCCCCCCCGTTCTCAAACACCTTACCACTCCCCTACCCCTCTGAAATACCATTTCCTGGTTAAGAATTATGTGGCCCTACCACCATTAATCCTGCCATTGCAATTGCTCCACGTAGTCGTTCCACACCATTTCCATCCAAAGGGTTTATTAAATAATTTTTGTATGTTTTAAAGGGGAAAGTGGGTTTCTGAATATGGTTATAAGTTGTTGTTTATAAATGGAAAAGTGGGTTTCCTTTTTTAACCTCCACTACAACAATAACCAACACAGTAAAGACAAAGGAAATTTAATAGTTAGTGGCCAACACTACAACCATCACAGTTCACCAACACACTCTTCTCAGCAACCGTTTTCCACCAAAGAAAAGCTAGATGTTAGTTTTGTTTTATCGTTGCCTCTTCGGCATCACAATAGCCAGATTATGATCTCTTTGCAATCAATAATGGACTGCCAAAGTAAATACAGCCACTGTCTTGGCCAGATGTATCTTATCACTGCCATTGCATGGTTCCACTTGTCCAAATTTTTCTTGAATGTAATTAATGATTATCACTGAAGTAGATAGGGCAACCGACTTAAGTTTTAGTTAAATACTACATGCACTAACAGTATCAAAGGTTAGAACTGAAGGGAGAAAACCATTGTAAAATGCTCATCTGGTTGTAAACACCTTTTTTGGATGAATGAAAAGACCCAGATGTTTCTATATTCTTATGTCATTATATGTGGTGAAGTGATTTCTCTATGTAATTTTTCATCTTCTTGTTTCACATAGTTTTTCTTTCTTTATTTTTGATAAGATAATTTTGTTCAGGATTTTTCATCGAGCACCCTGCTCAAGCTTGAAATAATATCTGTGTTTTCCTCTGAAATTTGAATGTAGAATTCAGATAAGGTTTGATCTGCCTTCACATTGAACCTTAATGTCTTCTCCTTTTCCATTTCATAAACTGTAAAGATCCATTGACCTGACTAGCTTTCCTGGTTACGCATGATCTCAATTATTCATCCATTTAAATCTTCTTTTCCCTTTTGATTCCATTAGCCCAATGGCCCTCTTATGTTGTCTCAACTAAAAACTCAAAACAAACCCCTTTGCCTTAATAACTAGCCTAAAATGCCAAATAAACAAAGCTACATCTAATACATAGATCCCTTTATGGGTCTAGGAGGGCTAGATCCTAGATTTAAAAGTGTTTTTGATGTTGCCTCTGGGATTCTGTCTTCAGCCTTGGAATTACGGAGAGCTAACAGGATCAAATGCACCAATAACATAGATTGTGCCTTTAGGGATATACCCTCCTCATAATAATTGACGATGCCTACATTACGCAAGAGCAGTTGGGTCGCAGTAATAGGGCAAGGATATAAATCCCTCTCCCTCTCTCTAGTCTACCATGGTCAGACCATATTGTATGGGTTTGTCTACTACTCCTGCTCCTACTGTTGTTCCCTCAGTTGGCATCTCTCCTACATGATTGACATATAAAATACATCAACCTCATATAAAATACAATCTTTTTTTATTAAATTAAACATGTATTTATAACTATGGAGACATAAATTTCAAATAAAAAAAAGTTAACAGTGTACTCAAAACACAATCATGCACTGGATATGGTGCGCTTTCAATTATAACCAAACTAGTAATGGTGTACACATAAGTATTATGCACCGCATGCATTTCAAAAATTTAACTTTTCATAGCGGTGCAAAATACTTTTTCACCGGTGTACACGTATAAATGTTTGGCACCAGTATGGTATGTTCAAGTTAACGAACGCACCGAGCTATAGGAATATTTTTAGATATTTATATGCATTGTGTTTGGTAAATATAAACGCACCAGGATTGATGCAGAGACATACAATTTGTCACAACTTTCATGGTGTGTTATTTTTACAAAATGCACCACCACAATGGCAGTGTTTTTAGTAAATATAAACACACCAGGAGTGAGTAAGAGAAGCACCAATGTCATGGTGCTTGCACGTGGCAAGAGTGGCACTTGTGCTTAAGAGCTCTCCCGAATTGTAGATGGTAAAAATGAAAATTACAATCGAGATGGGATATATCCAAAAGCACCATATATTTTTTTTAAATTTAAAATTATTATGGTGCTTTATCGAGACACCCTGTATCTTTATGTTACTAGTAACACATCGGTGATGTGGTTTTACAATAGCATCGATATTTATTTTAGAAATTAGAAACCATCTATCGATACACATTATAATATTCCCTGCAGCATTGTTATACATTTACCACACCAAAATGTCATTTTCTAATAGAATCGAGACATTTTACTATATGAAGGAGTCTAGTGCTAACAAATATTCAAGCATCGGTGTGTTTAGGTATTTAGCGCACCATGGTTTTTTATTTAAAAACAAAGAAAATCCATAGTGCACCATTTTATATGCAACTTTGTTGCATGTATGGATGGTAAACCACCAGTTCCCTTGAATAATTTTGACTCACCATCAAAGAAACATCCGCTAAAACATCTGCCTTCCCATCACCACTACAAATGGGTTTTTTGCTTATTTTTATAAGGCCCTCTACAAAAACCTCTGCTAGAAGGTCTTTTCCTTGTATTGGTTCTAGTTTAATTGTTTCATTTCAGCTTTGGTCAACTTATTCATAGTATAGTGTTAGTTGGCAGCGTTAAGGGTTCTAGATATTGTCATATTTCCTTTGACTTAGGTCTATGTTTTAAGTATTTTCACTATTTCCAGTTGGGTTGTGTCATGTTCCTGAGTTGTGGGGAGCTTGTGAATTTTCTCAAATTCTCTCTTGTGGTGTGGCATTTGCATGATGATTTAATAGTTCTCGGGTCATTTATTCAAGGTTTTATATCTCGTCGCTTTTCTAGCCTTATAGGTAGAGGTTATTTTAGTGTGTGCTCTCATTGTTTTGTTGGTAGTTGCGCTCATGCCTCCTAGGAAGAATGTGTAGTTGGAGGGGTGGTAGAGGAAATGTAGGAAACAAAAGGAGTCGACATTTTTCTTATGACTTCATCGCTACCTTATTTTATGTTTTTCCTCTACAAGTTATAAAGTAAATTTTACTATTATAAAGTAAAGAGACATGGAACAACCTTATAACTCAACTTCTAAGTTGGTGTGGGGGGATGTTAAATGTGTTCTAGACCCTAGAAAAATTTAGAAAAGAAGGCTTCATTTTATGAATTCGCTGGCCTTATACCAACAAATGGCTACCTTTTTGCAATTTATTTTTAAAGATAAACAAGTCGAGAGCTATAATACATTCTCTTCTCTGGAGGATATCAAACATATGCTTCGTAATAAACGGTTCTATCTAGATAATGTGGATTGTCGCTTGTATCGTGTAGAAGGTTTCTTGGTGGGTGATTCTCCCTCTGGTGAACTCACAAATCTTTTATTAATAGTGAGTAGGCTCTTAATATAATTTCTTCTGATCAAGATTAAAAATAGTGGGTTTCATGAAGTTTCTCTATAATTTTTTGGTATGCATCCTTCAATCCCTTGCTACCCTTCTTATGGATATTTTAGTGGTGACATTGGCATTTTTATTTTCTATGAACTCTGGAGGGACTTTGTTTCATCCAAACTTATGCATGAATAAAATGAAATATATTTTTAAAAATAAACTCGGAGCTACAACAAAAAATGAACTTCAATTCATTAATAAAAAATATTGAAGAATGGTTTACACACATAATGCAAACAAACTAGCTCGGTCAATGGTAGCTATCTCTGAGAAAAGATGTGTTGTCTACATGTCTTCTAAATTATGTTACAATGAGGATCAAGATGCCTTTTTATTATTGAGAAAAAATAAAAAACTGTAAACATCGAAAAACCTAACCCTAGTAGATGAAGCACCAAATGTTTGTGGGCCCTGTTGTGGTTAGTTGGTACATCAACTTCCCGAGGTTGTAACTTTTTCATACGATCTATGTTTGGCGTGTACAATACCTTACTAGAAATATTAATATAATGAATACAAACCCTTGCTCCTAGCCAAGGGTTTTCCCATTTTCTAAAAAAGTGTCGTTCAGGGACTCAAAATGTCTTTAGAAGTTTAGGACCCAAAAAAACTGCCAAAAATAGTAAATTTTGCTATAATTAATGAAACTAAATGAAGCATTGGTGGGGGTCTAAGTGGAATAGGTGGGTTGCCACCAACATCCACTTGGATCATTATTACCTGCACTCTGTTTTTGGTTCAAAGTTGGATGACTATGGTTCTCATTATTTTGTTAGTGATACCATTTTAGTATTTATCTATGGAGTGTTATGTCTGCTCCTTTTTTTGCAGAAAAATATATGTTTTAATGCATATGGTTACTTTCCAGGTGATTGCCTCATACACAATTTGCAAAAAAATTCATTGGGGATCTCTTGTGTTATGAATTATGGACTGGTTTTCCTGATCCAGGTGGATATTGGTGGCCACCCGTCTATTCCACTTGGGCCCCCACCATTGTCTCTTTCAGTTTTTCAGTTTTGGCATAACTTACTATTTTTAGCAGTTTTTCGGGTCCTAAACTTCTGGAGCCGTTTTGAGGCCCTAAACGACATTTTTTGGGTATTAAATTTGTTGCGATTTTGATCATCAAAATCTTCACAAAAGTTGTAGTCCTCGGATAGAGCTTTCTAATGATGTATCATGTGCGTCAAACGGAGATAGTATGCCAAAGTTACGTCTCTGGGAATTTGAAACACCAATTTACCCAAACGGGGCCCATAGTTTTGGCACTTCATCTCCTAGGGTTAGGTTTTTGGGATGTTGAGGGTTCTCCATTGTTTCTCAATAATAAATAGGCCCTCGAGCCTCATTGTAACTCAGTTCAGAGGCCTGTAGCCACCACATCTCTTCTCAGGGATAACTACCAGCGCCCTAACTAGTTTTATTTCCATTCTGTCTGTAAGAAAATTTTAGTTCTTTGATATTAATGAAATGAAGTGTTATTTCTGCTGCATCTTTGTATTTATGGTTATGTGTTTATTCTGTTGCGTTCCTGCATAAATCTGGATCATTTCCTCCATTTGGGGATGGGTGCATTAGTCACAAGGAATGTTATTGGTAATTTTATGTTAGAGGCATTTCAAAATGCTTCATTTCTTAGTATTATTTCTAAGTATTACCTTTTCTTGATATCACATCTCTACCCTTTCATAGTTATGGTGGTCGTGTGGAGCAAAGGTTTTACTAGGTTTCTTCTAACATGGTTGTTGAAAAAAATTGAAGCTATGCTTGGAGTGAACATCATATCTTTCAATGGTTGGTTCTCCATTACTTTCATTATTAAGATTTAAATTTTCTCTATTTTGGTTTTGGTTATCCTAGAACTATGGTATGTATTGATCTTGAAGTTATCATGTATACAATGTTTGTATGGTTTGTAATTTTAGAAAATGTTGCAATGAAGAGCATATTCTACTCTGGATCTGTAATGAGGGTGATCAAGGTTTATATAATATTTTTTATTGTTTGGGGGATTTAGATATGATTGTGAATTACTCTATGAAACATTGTTTTGATTATGAAAGCTAATTGTTTCAATTCAAAAAAATATATTATTATCATCATCACCATCATTATTATTATGTTAAGTTGATATTTTTTATTATTAATTAATAGAAAAGTATTATAACATATTGTAACAAACAAACATTAGCTCTTGTTAAAAGAGGTTTGCATCTCAAGAGATTTGATCTCTCTCGGAACTTGGTAGATCTAGACTTAAGATGGATTTGGGCTAGTTTAATTTCCCTCTTTAAATTGACTATATTCCACATGAATACCATGGGTCATTTTTATTTTCATTATTATTTTATATTTATAAGGTTATTTGTATTTACATATTTTTTTATTTTATTTTGTTGAACTTAAAAAGTTTACATTATATTATATTAATCTATTTATTTAATTTCATTTTTATATATTTATTTTTATGTAATTTGATTTAGCCAAAATATTAAACATTATGTTACAACATTTCTATAGAGTGCATTGATCGGCTTAAATTTCGCCACACTTCTTTAAGGTCAAATCAGTCACTCCAAATGTCATGCCCCCCACCTACACCACTAAATGTGGAGTTCATCAGCCTCGCCTACTAAACTTCCACTGATGTTTCAATTTCAATAGTGAACTCGGTACTTGGGAAGGGAACTCAGGTTGTAATTCACTGCAAGCTACTCGTTTCAGGATAGATTTTTCTCCACCAGAGATGGAAATTCTTATATGACTATAGGTGAGAGAATAATAATTGGGAATGTTCACTTTTGAGGGAAAATAGATCCATCCTCACTCTTCCTTGAGAAATAAAACCCTTCGCCATTTCTCTTAATGCCTAATATTGAATCTATTCTCAAGAAGGAATTATTTAATGATTTTAGTGCCTTTGAGGATCAACAAGAGCTTCTTTGAGTAGGACTGAATTTAAAAGGTGGAAAAGTGAAGGATAATATAGGGTGTAGAGGAGGTTGCATTAGCAAGGAGGAAGACATGGGAAGGAAGTCGAGTGGCTCAGCTCTTTTTGATATAGACAACCAATGTGGCTATGCAAGGGAATCTTATGACATTGGGAATCTTCATTGCTAGAATGGGGTATGTGGGGGTGGGGTTTGATGCATCCTTGATGGCCAATTTTTCTTGTGAATAATGCTGAACATTCAGAATTTATGGCAAAATTTATGGGTGAGGATGTTACCAAAACAAAAAAATTACGAATGGCGTTATATCTTGAGATGACTATACATATTATGATAGTGACATGAGCACTCGATAAAATTATTACAAAATAAAACTAATTATATTACAAATAAAATATTAATAAAAAATAATAAAATTCAATCCTTAATGTTAAACTATGAAGAAAATGCAATTTTTTTTTTGGTAAAAAACAAAGTAGTATCGGGTCAAAGGAAATGTCAACTGTGTGATACCATTCCCGCTAAAGATAATTCAAATATTTTATTTAATTTAGTTGGAATTTTAATGAATCTATTAAACTCAACCATAAAATAGGCAGGAATAGACAACATAGGGAAGAGATTAGCATGGTTGCGTTTATTATTCACACATGGTGCATCTATAGTACATTAGGTGACCCTTGGATGCCTCTTCTAAGATCTCTTGGACTTCTTATGTCCATTTTCATACTACACCTACCCATAGAGGTGAGGATTAGGTGTCCAACATTCCCCCCTAATCCAAAGGGTTATGTGTGATTCCAAGAAGAGAGATGCCATTAAAATATGCAAAGTATGCATGGTAGCACTTAGGTTGAATGAGATCTCTGAAATGTTGGCATAAAGAGGTGGTTTGAGGATGACCACCAACACTGCATTTCTTAGTGCAATTCCCGAAACTCTTTGAAATCTGGCAAGAAGCTGTGGTTTTCTCTTAGAGGAAGTGCTCATCATATTTTTAAGAGGGATACCTCCAACCTAGAAGAAGGGAGGTCTACAACCTGTGATGGTTTAAGGATGACCACCAACTCTGGAATGCTTGATGCATTTCCTGGAACTCTTCCAAAACTGGAAAGAAGCCAAAGTATTTTGCTAGAGGAAGTGTCTTGAATCCTTTAAAGAGGAAGAATATCAACCTCGCATTGATGGTTTAAGGTTTACCACCAACCAAAGGCATGCCCATGGGCATCTGTGTCTCTGACTACAAATCTAAATCTGGAATGACAGATTGTGGTTCAAGGTCACTTGAACTATTGTGTCTCTAACTACAACTCTGAATATGGAATGACAATTTGTGGCCCGGGCTCACTTGAACTACTGTGTTTTTGGCTACAAATCTGAATCTGGAATGAGAGGTTGTGGCTCAAGCTCGCTTAAAGTGGCTTTAAAGCTTGTAAATGACCACCATTTCACCCCTTTCAGGTGCAAGGTGAGATGATGGTGAAAAATCAACTGTAATATTGTTCAATAATCTAGAACAAGTTCTAACATATGACTTAAACATATTCTTGGTTTTTGATGCCCATTTCCAAGAAGCGATCCATCCAAGATGAATCTTTGCTCTTGTAGGAGGATTTTTTTTTAAGCATCTGTGTGAAGAATGGGTGTGCTATCCACAGTGCTTGCATGGGTGAAGATCGAAACAGTGATCTTTCATATGGCCAACATGATCACAATTTTGGCATTTTACAATCTATTGTTGTTGTTGTTGAAGAGGAGTAGACTCTAGAACAGCTGAAGGTGAGCTATCATGAATAAGTCTGGCATTCTAAAATTTTATGGGCTTGGAGTAGTCTGGAATATGAAAGGACAACTCCTTGTCATATCCTAGCCCTGTTTCATGCTTGTTATGGACAAGTTCTTCCCAAGGTTTGATGATGGGCTTGGGAAGTGAAGGCTGCATGTTTGGTTCTGTATGCAAATATTCTCTTGTACTGGGCTCAATGATCTGAATAGTTTATTGTTTCTAATGAGATTTTGTCTCTGTTGTGTGAAATAACTCTCGAATTAATTCACCTATAGTTGTATACCAATCCGGGCTCGTAAACACGAGTTGTACTGTGCTCTCAAAATTCAGCCTTTAGAGTCGAATTTTTCTTGATTCCTTATGATATTTGATTCCAGAATTGAGGCACACACAAACATATATAAACACACACTGTCGGAAATAAATCAATTCATCTCATCATAAAAATAGGAACAATCAGCAAACTCTGGTTTGAACACTGGAAACCCTTATTCAATTTATCTCAACATTAAATCTAAAATCAAAACCATTACCAAATAAACAACAACTTTGATTCAGCAACTCGTTGTTTGGAGAAAATCTCAAAAACTCTAATTCTAATCTTTGGAGGTCACACTTAAAAGGCATTACCTAATCTGAGTAAATCTATAAATTGATTCCACACTCACACAATGAACTCATAATTACCAATGGTATCCCTAATTAACTTTGATGACAACACTTCATGCCAATTTCACTATACTAGTGTCAAGAAAAAAGGTGCACTATCACACTGATTTGAATATCGATTTTACACACAGAATTCAATCATGATAGCCATTGATATTTCATACCTAGCTAACCCATCTATATATGTATTACCTACTTCTGAAAATTTTAATCCCCCAACTTCTACTTTTCAAACCAAAATGAAATAAACTCAAGCTATCAAAATGCACAACTGTACTCTGGAGATCAGCTTTTAATTACAGTTGTCTTTCATCAAATTACCAACTACACTTTGGCAAAATTACTCCAACTTCTACATCAATCAACACTCTGGTTTCTGCAATAAGATAATTCTACCAACTCAATGAACACACGCTACATTAAGACATACAAACAGAAAATGGATTCAATCTTGAAATTAAAAGTCGACAAGTTCACATACATTACCACTGGCAGTCATATAATCATCCTCTAAAACTTTCAATAGAAATTTTCAATCTTTAATGAATAATTTCTTTCGAACCAAGTTGCAAGGGTTAAGTCACTTCATCACTGCTATTCGTATGGACTGGAATTGTGAGACTTACACCAAACTATGAACCCTAACACACAATTTCAAACATCGATCCCCAAAGGAACGTTGGTTAAGATTTTGTCATGATCATTCTGTCCTTAAGGGAATATGCACTTACTCAAAATAATTTTCCAATTCAACTTGACCTAAATGCTACAACAATATTTTTAAATGACCTCCCACTCCAAACCCTAATCTTATGAAAAATGAAACAAGACTGTAAACCTCTACTTAATCACACCAAAAGAATGAAGAAAACTTGCTCAGAACTATTCTATGAATCATCTACTTTCTCCTACCTGGTCAACACACGGGTCTTCTAGTAACTTGCTGGCTAAGACCCCAAAAAAACCTATATCTGTCACTCTTCAATGAAAAAAACTTCACACTCCCATTATACTTTTAAGCAATGATAAATCTCAAGCCACAAACTCCAATTTGAATGAAAATCTACTTCTTCAAACCAAACACATGGAATTAAAACAGAATTGTTCAATCTAAAAATGACATGCATCTTCTACGAGCAATTGAACTATGTTTACAAATTTGAGCTATGCTTTCCTACTGAAATCGATCTAGCAATTCCACACATACTCTAGTCCTATCTACTTATCTCACAAAATATTTAATTAAATTCATATAACCATGCTTTGTCCATTCACATAGGAACACATTCAGTAAAATCATTTATCCAGAAATATGAAAGAGTATATGCTTAACTCTGTTTCTAAGAAAAACTTCAATTCAGAATGATGTGAATGGGATTAAAAACGGAAAGCAATCCTTATGGAAAGAACCAAGCACACTTATAGCCACAATCACAGAGCTTGTAACATGACATTCCCAAACTGATCCCTAATATATGAATTTACCTCTGCTACAGCAACATAAATCAAATGCCACGAAACGAAATTGACTTTCAAAAACAAATAATTATGCAATCAAGAATTGAATCAAACTATACTTACAAATTACCTCTAGCTACATCTACAGGCCTGGTCCAGTTGTGGTGGGCCCTTGCCACACCCGGGAAAGCGTTGGATTGTAGTCCTAACTACACCTACGACAACTTATCTTAGAATTTCATCAAATCCACAGCATTCCACAACTACCCAAGAATGCATTAGAATAGTTACAATTTGGCTTTTACCAACAGAACATGAAATTGCAGTTTTTGTGTTGATAGCTAAAAACGAAAATATATTAACCATCAAATCAACCCCTATGTTTTTGCCTTTATAGGCATCCTTACTTACATAATTAGTATCAATTCTATTGCAGAGCAGGATGTTGAAAACCATGGATATGGTAATCCATGAAATCAGTACTAACTGTCCTAAATTTACACTATCAATTTCTTATCAAAAACCGCATGTTGCTATAGGAAAAATGTTCCTAATTCTTGTCAACTAAACTCCACTATATGGATAGTGGTCAGCTGGTCCTTCATTGATCCTTGAATTTGTCGAAGTGCTGGAAGAAACATCGAACTTGCTAAGCTGGAGCTTCTATCTTGAGGTATGTTGTTTTATCAACTGAAGGATGGTTGAAGGAACATAGTTTTCCTCCAAGTCAAAGAGCCAACCAAACAGGTCCTGCAAGAAATCCATCATTCTACCCATAATAGTAAGTTAACAAATAAGCATTGTAGTAAAGCTGCCTAAACTAGCTATATAAATAGTAGAAACATTACACTTGTACTTCCTTTTACCATTAACAATAGTGGTGAAAGTCTCATGCATATTAGGGATAAGGAGAAAGAAAAAAGAAGTATGTGTTTCAAAGAAGCAGGCCAAAAGAAGGTAAAGAAGGTAAGGAAGAAAGATAAAAGTAGCCTCAACATCTCCCCCACACTTGATCTGAGGCATGTCCTCATGCCTCCAAGTCATCACTGTCCAATCAAAAATCAGTTGCTTGGGCCTACTTCTCCAAACTTCTCTTGAATGAGGCTAAGAATTTTGTGAACTATTCAACCAATCCTCTAGCACTTGTCTTCTTTGAAAACTGAAATTTAGATGTCTTCTATGATTTCAGCCTTTGATGCTTCCTTCAAAGCTCATCATTCTATACATATAACCGGAGGTTCTCTTCTCTTAACTGATAATTTTCCTTACTTACATATTGGAATAGTGTCTTAAACCTGTGAGCCTTGTTCTTTAATTTAGATATTTTATTATGAAGCCTTACTGATGTAATCTTGAAATTTTATTCTTCATCAGGGACTGATATCTTTGCTGGAAATGCTGACTGTTGGGGATGACTCTCATCTAGCATGTGGCCCATACCCTACTTTGGAAATAGACCCTACTGTTTTGGGCTTATGGAAGGGGGAGTAGGGGTAAAATCATGCACATCTTGGACAATATCATCTGGAATCTGAACTAATGGGAAGATGAGGGAGATGAAGGAAATTGGGGAGAAGATGAGGGAGAGGGAGTAGTGGAATATTCAAACATCTCTGCACTCAGCTCGTGGCATGTAATCGCACCTGTCACGACCCACAGTGAGACGGTTATCTAAGCAGGAAGTCAATTTTGAAATAAACACAACACAAAAACGTTTATTCCTTGGCTCTGGAAAATCGGTGACTGACATCCGCTATGGCTCGCAAGAAGAACCCTTTATGAAAACAACCCATACTCTAGCATCCCCTCTCTTTATAAAAATTCACCTTAGCCTACACAGAGATGTTGCATTGCTTATAGTGGAGATGGATAAAGATGCAATCATGACTTACGGTGGAGACATTACCTAGTAATCAGATCATGAGGAAGATCCTGAGTTTAAACGAAAATGGAATATAGGCTTATGATGGAAGCTTGGTCTACATGAAAGGCTTGGTCCCTGTCATGTCATTATGCCCGAAATCATATTCCAGTGTAGATGGTGCCTTCCCTTGTCATCATGTGCTTTTCTTTGCATCGTGCGTCCTCATCAACAAGCCTTATCACCACCTGTAATCATATGAAGTTTGAACATGGGTGGACAGAATTTTGAAGGGAATGGGTGATTCTGGGATGTAGGATTTTAATTGGTTTGGAAGGCAAAAATGAAGGTAGAGGCATAGGGAATCTGGTAGACAACATGTACTTGTAATAATCATTTAAACTACCTATAACTAAATTAAGTAAATTGAGCACATACCTTTGTCACTTAAATGATATTGGGAATGAAAATAGCATCATATTTTATCAATACAGGAGTAGGTCTGTTGTTCGAGATGTAGCTTCTCCTGTAATGGTAATCATGGTCAACAGTAAAATTTGCAACAAGTAGTGATATCCAGATCAATCAAATTTTTTTTTTTTTAGGCCTAGGCTACAATTCCAGGATTGTACTCATGTTAAAAATAGAGCTTTGCACAGTTCATTGGTACCACATATTAGTCATGACCATGTTGTAGCTTCTAGAAAACAGATTGCAAAAAAAATATTTTGGTCCAGTATTGAATGTCTAGGTACAAAGATGAAAAAGATGACAAATTCAGAGTAACTCAAGCATGGAGCTGGTTTTTGTGAAGAACGGAACATAGAATCTCCAATTTCTCTGACAAAGTGCCACTCATTTTTGTGAGGTGGTACTAGAACATGTCCACCATATCATGGATTTTAACCAGGCCTGAGATGATAACTGCCTCAGGAATTTCTATTTAGGGAGCTTGAAATGTCCTGAAATAAGGCTCCAGGGGGACTTCTTTTCCGAAGTTATTCCAGTGGGCCCGGAAAAGAATAATTTCATACCCATTGGATCCCTAGGCTACCACCACCTTATTTTTTTATCAAGCCTAAGGTAGTCCCTGCTCAGGGCATTCATATTTAGAGAGTCTGAGTTGCTCATAGAAGACTCCGGGGAGTTTTTTTTCCGTAGTTATTTCCTTCGGCCCAGAAAAGAATAATTCTATGCCCAAGGAATCCCTAAACTTCCATTGGTCCATAAATTTTATGAGCCTAGATCAGTCAATGCTTGAGAGTTTCATTTTTCGAGAGTCTGAAGACATCCAAAGAAGACTCCAACTATTCCTTTTCCATAAGTAATCTGCCAGGCTTGGATAAAGGAATAAACCCACTCCTGCTGAATTTCTCCTTTATTCTACATGGAATGTGGGGAGAACCACCTGTAGATATGGAAATTAACAATCCACTGGTTAATCTATATATATATATATATATATATATATATATATGAAAAATAGATAAGAAAAATAAATCAACCGATCTAGCAAGAGGTTGGTCATTTCCATGAACCAGCTCTAGTCCTGGATCCTTCTAAATGTCCTACAAAAACAAATAATGTGAGAATGGTTTATGGTAAACTTTTAGCTGATGGCCATTTACCATGAAGGAAGTCTGCTCATCATCAATGGTTCTAATACGAACTGAACCGTTGTCAAAAAATTCAACTTCCTCATAGGGTCCCAACCAACGAGTAGAGAACTTACCTTTGAATTTTTTGAACTTACTGTTGTACAACAGGGCCCAGTCGCCTACATGGAAGACTTTCTTTTTGATGAAATTATCGTGCCATTGAGCTCTTTGATCTTGTACTAGCGATTTTCTGTGATATGTGTCCTGTCGGATCTCATCGAGCTCATTCAGCTGCATCAACCTCTACTCTTGGGCTTTAGTCAGATTCATTCCCAATTGGACGGTCGTCCTAAATGTCTTCACTTGGAACTCGATGGGAAAAAGTACTTGTTTCTCGTAGACTAGCTCGTATGGAGTGTGTCCCGTCACGTTTCTCCAAGTAATCCTATAAGCCCATAATGCTTCCAATAACTTGTCTGCCCAGTCCTTATGGTGCAGTTGAATAGTTTTTTTGGGGATGGACTCCAAGACTTTGTTTATGGATTCCACTTGCCCATTAGCTTGAGGGTAGTAAGGGGTAGATTTACGGTGTTTAATCTGATACTGCTCAGTGAGTTCCTTGACCAATTTTGATGTGAATTGCGTACCTTATTCTGTGACAATCTTGCGCGGTACACCGAATCTCGTGAAGATGTCTTCGAACAAAAACTATACTACCGCCTTTTCTGTGGCAGTAAATAATGCCTTCGCCTCCACCCACTTGGTGACGTAATCGATGCATACCAAAATGTACTTCTTCTTTTTCGACATCGGGGAGATGGGCCCTACAAAATCCAATGCCCACTTCTCAAATGGTTCAATGGCTATCTGAGGCTGAAGAGGCATCTCGTCACAGGAAACTGGTCTCCCCATCTGCTGGCAAGCATCACAACTGGAGACAAACTTCTTGGCATCTTTAAAGAGAGAGGGCCAATAATACCTAGTACGAAGAACCTTGTATGTTGTTCGTTTGTCGGAAAAATTTCCCCCGCAAGGCTCATTGTGGGAGGCTCTCAAAACATCATACATTTCATCTTCCCGCACACACCGTCTCATGATCAAGTCTGGCCCTGTGTAAAACAAGTCTCCCTCGATCCAGGAGTAATTAGCACTGCGCTGCACAATGTTATGTTTTTCCCGAGAAGACATGCTCTGAGGTAATTTCTCTGACACCAAATAATTTGCAACATCGGTGGACCAAGGAGTGATGGCGGAAATGGCGAATAGTGCTTCATCTAGGAATTCATCGGGTACTGGAGTTGTCGTGCTTCCTTGTCCAATATTCAAACAAGACAAAAAGTTAGCTACGAGATTATCACTTCTAGGCCTATCGATTACAGTTATATTAAATTCTTGTAAAAGCAACAACCATCTATTTATTCTACCATTAGTAATTGGTTTATTCATTAAAAACCTAATGGCAGAATGATCGGTATGGACAAAAGTCTCATAATTGGTAATGTAATGTCTAAAATTCCTGATAGCATGCAAAACTACTAACAATTCTTTCTCAGTGACTGTATAATTTAATTCAACGGGGGAAATATTTTTGCTAATAAAATAGATAGCATAAGGATAGCGATCTTCCCTTTGTCCCAAAACTGCTCCTAGTGCAATGTTTGAAGCATCGGTACATATGTGAAATGGCAGGGACTAGTTCGGTCCTCTTAACACTGGAGTGGTAGAAATATGTCCTATAGTATCTGAAAGGCCTGTTTACAATTGACAGTCCATACAAAGTCAACATATTTAGTCAATAAATTAAATAATGGTGCTACAATCTTAGTAAAATTTTCGATAAAACGACGATAGTAACCTGCATGTCCCAAGAAACTTCTTACCTCTTTTTACGAACTAGGAATAGGAATATGTGAGATTACCTCAATATTTTCCAGATCAACTTTAATTCCTTCTAATGACACATGATGACCCATAACAATTCCCTTAGTTTGCATCATTCTACATTTATCACAACTGAGGGCCAGGTTTGCTTCTTGACAACGAATCAACACTTTTTCTAAATTGGCCAAAGCTTGACCGAAATCATCTCCATAGACTGTGAAGTCATCCATATAGAGCTCCACACAGTCATGGACCAAATCAGAAAAAATGGTGAGTACAGCTCTTTGAAACGTAGCTAGGGCGTTACAAAGACCAAAAGGGGGGACTCTATATGCATAGGTGCCCCAAGGGCATGTAAATGTAGTCTTTTCTTGATAGTATTTAGCTATCTAGATTTGATTATATCCACTGTACCCATCTAGAAAAGAGAAGTATTTCATACCTGAGAGCGTGTCGAGTACCTGATCAATGAAGGGAAGGGGAAAGTAGTCGCGCAATGTGGTCTTGTTTAGTTCTCTGTAGTCAATGTAGATACGGCACTTGCCATTCTTTTTCGGCACCACCACCAGAGGTGACACCCGTCTACTGTCTGAAATGGGATAGATAAATTCTGCAACCAGGATTTTCCTGAAGCTCTTCTTTGACAATATCCTTTAATGTTGGGTTCATTCGTCTTTGTGGCTGTCGGACGGGTCTCATCTCTTCATTAGTGTAAATATGGTGGATGCAAGTGTCTGTATGGATGCCCCGCATGTCCAGGTAATCCCAAGAAAATGCTCTAGATTGCTCACGAATCATACCCATCAACTGATGCTTTTGTTCCGTGGTCAATTCTGCACCGATGTGTAAGGTCTTTCCTTCAGTGATTTCTACAGGCTCTGTGGCGAGTTCATGTCTTTCCTCTATTATTGCAAAAGATGCAAACACGGCTGACTGGCAGGCTTCCTGGAACTCATCACTGAAAACATGATGGTATCCATTAAAATAAATAGGATAATCAATACAAGAACTGTGAGATAAAAATTGGTGCAAGATATATTCATCGGACTTTTCTTGGAGACCTCTAGACTGTTCTAATGTCAAAAAAGGAAACATACAGTATTCATCTCCGTAGGGGCTCTTGATCCAAAATGGTACTTTAGCAACTATCTGAGCAGGGTAAAATAGACAAGGTTTGGTTATGGGAACCATTGGAAATGATCATCTCTCCGTTTCTGCACCCTATGACAGCATTAGCAGTTGCCAACCAAGGATGTCCCAGAACTAAAAGATGTCCAAGTCTCGAGGTTTTTGGGGAAATGATGATAAAGTCTATAGGATATTTCCAGGAAGCTATAGTGACCACTATGTCTTCTAGGGTTCCCATTGGTTTGATGATGGATTTGTTTGCCATTTCTAGAATTATGGGGGTGGTTTTAAGCCTAGGTTACTGCAAATATGTCATAGTCTCGTATGTCATGGCAGTTATTCATGCCCCCAAGTCTACAAGTGTATTTGGCAGAAGTACTCTGTTTATTTCAATGGTGACAATGGGATTTCCAGGGTCATGGTACTTCACAGGAAAGTCAGAAATCATGGTGGACATTTGGCTCATGATATTTACGCTTTGGTTCTTATGCCCCTTCCTACTTGGCTTCTTGATGCAGAGATCCTTGACAATTTTGGTGTAAATAGGGATGTCTCTGATAGCTTGCAAGAGTGGAATTTTAATGCAGACATTCCTTAATTCATTTTCCAGGTTGTATTAAAGAGGAGTCTCTTATTTCTTTACAAGGGGTCTTTCCGGTTAGGGTGTTTCATTTGATTCTTCTTCTTGTATTTGTTTTTGTTTCTCATTTTGCATATGATTTTCGGATGATATGGATGGAACCTCTTCCTCTATGACAATAGCTGATTTCCCTTTATTAACTATCTTCCCTGATCGTAACTAAATTTCATTCATGGGGATAGTAGTGATCATGTATGTAGGGAAAGGATGGATGTTTATGTTTTGTGCATGTTGAGGTGGTCTATTATGATTTGGGTTAGGTACGGGTTGCGTAGGAAATAATGTAGGGCGAGGTGGTTTTTGAGGGGCCTGCAAATATGATGATGGGTTAGATGGTGCAAGTAAAAGTTGATGCAAGGGAGGGGGTGGCAGCAATGTTTGTTGTTATGTGTGAGGGTTATACCCTTGCTGATAGGATTTCATGGTTGGGTTGTACGAGGTGCATGGAATTTTCAGGTAGGGCACACAGAACTGGCTTTGGGGTTGATAAGGGTTGATATAAGGGTTTTCCCTCTAGTTGTGGTTCCATGGAGTGTTTTGAGTTTGAGGAGCAGCCCAAGGAGGATAAGCTAGATGGAAGTTCCAGGGTTGAGTTTGACTATATCCTTGGGGACTAGGTTCTAGGAACATGTTTTGATTGGGGCCTCTCCAAAAGGGCTTTTTACTTGCTTGCGATGGATCATTTGCTTCATTGTTCCCTTTATAGATGGCCTGCAGACTGGGAAGAGATGGGAATTTACCGATGGCATGTTCTAAGGTGTAAAGTCCACAAACCTCAATAACGTTGATGGGACACTCTCTTTCCGTATGCTTTTGTCTACATCTGGGACAAAATATTGCCATAGCAGCCCTTTCGTCTTCTTGTTTCTTCTTATGTTTCATTGTGTCGAGCTGGTTGCCAATGGTGTTTAAAATGTAAGTTTTGAAGTCTTCCAACAGGTTCCCTAGTTCGACCCTAGTGACAGAAGTAGAAGCAGGTTTTTGGTTTCTAGATGCAATATCTTTGAGATTATCACGCAACTTCCTACCTACTTTAGCCTGGCTTCTAGAATAGGTTCGACAAAGTTCGGCTATTTAAGAAAAATATTTTTTGTAAATGTCCCCACCACTTAAAAGGTTTAGAGTCTCGATGCATTCGTCTCTTAATCCTTTTAGAAAGACTGTTTTGATCGTTTTCTCCTCTAGATGGGCTCCTTGGGATTTTTGAAAATGATACAGGAATCGCTCAAGATATTCTTCGAGGCTCTCTTCATCTAGTTGTTGCATTCTCATAATATCATTTAGGTCCCTAGTTTTGCAGAAATCCTGGTATTTATTAAGGAATATAGATTTCATGTCATCCCAAGTGTATATGGTTTTTTCCCCTAGGCTCATAAACCATCGAAGTGTGGCGTCTTTCAGGGTGGTTGGGAACAGTTTCAGTTTGTGAGCATCATCATAGTAATTATAGCTTCTACACATAATATCAAATTCGAAAAGAAAAGAATCAAGATCCTCGGAGGACTTACCATAAAAGAGTGGCAGTGAGGTCATTGGAATGCTCTTCATTGTGATATTCCTGGTGATGTCGAGGATAGGAAACTAGAAGGTAATTTCTTCGTCATCGTCATCTGGTCCTCCTCGTGGTCCATCGGTGTTTTCTCTCCTTGGCCCATCAATGTTTTCTCCCCTTCGACCATTCTTGTTTCCTCCAAAGAAAGTTGGTCCTTCCTCTTCTTCATGATTCCCCTCGTTTTTTTTATTCTCACCTTCATTGTTCGCCATATTGGTGCCGATGTTAGTGGAGAAAGAGCCAATGGACAGCCTTACTTCTTCTTGGTTTGCAAGTTCCCCTTCCAAAATATCCTTCCCACTGGTACTCCCTTTTTTGTATTTAGTACTTTTGTAACGATCATCGGGGTTAGTTAATGGAGTTTTTACCGAACCAAAATTTTCAGGAAATTGAGAACTAGAAATAAATCTACCTTTATTATCCCTAGGTCTACTTCTACGCATAAGGAAATAAGAATAAATTTGAGAACAAGTCATAATCAGTCAGACTTTGGAGCAACCCCACAAAAGTGGATGCGTGGCTCTTCACTCACGTCTTACTGCACTCTCTCCACCCTCTGACAGCCCTCCAAGATCTCTGAAACTCAAACAATAATGATTACTTGAATCTTGAAATTACAACTTCCCCGGCAACGGCGCCAAAATGTTGTGTGAAATAACTGTCGAATTAATTCACCAATATTTGTATATCAATCTGGGCTCGTAAACACGAGCTGTACTACACTCTCAAGGTTCAACTTTTAGAGTCAAATTTTATATGATTCCTTATGATATTGATTTAAGAATTGAGGCACACACAAACATCTATAAACACACACTTTCGGAAATAAATCAATTCATATTATCATAAAAATGGGAACAATCAGCAAACTCTGGTTTGAACACTGGAAACCCTTATTCAATCTATCTCAACATTAAATCTGAAATCAAAACCATTACCAAATCAACAACAACTTTAATTCAATAACTCACTATTTGCAGAAAATCTCAAAAACCCTAATTCTAATCTTTGGAGGTCACACTTAAAAGGAGTTACCTAATCTGAGTAACCCTATAATTTGATTCCACACTCACACAGTGAACTCACAATTACTAATGGTATCCCTAATTAACTCTGATGTCAACACTTCATACCAATTTCACTATACTTGTTTCAAGCGAAAAGGTGCACTATCACACTGATTTGAATATTTATTTTACACACAGACTTCAGTCATGATAGCCATTGATCTTTCAATACCTAGCCAACCCATCTATATATGTATTACCCACTACTGGCAATGTTAATCCCCCAACTTCTACTTTTCAAACCAAACTAAAATAAACTCAAGCTATCAAAAATGCACAATTGTATTCTAGAGATCAACTTTTAATTACAGTTGTCTTTCATCAAACCTCCAACTGTACTTTGGCAAAGTTACTCAAACTTCTACAGTAATTGACACTCTGGTTTCTGCAATAAGATAATGCTATCAATTCAATCAACACAGGTGCATTAAGACACAGAAATAGAAATTAATTCAATCTCGAAACTAAAAGTTGACAAGTTCACATAAATTACCACTGGTAATCATCTAATCATCCTCTGAAACTTGCAATAAAATGTTTCAATCTTTAATGAATAATTTCTTTTGAACCAAGTTGTAGGGGTTAAATCACTTCATCACTGCTATTCTTATGGACATGGAATTGTGAAACTTGCACCAAACTATGAATCCTAACACACAATTTCAAGCATTGATCCAGAAAGGAACACTGGTTAAGATTTTTCCATGATCGTTCTATCCTTAAGGAATATGCATTCACTCAAAATAATCTTGCCAATTCAACTCGACCTAGATGCTACAACATTATTTGTAAATGGCCTCCCACACCAAACCCTAATCTTATGAAAAATGAAACAAGACTGTAAAATTCTACTTAATCACACCAAAAGAATGAAGAAAACTTGCTCAAAACTATTCTATGAATCATCTACCTTCTCCTACCTGGTCAATACACGGATCTCCTTGCGACTTGCAAGCCAAGACCCCAAAAGAACCTACATCTGTCACTCTTCAATGAACAAAACTTCACACTCCTATTATACCTTATGCCGTGATAAATCTCAAGCCAAACACTCCAATTCAAACGAAAATTTTCTTCTTCAAACCAAACGCATGGAATTCAAACATAATTTTTCAATCTAAAAATGACATGCATCTACTACGAGAAATTGAACTATGTTTACAAATCTAAGCTACACACACATGAAATGAGATGTGGATTACTTTAACACAGAGAACCAATTAACAGACTGAACCAATTAATCATTAAATCTGTTTTCAAATTCAAGCTATACTCTCCTACTAAAATCGATTTAGCAATTCCACACGTACTCTAGTCCTATCTACTTATCTCACAAAAGATTTAATTAAATGCATATAAACATGCTCTATTCATTCACATAGGAACGCATTTAGTGAATTCATTTATCCAGAAAGATGAAAGAGTATATGCTTAACTATGTTTCTAAGCAAAGCTTCAATTCAGAATGATGCGTATGGGATTAAAAATGGAAAGCAATCCTTATGGAAATAACCAAGCACACTTATAGCCACAATCACAAAGATTTTAACATAATGTTCTCATACCAATCCTTGATGTATGAAATTACCTCTGCTACAGCAACTTAAATCAAATTCCAGAAATGAAATCGATTTTCAAAAACAATTAATTATGAAATCAAGAATTGAATCAAACTATACTTACGAATTAACTCTATTACAGCAACATGAATCAAATGCTAGGAACGAAATCAACTTTCAAAAACAAATAATTATGCAATCAAGAATTGAATCAAACTATACTTATGAATTACCTCTAGCTACGTCTACAAGGCTGAACCGGTTGTGGTGGGCCCTTGCCACACCCGAGAAAGCATTGGATTACAGTCCTAGCTACACCTACATCAACTTATCTGGGAATTTCATCAAATTCACAACATTCCACAGCTAATCAAGAACGCATCAGAATAACTGCAATTCGGCTTTCACCAACAGAACATGGAATCATAGTTTTTAGTATTGATAGCTGAAAACGAAAATACATTAACCTCCTCATCAAACCAGATGTATTTGCCTTTATAAGCATCCTTACTTACATAATTAGTAGCAATTTTATTACAAAGTAGGACTTTGGAAACCATGGATATGGTAATCCACGAAATCATAACTAACTGTCCTAAATTTACACTATTAGTTCCTTATCAAAAACTGCATGCTGCTATAGGAAAAAGGTTCCTAATTCTTGTCAACTGAACTCCATTATACGGATAGTGGCCAGCTGGTCCTTCACCGATCTTTGAATTTGTCGAAGTGCTGGAAGGAGCATCGAACTTGCTGAGCTGAAGCTTCTATCTTGAGGCATGTTGGATTATCAACTGAAGGATGGTTGAAGGAACATAGTTTTCCTTCAAGTCAAAGAGCCAACCAAACAGGTCCTGCAAGAAATCCATCATTCTACCCATAATTGTAAGTTAACAAATAAGCATACTACTAAAAATGCCTAAACTAGCTATAAAATAGTATAAAAAATTATACTTATACTGCCTTTTACCTTTAACAAGAATTGATGGAATTTTGGCCATATTAGGGATAAAGAGAGGAAAAAAGGAAGTATATATGTGTCAAAACTGGGCCAAAAGAGGCAAAGAAGGTAAGGAAGAAAAGACAAAAAGTAGCCTCAACACACCATCATAGTGAAATAAGGAGTAGTCATAGCGTTAATACACTTCACCAAAGGAAGATAGAGGATGTGGAGATAACATCACAATATAATTTTGAGAGAGTGGTTCATTAATATCTGAGAGATGAAGATGAGAGAAGACACACATTCACAATAATGGTAGAATAGGAAAGATAAAAAATATGAGAGGGTTCACCTAGCATCCTATATAAGAGATGTAAACACCCTTCCCATATATACCCACTTTCATCGTAATGTCAGGGTAAACATGAGATGAGGAGCTACTATGACATGAATCTACCTCCTAAGTACAATTAAGGAAGTGGAATCGACAAACCAAAACTTTACTAACCTTCCTTGGGAGCTACAGGACCCCCGAGAGCTAAACCACCCCTCTAGGTGCCCAAACCCTGAGTTAACCTTATTTTCAGTGACCTAGACTCCCAACTGCAGGAGTAAAAATATAAAAATTTGAATATAGGCCTCTAGTCGCATGCACAATCCTGTAAGGTAGCGTCTGCAAATTGTTTTTCCCAGTTCTATTCCTGCAACCGTGAAATCTGAGCCACCTTTTAATGGCTAGCCTCTAGACTACTGCCCAGAAATTGATGAGTCTTTACAAAACAATAAATGACACCAATACAAAGCCTTTAACACAAAACTTATACAAGAACTTGACCTAACAAGGCCTAAACATGACAGTAATTTTGCAAACACATTGTGAACGTGCAATCTACATGTCATGAATGCATATTTAAACATAGGTGTATGATACTAATATAAAAATCATCAAGGTCCAATTCCCTCTCACAATAGCTGCATTAACATTTATTAGGCCATGCATTCAATGACCATTCATTTACCAATCAAAACATATTAAGAGCCATAACTAGAATTTGTCATGAATCCATGCTTATAACTAGCATATAACCAGAATAATATCAGTGATATAAAAACCGTAAAAGACACATCATAACAAGTATAAATACTCATTAAAATACAAGAGGAAAATAGCTCTTATTAACATATGAAAATTCCAACCAAATCAGGGACTTCCACGTACCACTCGACCATAGATTGGGCTGAACCAAATATTTCTTTCATCCAATCACCCCCGTGCCATATTCCAAGAATGAATGTGGGACTCACAAAAAAAAAACTAGGGATTCCTCAAGCTTTACCACATATCCCGCCATTACTGGTTAAGGGATTTCTAGGTCTAAAATCCTCATCTATACAAATAGACTTTACCACAATCCCATCATTACCTTTCAAGGGATTCCTAGGCCTAATAATAAACATACACTACCAGGATTTACCACAATTCCGCCAAAACCGATCAAGAGATCACTAGGCCCTAAACAATAATGGATGCCTCTAGATTTTTTCACCAATACCTTGAGGAATTTTTTTTGTATCCACCCTTATGCTTTACCGTGTATCTCATCATTACCGGTCAAGGGATTCCTAGGCCCTTGGGAAATTTTCTGAGACCACCTCACCCGGTTCCAAAACCATCGACAATCCAACTCCACCAAATGAAAGAACCTCATCACACCATGACTATTTGAAAATTGCAAGTCAAGGATGAAAAACACTGTCACACCTAGAGAAACCCATGCTAATGACAACAAGAGAACCAACTACACACATGCATATACCATTCATGATTGAAACTAGCAAGGAAATCATACATGCAACTCAATACCTGCAATTAATATTGTTGTAGCCACTTGATCCAACTCTTCCTTGCTTGATATTTTCTTCCCTTTGCTTTCTTGTCAGTCCTTGCCTTCCTTTCTCCAATGCTAGAGTGCTCCCAAAATTCCCTGAGTGTGCAAGAGTATGAGAGAATAAAGATAATGGAGAGAGAGCGCCAACACAGAACTGTAAAAAGCCATGAAAAAATCCTCAGAATCCTTTTTATCATTGAGGCCTCTAATTTATTCATTTTCCTTCATTTTATTCTCATGCAAATTTGTGACCTTTCATCTTCCTTTTCTCCTAATTTCCTTTATTTTCATAAATAAATTCCAATTAATGCCTCTTTGCCTTTGCAAATTTCCTTTAGCCATAATAAACCAAATGATCACCCACTAGGATGTTTTTCCCAACATTAAGCTTGGAATACCTATCCCATGACCTTGGTATTATTTTGTCTTTATCAGCTTTATTACATGGATTTTAAACCAGGGTTGTTACAAGAGAATTGATCGAGGCACAACAATTGAGGGGGGTGTGTGTAGAAATTATATAACAAGAATGTATATTTTGGATTCACCTGATCTAAAAATGTAATAGAGTTAAATACTGAATCACTTCTACAAATATTTTGCGGAATTAAAAACACAATCTCTAATCACATGAACATGAAGAAAGATCAATCACACACAACAAAAATAATTTCCCAGGGAAACCTTACAGCTAAAAACCCCACTATCTTCTATTTCATTTTAAGCATGGATCATGAAACAATTACATACAAAACTCTTCTCACAAGAGCCCTCAGTACATCAGCTAATTGTCTCACACTTTCATATGCAAAATTGACCAACACATAGCCAATTCTCAGCCTCCAGACAACCTGCCTTTCTTGCACAATACCTGATGGTAAAGATCCCTAAAAGATAGGAATTCTTGCCTGCCTTGACTGCGCAATTATCATGGGAACTCCAAAGGGTGTTTTCCTGCATGTGTGCAAGAAAATAATCTTACAACTGATAGTCAACTTCCCTTTCACTTAGAACTCAATTGGGTCTCCATTGGATCTGACATGCATGCAACTAATAATAGTAAATCCTTAGTTGCACGTGATATCACTAATTGTAAATTAATTAATTTTTAATTCACTAGATCTCTCACTAGTGTATCTTCAGTTACAACTAGCACAACTGAGTTTAACTCACTTAACTGGTTTAAATTGTTTACAACTTGCACCAACTCATGCACCACTGCACTTCGAACTCTATTACAACTAGAATTACTCTGCATGTCCCACCAACCAACCTCTAACTCGAAATCCACTAGCTAACTGAATTTATCACTTACAGTTAACTCATTCAATTACACATTGAGAATAGATCACAGTTTAATGTCCATCTTAATTAAGGGATAATAAAAATAGACATAGAGCCAAAAATAGCATTGTGGGCCCTACCCTAGTCTGGGTGCTTAATGCAACCAGGTGCTAAATGCAACCAGGTGCTTAATGCAACCAGGTGCTTAATGCATTAGGCGTGGGTGCTGAATCTTATTGTTGAATCTCAACACTCCCTCTCAACAAGAAAGGGATTATCCTTCACCCCGATCCTGTCTCTATGGTATTCTACTTTGCTCCTTGTGAGCACCTTCGTCAGAATATCTGCATCCTTGTCTTCTGTGGGAATGTACTAAAGAAACATGATCCTTCTCTACACATAATCTCTGAGATGATGGTACCTGATATCTATATGCTTGGACATTTCATGAAACACAGGATTAATCGAGAGTTTAATGTAACTCTGATTATCACAATGAATCACTGTCGGATCCATCTGAGAACCAAACAAACCAACCAAGATCATTCTCATCTAGATAGCCTCACATGCAGCTTGACTTTCTGCCATGTATTCTGCTTCCACTGAACTGAGTGCCACAGATCGTTGTTAATTTTGTATCAAGAAACTGTTGTCGATCCAATGCTAAGGACCCCCCCAGACGTTCTCTTTCTTTTCGATAGAATTCCAACCCAATCTACATCTGTGAAGCCATGCAACTTCACTCCATCTTTCTATCTATACCATAGACCATATTGTGATGTGCCCCTCAGGTATCTCAGAACATGCTTCCCCACCTTCCAAAAGATCTTGGTAGGCTTAACCATATCTTAACTCAGCTGGTTAACTGTGTACCAAATGTCTGATCTCATGTTCACCAAATACATTAGCGAACCCACTAACTGTCGATAGACAGTAGCACCCACTACCTCTCCAGAAGTAGCATCATCTTTCCTCTAATTTCTTGGAAGAGGAGTATCCATGTGTTTGAAGATCTCCATGTTAAACTTACCCAGTATCTCCTTTGCGTACTTGCCTTGAGACACAAAAATTTGACCATCCCACTGCCATATTTCCAATCCAAGGAAATAATGAAGGAGTCCCATGTCCTTCATTTCGAACTCCCTTGCAAGATCCTCCTCACATGAGTGTATCAGCTGCTCATCACCAGTCAAAATTAGATCATCAACATAAAGAACAATGATTAATAGCTTACCCTAAACCACAATCTAGTACAGGTTTGCATCTGCTGCACTTTTGGTGAAGCCCAGTCCAGTGAAATATATGTCTATCCGAGTGTACCAAGCACGGGGTGCTTGCTTCAACCCATAAAACACTCTTTTGAGTCCGCACACATGTGACTCACTGTTGAAGATTTAAAAACCTTCAGGTTGCTCTATGTACACCTCTTCCTCAATGATCCCATTGAGAAACACAGTTTTCATTTCCATATGATGAATGCGCCAGCCCATCTACACTGAGAGTGCAAGGATGGATCTTACTGAAGAGTACCTTGCGACATGTGCAAAATTCTCGTCATAATATATCCCCTCGATCTGTGAGAATCCTTGGACCACTAATATGGCCTTGTATTTATCCAGACTCCCATCAGTAGCTTGCTTTACCTTGTAGATCCATCTTGATCCAACCATTGATTTGTCGACTGGGCTTGAGACTATCTCCCATGCACTGTTATTGACAATGGATTCATACTCCTCCACCATTGCATCAACCCAAGTAGGTTACTACACTGCTTCTGAAAGGAAGATGGTTCAATCACAATACATTTTCTCATAAGAGCCATGTATCCAGTAAATCGGCCAGGAGATTGTATTTGTTTACACTGTGAAGTAGGGGCTCCTACATTCTGTTCAGCATCAAGTCTCATCCTATTAGCTTCCGTGGTGCGGCTTCTGCCATTTCTGATGGATGGCTCTACATAAGTGATTTCCTCCACTCCATGAACCTCCTCATGTGGTTGATCCACATCTTGAGACTCATCCTTGGGAACTAGCAGTTCCTCCTCTGCATGTAAGTCTAGCTCCCTCTCAAGGGACAACCGCATGGATTTCTCCTCATCAAATTTGATATCCCGTCACACAACAGTCATTCTGTTGTTTGGAAAATACACACGATAATTATGGGGTCTTTCAGTGTACCCCACAAAAATTCCAACATCAGCAGTTGATTCCAGCTTCTTCCTGTCGTCCTTGGTCACATGCACATAAAAAAAATGAGCCAAAAATATTAAAGTGTGAAACATCAGGTTTCTTACCAGTGAAAGCCTCTTCAGGTGTACTCATGCAAAGTACTCTATGAGGACAACGGTTTTGCACATGTACCGCTGTATTGCATGCTACCACCCACCGATGCATCGGTAGGCCTTGATCATGCAACATCGCTCATGCTGCACCCATAATAGTTTTTTTCTTCCTCTCTGCAACCCCATTATGTTGTGGGTTATGAGGCACTATGAGTTCTCTTTGAATTCCTTCTTTGTTGCAGAAGTTATTAAATTCGTTAGAGATGTATTCTCCACCATTATCATTCTTAAGAGCCTTCACTTGCTTCCCCAACTCTTTCTCCACCAGTTCCTTAAATTCACATAACTTAGAAAATGTTTGATCTTTCTTCTGCATGAATAAGATCCAGCACTTCTGAGAAAATTCATCAACAAATATTATATATTACTTATGTTTTTCTATTGAAGAAACCGAGAAAGGACCACAAACATTTGTGTGAACTCTCTCAAGGATCCCCGAAGCTTGGTTTTCCTTCTCATGAAAGGTGGCCTTCACATATTTTCCCATGGTACATCCCTTGCATGTGTCTAATCGTGCAAGTGCACCCCTGGGAAGACTAGTAGAAATATGTTGCATGACTTTCAAGGCTCCATGGTGAAGATAGCCCAATCGCTTATGCCATAATTCGCCCTCATCCTGGCTCACCACTTGATCTTCCTTGCCCATCATTGTTGCACAACCATCTACGTCCAGCTTGTATAGATTCTTAACTCGAATCCTTATCCTCTTGGCTTGAACCATTGTTTTCTATCGTAGGAAAGCTTTTCCATCACTAAAAACAACGTCATAGCCTCTATCCTCCAACATTGTGACTGAGACCAAATTTTTCTTCAGACTTGGTACATGCATCACATATTTTAATTGAAATGGTTTACCTGACTCCCTATGAAAGTTAATTGTACCAATCCCAGTAGCACTGTACCGTCTGTCGTCGTCCATTTCAATATGCATATGGAGAAATTTCTCCTCCAAGTCACTGAAAAGTTCCCGTCATGTGAAAGGAAGCGCCACTATCCAAATAATACACAGATCCCAATGCATTGGACACCATGCATGTGATAAATGAGAAGTCAAGCTCAAATTATGAGGCAAGGGCCTCACCAGCTGCAGATCCAACAACCTTCTTGTTCTTCTTCTTTTGTGGATAGTTTGTAGCAAAATTCCCATGTTCGTGACAGTGAAAACACTTCACCTTGGACATGTCTTGCTTCCTTCCATTCTTGGACTCAGATTTTGAGTGAAATTTCTCCCCCTTCCCTTTCCTGCCTTGGCAGCCAAAGCACAATCCTCTTCATCCTCATTCTTAGATGAAGATCCATCTCTGGTGTTCCATCTGAAATCCTCCTACACCAAATCTGACCACAGTCGTTCTCAATCTGGAAAATTTTCCCTTCCATTGACAGGGTCTTGATAACTGTGCCAACTCTTGGGAAGTCCTAGGAGAGCCAAACTCACCAAATCATCATCAGAGATTGTTATTCCCACACTCCCCAGTTCATCCCGACATTGGACAAACTTCGTGAGATATTTTGGAATGGTGTAGCCCCTTTCCATCTTGATCTTCTTGAGTTTATCTTTGAGCGCCAATTTCCTATGGTCGCTGCTACTTTGGAATAGATCTGTCAAAGCCTTCCACATTGCATAAGATGTGGCTTTCCCATGGAGGCTTGAGAAAATGTGATCTTGCACTCCCTCCAATAGGATCCTCCTAGCCTTTTCCGCTTTCTTTTGCCATGCATCAAGATTTGCAGCATCTGCAGCATCTGGCTTAGGAACATCTTTGTTAATGAATTCCTTCAAGCCATTATCTTCGAGTACTACCTCCATCCTGTCCTTCCAAGAAATGTAGTTTGAGCTTCCTTCGAGTGCATACTCTAACCTCAAGCCATTTAAATCCATTTCGATCTTGAATCAGCTGTAGCACCAAGAAAGTATTTCTGCAAATTCGAATTCTATCCAGTCACAAACTCAGCTCCTACTTCACTTTTGCAATTTCCTGTGCTCTGATACCATGTAGAAATTATACAACAAGCATGTATATCTTGGATTCACCTGATCTAACATTGTACTAAAGTTAAATACTGAATCGCTTCTACAAATATTTTTTAGAATTAAAAACACAATTGCTAATCACATGAACATGAAGAAAGATCAATCGCACACAACACAGATAATTTCCCGGGGAAATCTTACAGCTAATAACCCCACTGTATTCTATTGTATATTAAGCATAGATCATGAAACAATTACATACAAAATTCTTCTCACAAGAGCCCTCAGTACATTAGCTAATTGTCTCACACTGTCCTATGAAAAAATGACCAACACATGGCCAATTCTCAGCCTCCAGACAACCTGCATTGCTTGTGCAATCCCTGATGGTAAAGATCCCTAAAAGATAGGAATTCTTGCCTGCCTTGACTGAGAAAGTATCATGGGCACTCCAATGGGTGTTTTCCTGCATGTGTGCAAGAAGTAATCCTACAACTGATAGTCAACTTCCCTTTCACCTAGAACTCAACTAAGTCTCCACTGGATTTGACATGTATGCAGCTAATAATAGTAAATCCTCAGTTGCATGTGAGATCAATAATTTTGAATTAATAAATATTTAATTCACTAGATCTCTCACTAGTGTATCTTCAGTTACAACTAGCACAACTGAGTTTAACTCACTTAACTGAATTAAAATGTTTACAACTTGCACCAACTCATGCACCACTGCACTTTGAACTCTGTTACAACTAGAATTACTTTGCATGTCCGACCAACCAACCTCTAACTCGAAATCCACTCGCTAACTGAATTTATGACTTTTAGTTAACTCATTCAACTCCACATTTAGAATAGATTGTAGTTTAATGTCCATCTTAATTAAGGGATAATAAAAATAGACGTGCACCCAAAAATAGAACTGTGGGCCCCACCCTAGTCTAGGTGCTTAATGCAGCCAGGTGCTTAATGCACTAGGCGTGGGTGTATTCTTGTTGAATCTCAACAGTGTGTAGGATTCAACTCAGCCTAACTTAGAGAGGGATACAGATATGGGAGAGGAAAAAAACCTCACAACTATTGTCAACTATTATAGGAAAGTGATGGGGATTTACGACTTTCAACTAACAACAGATTGACTTGAAAAGTTGGGATGATTTCCAAAGAAAGCATGGATGGTGCTACAATTTTAATGATGAAACATCATTCATATACAATGATCACTCAAGGTCTTTGGAAATGCATATGAAAATTCATAGTTTTAGACATATGATGGTGAGATGCATTGTCATGAGCAATGCACCCATGGTGTCGTGGGGAGTGAGGCATCACAATAAAAAGTAACTAGAAGAAGAGAAGATTCTTGCTGGTGTATTGGAGAGTTCAATAGTCTATGAGGAAATAAAGGTAGATGGAAAGGAGTGAATTTGGTGCGAGGATGAATATTCTCATGATTTGGTTGTGATGGTTAGATTAGATACCTAATCAGTCCAAAGCACATGGGGGAGATCAATATGTAGAAGCATGTTAGAGGTAGTAAAATTATAGACGCATGATTACGCCATGAAGTAACTAAGTGATACTTTAAAGATGTAGAGACTTGAGGACTTTAGTTACATGGAGATTTTTTGATTGGTGACTTAATTAATTGGGCTTTTGATTGGATGATCTCTGAGGACAACAATGACTTTGAGTGTGGGAGGATGTAAGATCCCTAAGCTTGAGGCACGTTAGTTGGGTGAGCACATAAGTCATTGATTCGTCGATTTATTCATGATTGTGGTTAGAGGAATTGGTTCTATTGACTCACATGAAATTTGAGGTTTCCTTACTAAGGTGCCCACATGACATGACCATCACACCATCACACGATGGGTGGGCATGATCACATGGCATGGACATGCCCATAGTTTGATGGGTGAGATATATTGCATGATGGGAAGATGTCATCGCATGAGTTTTGGTCAAGTAGGGAGTAAAAGCACACAAATGATCAGTTGAACCAAGGAGGCATAGGTCAAAACGACACACATGATGAAAAGGAATACAAATTTAGGGTTTCCATCATGTAGGTGGATTGGGTTAAGTAGATTGGGAGGTGCAAGATAAGGATATTTGGCTTTGGCATGTAAGTGAAAGGGTGTAGGCATGTGAACATTCGATTGACCCATATGAAAGGTTGTGATGATTCACATGTTGCAATGGAACGTTATAAGTAGCAATTGGTTAGAGTTTACCGAAAGACACAAATCACATGATGGAGATTATATAGATCTGAAGTGATAGACAATGCAATCTAAATGTGCATAACATCATATGGAACAAGGCATAAGTGGCATGTCCGAGTGGGAGTCTTAGCATAGTGAGGCCATGTGATCCCTAGTTTAGGTAGTAATATCAAACCGTGGTTATTCTTTGAGTATCACTTGACCAAGAAGGTTGTTAGATCATTGGGGGATTCTGATAGTCATTGTGCCATAGCATATTACTAGATTTAATTTTGAAATGGAAGAGAACCAAAGTTCTAGCCGAGTGTTGGATAGAGGGAATGAAACAAAGTTCGACAGAAATAGTGGACTAGTGGTAAACCAAATTTCCACCTAAGAGTCAGATCGAGGAGAACCAACTAGGTGTTGGTCTTAGAATGAATCAAGTTCATATCGAGTGTTGAATTAAGTGTGAATTGAGTTTAGGTTGAGTGTTGAACTAAGGGTGAACCGAGTGAAACTGAGAGCTTGGACCAAGGAATAAACTGAGATTTAAGTTTGGTTGGTGGATGGAAGTATGTATGTTGGATTTGGGTCACGGGTTGTAAAGGTCAATTTGGGTCGTCTTGATATAACAACACTTTGCCATATATTTGAATAAAAAGAATTTGGGTGTTAGGTTGTTTTCGGTCGCTTATTCCATATTTATGTCTCTTGCATGTTTGTATACATTTGCAATTGATGTAAAAATTGGTTAAGTATAAAATTATGCTAATGATTTAACTCAAGAAAAAGAAGTAGAGAGATGTAGTCCAAGTTGAGTACAACCAAAGTGGGCATCCTATCAAGAGGAAAAACAACATTGGTACATGTCTTGAGGTTCACGGTGCAACATAAACCGTGTGCATCCTCTTGAGGTTGTGACACATTATTTGTTGTCTAAATTACTCTAACTAGTTACCGATTCACTATATATATACTTACATAATAAAATTTCCCTAAATATTTTGTAAATTTTACTATACTTAAAAGCATTACCAATCTTTTAAAAAAAAAATTATAAAATTATTCCACTTAAACCATTAACATTTATCCATTTTAAGTTTAAAATCAATAAAGCAATGAAAAGACTCATATTTCTTGAGATGCCCATCTAAATATTTCACATCTCAATTTTTAGTTTAGATTGATTCTCTAATGAAAAAAATGTAACTGAAATAAAAAAATACAATTTCTTTTAATACTTTAGTGATTCCAACTTTTTAACATGAATAGACACTAATTATAAATTATTATTTAATTTTTATAATATATATAATGTTTGAAACCCCAACCTTTATATGTATACACGCAATTGTTGTTAAATAGAAAAGTTTTATTCCTTAACTCTAAAATCTTAATGCTCACGCCTCTTTCAAGTAATACATATTGTCACCTTAATGAACGAAAACCATTCGCTGCAGATATGGCATCTCGTACTTTATAGCCCCTTTACTATTTGATTTAAATTCAAATGTCATTTATTCCTTCATTTTAATTGAAGAATATATTTCTTTTGATAAGTGGATTTGGATTTGACGAGCCTAGGTTATTCCCTTGGATTTTCAAGAAGAATATTTTTATAATTATATAGTACAAATGTGTCATATATTACAAAAATGACCCAACTTTGGGTCGGGCCAAATCTTTTGAAATATATTGTTTTAAGATTCTTAAAATATGGAAAAGCACATAAAGAAAGATCAAATTTAGGTTAATAATGATGAATTTCATTAATATATATATATATATATATATATATATATATATATAAAAGAAAGATCAAATTTAGGTTAATAATGAAATTAATGAAGAATTTCATTATTAACCTAAATTTGATCTTTCATTATTAACCTAAATTTGATCTTTCTTATATATATATATATATATATATATATATATATATATATATATATATATATATATATTAATGAAATTCATCATTATTAACCTAAATTTGATCTTTCTTTATGTGCTTTTCCATATTTTAAGAATCTTAAAACTATATATATATATTTTAATAATTAGATAGAAAATAATTTTAACAATGGACAAAATTAAACTTTTAATTTATAAATTATAATATTTTCATTATAAAGAATTTTTAATAAATAATTTAATTAATTTAATTAATTATTAATTTTTTATAAATATTGTAAAAAATTATTTTATTTTTATTATAAATTATTTTTAATGAATAATTTATCTCAAATCATTTAATTAATTATTTTAATTAATTCAATTTTAATTATTTATTTTTTATAAATATTATAAGAATCTATTTTATTTATTAACTAAGATTCTCTCAATTTTCTATTAAATAATATATCTGTTAAAATAAATAAAATTTAATACATTATAGTTAAATAAAAATTTAATGCATTAGAGTTTCCCTTCTTCATGGATATCAACCAAAACAATTCCCATACTTGTGAATAGAATTTTATTTTAATTTGTGAACTCCAAAAATAATCTACAAATGTTATGAATTATATATTGATATAGGTAGTAATGAATTTTACATTAATATTATTAATCATGACATTTTTAATTAATTTTAAAAGTTTTAATAATTTTTTTATTAAAATTATTTAATTTATTTTTAATATTTTTTAATAAAATTTAGAATAATATTATTTTAAATTTTTAATAATATGTTTTATTAATTTTAAAAGTTTTAATAATTTTTTTATTAAAATTATTTAATTTATTTTTAATATTTTTTAATAAAATTTAGAATAATATTATTTTAAATTTTTAATAATATGTTTTATTAATTTTTTATGGTTTTATTATTTGAGAGATAACTTTTTTTATCTATAAATTGTGAATAAAATTTTTGGAGTAATAATCACATACAAAATAATTTGGTCAAATCTTTGGGAATTAATTTGTTCGAAACATGTTGACGAAAATTGTTTGTATATGATTATTACCAAAATATTTTTATTCACACTTTATTATTATTAATTTTATAAATTATTTATATTTATATTTAATTAAATTTCGTAAAAATATTATAAATAATTTAAAAATATATATATATACTACAAGTTATTCATTTTAAATATGTTAAATGATTTTCAAAAAACAAACCGTGAAAATAATCACTTTTATTTAGTTAAATTATTATAGTAAGTTATATTCTCTTTTGTCATAAACATATGCAACGTATGTCTCAATCTAACTACTTATTCATATCTTTAAAGGAATTAAACTTTAACCATTGATTTGATATACCAATATCTTCCTAGCCTTATTGACTCTAACTACTTATTCATATCTTCAAAGGAATTAAACTTTTACAAATGATTTGATATACCAATATCTTCATAGTTTTATTTATTTCAATTGATTGTTAAGTTTCAATTTTAAATCTATATAAAATTGTAATAATATTTTTTTGATCATTGTTAAAAAAATAATTAATAAATGAAAGTGAGGGCTGCATTTAGAAATGTTGTGGTCTAAAAAAATCCACATAATAATTTAGATATTTTGGTAAGATTATGATAAATTTCGACAATTTTTAAAAAAAAATCTGGGTTAAAGTCTTTAAACATCAATATTTTGGGTGCTTTAAGGGTTTTTGATGGTGCTGAATCCATTTCCACTATCAAAAATGCAATTCAAATACTTCAAGTGCATTATTTTTTGAATTTTTATTTACCGGATTCAGACAAAAACTGTCATCCGAACTATTATGTCGTTGATAGACAACTCCGAAAGAAATATTATTGGATTTGAATTTTATTATCTTTTTAAGGGAATTTCATTTCTGCTCATAACTTTTTTGTAAAATAATTATAAAAAAGTCTAAATATTTTAATACTTAGATTTTTTATGATTTTGATAAAAGAAATGTTAGAATTGCAATTTTTTTTTAATTGTTAAATTTGTAGCTTTAATTAAAAAATAAATCTCACATTCTGATAAAAAAACCTTCTTATGTTTAGATTATGCAAACTCCACAATAGAAATCTGTGGTTCTACTACAAAAATATTTTTAAAAAATGAATAAAAAAGATTAAAATTGTAACTGGTTTAAAATACTCTTAATTATATCATTCTTAAGAAATGAATCAATGTAACAATCTAATTTGGATTAACAATCTCTATAAACTATGATTTGGAGTTTGATATGTAATATTTTATATCTTTAGTCAAATAGAATAACCATATTTTGATCTCCTTATTGAAAGCATACTATAAATGCATCTGCTCATATTGCTAATATAAAACTTTTGTAAATTTATCTTAACTTCAATTTTTTTCATACATCTCTTTACTTAAAGAGCACAAGGTTGATGGAATTATAAGACTTCATTAGGATTAAAACTGTATAGTTTTTGTGAATTGAAATTCTTTATTATATAATCTCTTCATCTCCTATATAAAATTATCATTTAGAATAATATACATATGAGAATTTCACTTTGTCCTTTCGTTACAATTATAACATCATCCTTTCAATAAAAAGTCACTTTGTCCTTGTAGTTATAATTATAAAACCACCCCTTCAATGAAAAAGTAAAATTGAAACCTATGACAATACACTAAATTCAATATAATTGAAATCTTTGAACAATTTAACCTTACCATTTTTATTTTTTAAATTAAAAAAATTATTATAAAAACATTTTAATTAATTCAAAAACATATTATAAAATAAAACATTTATTTAATAAAGTTTATAATTAAAACTTTAAATATATTAAAAAATAAGTACACGTAACACACACACAAACGATCCAAATCCAACGAATTGGAATTGACATGGCTCATATGTATTTAAAGTTAGTTACACTTCACAATACTTATAAAAGGAGACATGTATTAAATAACATTGAAGCCGCTTTACTCAACGAATTGAAATTGACCTAGTGAACCAATTGAAGCAACAATTTGAAGTCGACCCCAACGAAAATAACTTCCAACCTTGAACTCTTAATTTTTTAGCTTCCGTGATAGAACCATATCACAAACTTCCTCCAAATTTAATAAGCCCAATGGGGCCTTCAATATTTAGGATGTGGATCTTATATCACTATTCAATATCTGACATATAAATTTATTTAACATTTCCTTATTTATAATATGGAAGATTATATAAATTTATCCTTTTATAGCATCTGATATTATATCTTCTACCTAGTATAAACATTTAATTATTATTTTAAATGTTAAAAAAATGGCTTGGGATTTCTTTATTTTTTGTTTTTTTATTTAGAGAAATTAATAATGGACTAGTTTTGTACTTGTGTGATATAGGGTCTACCTCTATAAAGTTGGCTAGTCTTGTATTTACATGATATTAGGTCAATTCCAACAATTACCACTATAACTTCTAAGTGCTTAGGTATGCCATTTCCACACAAGTGAGGGATTTGAACCACTGGCCTCCTCCCATATAACACTTCATTTTCACAACCATCCACAATTGCTACCTCAAGAACTAAATTATTTACTCATTTATTTTTTATTTTTGTAAGCTTGGCAGGAATGCATCTTCATCATGTCTAATATATCACCTGGATCGAGGTGGGGAATTGAACCGGTGATTTCACATCAAGGAACCAGTGACTTCACATAAGGAGTGTCTTTCATCATGTCCAATATATCACGCGTCTTTCATCATGTCCAATATATCACCTGGATGAACCGATGATTTCATATCAAGAAACTAGTAACTTCACATCAAGAAGTGTCTTAACATAGCACCAAATCACAATTTATCCAAAACCAATAGACATTTACTCATTTATTTAAAAAAATATTTCAAATAAAATATTAATAATTATCAAATTTATGCTTTATATAATATACTTAATTAATATTTAAAACATTAAAAAGAATCTTAACAGTGTATCAATTCACCATCCATTTAAAACACCATAAAACACCATAAATATAAAATACCAAATCACAATTTAAAAAATCTCCACACAATTTTATTCCAAAATCAAATACACCTTTCACAAATTAACCTAACTCTTAAACACCAATACTTTTATATATATATCCACTTAAAATATGGATTTATTTATATTACTCATTTAAATATTTTTTAAATTATGCATTTATTAAATATATTAGTCATTTAAATAATTTTTAGAAGTTAATGAGTTTCAACTTCACTTAAAGAATATATTTACTAATTTTATTTTTAACTAATATTACTTTTTTCTAATGAGTAGTGCCAAGACTTAATTGTATTGTGTTTTTTTCATAATTTAACATAAGTTTAAAAAAATAAACTTTTTTTGGGGCTAAAATTAAAAAAAAAAAAAATTTAGATTAAATAGAATCACAAATTAAATATTACCATTGCACAATTTAATATAATTAAAGATATTTTAAAATACTAAATTCATCTTTATATTAAAAAAATAAATTATTAACTTACGATTAGATTCTAAAAATAACTATTAAACAAACAAAATATAAAATATTTAACCTTTTCCATTTTATTTTATTTTTAACAAATATTTATATAATATTTTACATTAAAAAAGATAATTATATTAAACAAAAATTATAATTTTCACAATGATTAGACAATCAAATTATGAGAATGGAAACTAAGAAAATATAAAAAAACTATTCACCCATTTTTAATCCAACTTTTCTTTTCATTTTAAATAAAATTTGCCCCCATTTTTTATATTTTAATTTATATATAATATTTCCTTTTTTTTTTTAATATTCTTTATATCATATTTTTCCTTATTATTATTTTAAATATTTTTTTAAAATATTTTTAATCAAAATTGTAATTTAATTTATATTTAATATTAAATTTTTCTTTTCTAATATTCCTCATAACATATTTTTTATCATTTAATTTTACATAATAACCATAAATAACTATAAATAACATTTTTTTAATGATGTAATCTTACCTAATAACCATATCCACAAATCATTGTTTTTTAATGATTTAATCTTACCTAATAACCATATCCACATATCATTCTTCCCCAAAAGAATAACAAACTTCACAATCTAACTCACTAACAAACTCATAAATCTACTCTAACAACTCAACTAAGTTACACAAACCTGACTCTCTCAATTTCTTTAACAGCCCAACTCAGTAACACAAACCTTTCTCCCTTGAGGGAAGGGAAAAAGATTAACTTTCACCTTCAGTTAGTTAGTCCAAGGTAGTCCAACAGAGGCCTTGACACCAGACAGGGGACCCATGCAAACCAAGCCCTTGAAGGGCATTTTCATTAGGTTGTGTAGGCTCCCATCAACCTTAGAAAAACACAAAAATTAATCACCCAACTAATCCTTACCCAAGATATAACTAATCATTACCCAATAAAAAGGAGGGACAGTCTCCAACTCCGCCAACCCAGTGGACTTTGGCAGTTGTTTTGATTTCCCATGTCTGTGAAATCCAAATCCCCTGCACCTTCGTCATCGCTGCCATTATTACCCCTGCCCAAATGATCGCCAACGGCCGGATTTCGTCCATCTGGGCATCCTCATCTCGCCAAATCTAACTGAATTATGGCAGGATTGTTCTCAGTTCTCGTTCAATTTGGCGCAAATTTGAGTGCAAAGAGCTCCTGAACGATATTTTTGGTAAGAAATTACAACCCAAGCGCTAAATTCCTTGTACTTCTGGATTTCTTGATAGCAACAGATCAGAGGAAGCCAAAGTATGGCCGAACAGAGCTGCAGATTATTTTCTGCTATAAATATAACAGCATCCATTTGCTGAATTCATGTGGATAGCAGAGTGCTGAGAAAGGGGAACCCAGTTGTTGAATTAATGCTCTAGATTTAGCAGATTTGAGATAACTTTAACCCATTTGTTAAATACCTCTCATGATTATGTTGTTTGCAGGGACCAAGCCTGTTATGCATGCAAATATTCGGAGAATTGGGATCCCAAGCTTGAGGAACTGCAGCAGGGAGTAGAGTTAAGCAGTTGGTGAAAGGTTTTGTGAACATGGAGCTGCTATCAGAGACACAGAAGATTGTATTGAAAGTTACCCATAATGCATTTAATAGGAAAGATAACAGTAGGAGTGGTAAATTAGGACAGGAGAATAGAATGTTTAATGGCTCTGTTGAAAGATGGGCTATGCCTGGAATGGATCAGCCATTGGCTGAGAGACAGCCCAACAGCTTGTCTGGCAAGAATTTTGGTACTTTTTATGGTCACTGTAATGTGGTCAAGTATGAGGATGGTTTTTCTAGTGATCTCAGTGACACTCTCAGTATTCAGTCGCTCAGCGAAAGCAGGTAACAGAATCAGGGGTGCTCCTTTATGCAATTTCTGAAAGCTTTTTTAGATTTTTTTTAAGGCCTGTAACAGAATCATGGGTACTCCTTTATTCAATTTCTGACAGCTTTTTTAGTTTAAAAAAAAATTCCTGTGGTAATCCTCCTCAATGCAATTTCTGAAAACTTTTTTAGATTTTAATGTCTATGGTAGTCTTGCAGGCTTTTTAAGTTTTGCAAGCAGGATAATTTGTTTTTTTCAATAGAAGATTGATGGCAAGGACTGCCACAGGGAGGAGCGGGGAATTGATTGAGATATTGTGCATGAGTAGAGATACCTTATGTTTGCTATATTGTTAATGTCACCATTTCCATAACTTTTTCTAGTGCTGATAGATGGAGTTTTCAATTAGATGTTCTTTATTCTTTGCTTTAAAAAAATTTGAAATCTTGGCAGATGGCCCATACAAAAATAGGTGATTGGGTTGATAAAATGCCAAATTGACTGTAAGCTGCTTACAGAACTTTCCCTGCATTGCACTGATGCATATATTATTATAATTTTTCTAAAGTAGTTTAAGTAAATATATCAAATATATAATATTCTTAAAATGGGAAAACTTGGAGTTGGTAAAAGTGGTTATATATATAATAGTATTAAAAATTTAATAAAAAGAATATAATAATTTTTAAAAATAATTATAATATAATATAGTAAAATAAAATGAGCTTAAATTTATGTTAATTTTAATTTTAAAATATAGATAAATTTAGGTTAATAATTTTTAGATTTATTAGATTTATAGTTAAAATGGATCTATATTGGTTACTATGAAAATCGAATTTTTAATTATTTTTTTTTCAATATTGGTTTAATTTTTAAAATATTTTTAGCATAACATTTAAACTTGCAATTAAGATGTCAAATTACCCCCTGATTTGATTTACAATCAACATAAATATATCTTAACTCCTGATCTATCATAAGTTAAAACTGATCAAATATTTTAAGGTGCAAAACTTAAAAATATCATAGATCTTTATAATCTTTATCGGATCTCAAATGATCTACCTTGAATTAGTATGCAAAACCTTAAAATGCTATAAATCTTTAAAATTAATGATCTCCTTCAAATTAGTATGCAAAACTTTAAAATACTTTTATAAGTTAAAACTGATCAAATATTTTAGAGTGCAAAACTTAAAAATATTATAGATCTTTATAATCTTCCTTGGATCTCAAATGATCTACCCTGAATTAGTATGCAAAACTTTAAAATGCTATAAATCTTTAAAATCAATGATCTCCCTTAAATTAGTATGCAAAACTTTAAAATACTATAGATCTTTAAAATCAATGATCTATCTCCCTTAAATTAGTATGCAAAACTTTGAATACTATAAATCTTTAAAATTAATGATCTCCCTTAAAATGTAGAACTTTAAAATGCTATATATCTTTACAATATTATTTAAATCTCAAATAATCTTATTAAAATAAAATATTTCAATATTTAATATTTATTTATCTTTATTCAAAAATTTTCTTAATAAAATAAAACATTTTAGTGTTTCTTATTTATTTATCTTTATTTAAAATATAGATAAGATGAATATTGTATTTTTTTAATTTCTTCAGTAAAAGTTGTTCCTGTAAACCTAACCATTAAAAAAATTTACAATTACACTTAGATGTTTATATTAGGGTGTAAAAAATTGAGTACCAAACATAAAAACTGAACCTGTAAAACTTAGAAAATGACTACAGCAAAAGCAACTTTTGGGTTTTCCTAATTACCTTGTTTTCACTCATTTCTTCTCCCTCGAGATCCTTTTCGAGGTTGTTTTCAAGTTAATTACCATGGTCCTCTTGCATCCTATTAGTTTTCATTAAACTTCGTTTTTCATTACTTCGATGATGGGAGACTGATGCCTGAGGGCCATTAGGAGATTACCACTTAAGGATTCTTCTGGTTTTTTTTCAAGGAACACAATATGGGATCATTGTTAATCTTCCACTACTTGTTAATTTTTCACATTTGAAAACCTGTGTGACAACATTGTTTGAGAAATAGGTTTGTTTTTCAGCAATTTCTGCTTGTTAATCTTACCCCTGTTGTTCTTCAGTTGCATAACATTTTTCTGGTTCACTTTCTCAAAGTTCTAACTAGGATCTACATTGAAGATCTGAATCCTTCTTTTCAAAATTCATTTGCGTCCTGCTCTGTCTGAGAGAATCCTAAGTACTGATCTGTACCTTCTGGATGAGAGATGCCAATCTATTTGTTCCAGGGAGAACCCTTATGCCCTACCATTTCTGACAATCCAATTAACTAGAACCCTTATGTCCTACCATTTCTGACAATCTAATTAATTAACTAGAACCCTTATGTCCTACCATTTCTGACAATCTAATTAACTAGGATCTACATTGAAGATCTGAATGGTTCTACCATTTCTGACAATCTATTTAACTAGGATCTACATGAAGATCTGAATCCTGCATTTCATTTGCGTGATGCTCTATCTGAAAGAATCCCAGTACTGATCTGTACCTTCTTGATGAGAGATGCCGATCTATTTGTTTCAGGGAGAACCCTTATGCCCTACCATTTCTGACAATGTAATAACGTTCAAAGTTCATGAGTGTTGCAGAGGAACCCAAATAGTCACTTTGGCACTTTAAGATTCAGTGCGAAAGTCCTGTTTTGTGTTTTTCTTTAACCAATTTTCCGTTCTTATGTCTTTTTTAGGGAATTCCAAATGATCAATTTAGCTGCTTCGAGGATCGTACTAAATCATTTTTTTCTCTTTTTCCTGTGCAGTTCTGGCAGCCGAAGAAGAAGCAAAAAGGTATGGCTGGAGTCATCCCCTTTTTCTTTTATCACTGATATATTTTTCTATCTGCCTTTGTTTTCTGGTCTCCAAGAGGTTCTGTAGCAAAATCTTTGAATCTTGGGCTCAATAATTGTACTTAAAAGGGACTGTATTTCTTCTTTGGATGCCTGTGCTCAATAAATTGTGTTGAGAAGGACCTGCACTTTCTCATATTCTTTAGACTGGTTTTGATATGTTTTGTACGAATTTAGACCATTAAAACTTGTTTGCTTTTGTATCTGTGTCAGAGTTTTGATTCCACAGAAAGAGGTTCACCAGTATGGAAGAACTGGGCAGACAAATGTAAGAAACAAGTCAGGCCCACCCCTACTCAACCTTTTAGACTGCTGACAGAGGTATAGACATAATTTTCCTTGTGACTTCTCGTTACACTTTCATCTCACTGTAGTACAATTAAGGCTTGTTAAACTGTACAGATATAGGTAATTTATCTTTTAACAAACTATCTTCTTGTCAGTTTCCTGCATTTTAGAGTTTTTTGTGGCCTTAGTCTAAAAAACCCACATAATAACCCAGAATCTGGCAAAGATTTTGACAAATTCTGGCAAAGATTTATCAGAATCTTGTTTATAGTTGTTAAACTTCATTATTTTGGGTGCCTTAAGGGTTTTTGATAGTGCTGAATCCATTCCCACTATCAAAAATGCAATTCAAACACTCCAACTACTGATTTTTTGAATTTTTTTTACCAGATTCCGGCAAAAAAACTGCTGTCCGGGCTATTCTGTTAGCTGGGTAGACAACTCCTTTTTTTGTGACTTCTATTTATTTCTAATGTTCTGCCCGTTAACTTACAATACTCCAAAGCCTATTACTGCCCACAAATTAATGTACATTAAGTCAGGTGTTGCATTGACACTGTATTATGTGCTTAACTTCCCTTTAGTTTAGTAGAATAAGAATTAGTATGATTGGATAACCTCCAGAAGCCCTAGAGAAGGTTAGAAGAACAAAGCTATTTCATTCTAAAAGACCACACCCACTTGATATAATGAATGTCAAGCATAAACAGAAGATTGTTCTGGCATTGGAGCTTGTCACTATTGATCACTCTTTCATTCAGTTGTAGATGATATTGTAACATATTTGTTGAGCTTAGTAGTAGTGTTAGGTCTCCCGGCATTGATCATATCAGACAATGACAATATCTAATGTGCTAGCATTGTTATTGCAAATCAAACTTGACATCATCCAATATTGTAACAATGAATATTGATTTGTCAGTGGACAACATCCTGTAAAAGGAGTCTTCAATCATGCTGAAGTATGCATCATTTAAACCATTGTGTATTAATAATAGCAACCCCACAATTATAGAACCCTTAGTCTTAGCTGTTGAACAAAATTCTCTATGGATAGACCCCAGAAATAGTTACCATACTAACTATATCTATACATGGCTACAGTTACTACAGTAGAAGCTATGAGTACGAAGTTTTACCATAAACATGACATACTTGGATTAACAAATATTAACTCGTTTGCAGCAAAGGGGCCAAATGAAAGAACAGCAATTACTGAAAAAGATACAACAGGAGATGATTGATGAGCAAAAGCACCGAATACCGATTGCACAAGGGTTGCCATTGACAACTGATGAGCCACAAGTAAGTTCTGAATCAAATGAGGATTTAATGCTGATGCTAGTCTTGAATGACTGCATTAATTTTTTAAGTTCAACATTCATATTTTTATCATATTCTAAAGTGTTTTCTTGTCAAATTTACAGGTTTTGCCAAAACCCCAAGTCAAAGAGAACACTAAGCCATTGAATTTCAAGCTTCACACAGAGTCGAGATCAGCTGAAAGAGCAAAATTTGATCACCTAGTATGCCAGAATCCTAATCCCTAAGTCCTGAGTCATTTTATACATCTCTATGCAGAGTCAAAAGTTCATCTTCATAAAGATAAACATTTGTTTCAATTCCTAACATTTCTTGTGATACCTCAATTAGATGGAAGCAAAAATATGCTATCTCATGCAACAAAGGTTAGAAGAAGAACGGCTATGGAAGGTATAACTTCAAAGGTTTTTTATTTTTATTTTTATTTTTTTCAGTCATTTTGGATCCTTTAATTTTCACTAAATAGCTCCCAAGGCTTGGCAAGTATGGATTAATTTTGAGCCCTGAGCTTTGCCACCTCAAAAAAACATTATACAAACTGCTTTGATATAGCTTTATTCATTTGGTTACAAACTGACTTGAATATCACAAGTAGATGAAGGAAGAGGAAGAAATTAAGAGATTGCGAAAACAGATGATTCCATATGCTCAACTGATGCCCTTTTTTGATCGTCCATTTGTACCAAAGAAGTATGTTCTCCTTCTTCCTCATTTTTTCTATAGTTGCACATGATGCTGGTTCGAACAAAATTTACAGTTTTATTAAACCAAAATTGTGGCAGGTCTTCGAAGTCCCTAACGATCCCCAAGGAGCCTAAATTCCACAGTTATCCCCATCATATAAAATGCTTATCATGAAAGGGCGTGCACACTGCAGGTTTCAGCATGATAATAGGTAACAAGGAAATCATGAATTAGGTCAAATGGCAGTGTTGTTGAATTAACTTGTTCTAGCAGGAGTCGTTACAGAGTTGTGTATGTTATATGTATTATTGCATCTACTAGCATTTGCTGGTAGTTGTTTTTGTACTAGCATTTGGGAAGTTATAAGTTGATTTATATGTGAACAGGTATTTCCAATTGAATCGATGGTGTATTTTGTTAGAGCAGCACTTTCATTTCCAATTCAAGAAATAGGTTTTTTTTAAATGTGTGAAAGTTTACATTTTTTTTTTTTTATACCATTGATTGAGATTACAGCATCGATTCCAAATACCGAAATTCCAGATGCTAGAGTTGATGATGAGACTTACTTTCATATTACTTGTATCTTTCTACACTACTGGTTTATGGGTTCTAAAATATCAACCATATCTCATGTTGCAGAGTTTCATATCTATTACTGTATATACCAACACAGGCAGGTAAGTGTTTTTGTTCTCACCTTTGGGAAGCTACAGACTGATTTGCAGTACAAATTGAAAAATCAGTCTGTCCCTTCCCAAAGGATAAGACAAAAACAACTACCAGCCTATCCTAGTAGTTGTGGTTATAGAGATATAATTCTGCAACAGTGCCTGTGCCTCATTATTAATAACAAGTGGAAATATTTCAATTCTGCAACAGTGCCTGTGCCTCATTATTAATAAAGTGGAAATATTTCAATTCTGCAACAGTACATGTGCCTTATTATTAATAAAAAGTGGAAATATTTCAATTGATATCCTTGAAACTAAATGTGGAATTTTGCTAATTGTTAATGTAAATCTTCACATCAAATATAAAGGCACCTGGATATTTCAGGAAAAAACTCTAGAGACCAGTACACTTAATACTGGGCATATGTGAATATATATATAAGAATACAATCAAATATATGATTTCTCAATCACATATATCAACTAATCTCCGACCCATAATTTCTGGCGAACGTGTTCTCCACGTTAGCGTTCTGAAGCTCCGAAGTTCTGTCGACCGTCTTCTCCGTGTTAGCATTTCGAATCTCTGATATTGGGTTGACCGTGTTCTCCGCGTTAGCACAGAAGAAGCGATTGCATAGAGGCAAATGTATTCCATTCCACAAATGCCTTTGTTGTTCACTCCATTACATTGTTGCTTCGAGGAAGATATTTTTTTATATTCTAATAAATTTTCTCTGATAAATTAATATACACTACATTTTTTAAGTATAATTTCCTTACCCTTTTTTCAGTATACTTTATCACCATCATACTTTTTATTTTTTATTAATTAAAAAAAAAATATTGTCAAAACATCGGAGTATGTAAAATCCAATTGTTCTTATTTGTTGTCTATATTTTTATTACTTTTATAAAAAAAAAATGTCAAATCATTGAGTTTAATAAAATTAAATTATATATATATATATATATATATATATATATATATATATATATATATATATATATATATAACCAAATTGTCATTATCATGGCATCATGTATTTTTATTGATTTTATAAAATATTATTATAAAATCACCAAATTGTAAACTTATTAGATTTTCTTCCTCGTCACCATCAACCAAATTATCAAATCATTAGGTTTTCTCTCTCGTCACCACTGTTGAATGATCGAACCCATCTAGGCCTTCCCATGCCTACCTTCAATATTGTGATGTATGGTATATGTTTTCCACTTAAAAATTATCTCTCTCCTTATCATACTGATCACTATGAAGCTTCCAAACATTGCCTCATGTTGGTGTTTTCTTCCTGGATAAATGGACATGAGAATGTATGGATCGGTGGTAGAAGTAGTCATGTTCAAGTCTTCTATGGTTTTGAAAAATTTTAGTCAATCTCTCATTAATAGGGTGAACCATCAACATAGGGTCCTTCCTTTCCATACAACTATTAGTCATATATGATTATATAATATTGGCATATCAAAGTTGAAATGTTTAATTGTTAGTTGAAACGTGTGAAACCCTTTAGTCCACTTGAAACTAATAAGCTAAGTGAACTAAGCTCAATATAAAACTATAGAAACTATGCTCTCTATGCAAAATAAGGAAACTTTGCTAAGACATAAGAGCCCAATAAGACAACTAACACTCAACTCACTAACACCAATCTAACTAAGAAACTAACAAAACTAAAAATACTAATGGTGAAATGCTACTCAGTTCATCGCTATCACTCATGGCTAAAGGAAATGAACGATATGGTACACTTTTACTACAAAGACATTAATAGGGTGAACCATCTACATGTAGTCTCTACATGCTCTCATCTATTTTATGAATTGTAAGGCAAGTCAATACTTCTAAGTACCTTGTAAATGAATCCATAGCAAACCTTGTGAAAAGCATTAGCTATATCGATTTTAATAACTATTTCCCACTCTAAAAACATATTATCAAATATTGTTACTTATGAACAAAACCCCCATTGATCCTTTGAAATAAAATTAGAGAAGCTAAGTTTGTTATGTAAGTACGAAGGAAAACAAATAAACAATTTCATGATTGAAATTATGTTGATGCAAACATCATTGTTGTGTCATTTTTGATATCTTTAAGTCATTATTATCCAATCTCCATTGTATCCAATGAATTGGGCTTCAATTGCATGCACATCATTAACAATTATGTTAGACTTTGTGGACCAATATAAATTCAATATCAGATTTATTATGTTTTTCGAAAGATATAAACTCAAAACAATGGTAATCTTCAGATTTATGTTAGCTATAAAATTAGATATAAATATAAATTTTCTATTTGTTAATATATCATATTTTTCATGAAATTTGTTAATTTTCTTAAATTTAATATATCAAACCTTATTATTACTGGTAAAAAATAAAATTCAATAAAACTAAAAAATAATCATAAAAAATAAATTTATATAACACATTAAAATAATAAACTTCATTTAAACAAAGAAAATTCAATTTGCATATCCAAACATCAAACTAAACACTTTTGTGAAACAAATTTAATAAAAACATAGTTCATAACCTTACTTTTGACAAGATTTTAGAGGTTAAATGAATATTTTGATATTTATGAAAAATTGTTAGTCAATCCAATTTTATTAAACATTAAGTAAACTTTCTTGTGAAACAAATCCATTGAAAACATCATTCATAACTTTATTATTGACGAGGCCTTTCAAACTAAAATTATTAATGTTAGTTTTTCAACTCACTATTCTTTTCTTTTCATAATTTCTAAATATACTCACTGTTCTAAATATATAGGTTGTGTCTGTTTCTAAATATCAGTTTAGCTTGTTTATCCTATTATCTTATTGGCTGCAACTCACTATTACAGTGGCAGAAATAATTCATGGTTACAGTGGTGGAAACTCACTGTTATTGCCACTGTAACAATGAGTTGTCACTACTGCAATAGTGAGTTGCCGCTACTGCAACAGTGAGTTGTTGAAACTTTGTTTTAACAATCTAACAATAATTCATTAAAATGTTTTTTTCATTTAATTTTTTTCTTCTTTTGCAGATGGTTCAGAAATGGGTATTGATCATCCAAATTTGGTGTCACCCAAACCCAGGGCATGCATGAACTAGGTTTGTACTTCATAATGGAGCATTAAGCCAAGTGTACCAAAATACTAGAGAAATTCCTGGCATAAGCACCAACAATAAAGAATATTATCATGTGTTGGTTGATAGGCTCATAACATCGCAGAATTATGGTACAAGTGACATTGTCACTTACACAAATTATTAATTAATCACAAATCAAATTATTGGTATTTACCAGATTCGAAGAGAAAACTTGAAACCTCTTTACGCAGAAACAAAAACCATTGCTTCACAATTTCAAAGTTTCAACATAATTCACAATTCAGATGTCCAAAGGGTTGCAGATGATATATTCATTGAAACAACATCCAATGGACGTGGATATGCGAGATATGTGGAGCCAACATGTGCTAGATATGTGGAGCTAGTGTGTGCTCCACCAATTATCATTAACAAGCATCGATATACGTGGCCTGTTAATGAATGGATTGTTCTTGTCATTAATATTGGGGTTATTATGGTGGGAGTCCTATTATGTTGTTCTTATTTCTTGAGATAGATTGGAGCAACATTATGTCTATCATTTTTTATGTATTTATATGAGCTATATTTTTTTATAGATGGGCTCACTATATTTTTTGGTGTTTTTTTTTTATATCTCAACACAATATGTATGTAAAAAATGTATTTTTCGATAATCCTATTAATGAAATTACATTGTTATTATGTATTTCAGTTGTCTAATTTTGATTACACTTTAGTTGTGTCATTTTCACTACAGTTCAATTTTGTCTATCTATTTTTCTTGGTAATAAAGTATAATTATAAGTGATTAATAACTACATTATCTAACCAAAAAAACAAAAACAAAAATCTATAAGTGATGAGCATAACCTGTAGCATTAGCTCTATTGTTGTTAACTTTTACTCTAATTATTTCTAGGAAAAGCGATGGTCCTAATTCGAATATATATACAACATACTTACTTATCCCAAGATGTGTGAGTTAAATAATACATTACATCCATGCATATAGCAATGAAACATAAATCAATCAATCATATACCTATATACAATGATATATACACTCATTTTAATATCTTTTAATACTTAGCAAATGGAATAAGACTTTAACATGATTAAAAATGATTACAAACTGGATTGGGATATTTAATGTAGAGATTAAATAACTATTTCCTTTTACAAATGATATTTTATCAATTAAGATCACTTTAAATAGAACCCAAAAATGAACAGCAAAATAAATAGTTTTATTAGCAAATAGAGGACTCCAAAAGATGTTACAGAATGAGACCTTAGAATGGCTTCAATACGTCTTCACAATTCAAACTTCTAGGAACATTCATTCATTCATTATCCATGAGTAGAACATGCATAATTTATATAAGCCTCTAATAAAAGTCTAATGAGCTTGCATTCTTGAAGAAGCCCCTTCAATAACAAATTATGTGAGATACCTTTGGTTACAAGCCAACCAAGATAGCTTATAGGTCAGTCATTATTTTCCCTTTATACATGGTTAAATGCAAAATGCAATTGTGACATATTTCATTTTTGCAATCAATAGATCCAACCTCATTTTAGGGGTAGAATTGTATAAATATCCAAACAAACAATTCAATTGTTGTGAATTTCTTCATTATCAACATCTACAACCACAAGGCCAGTTGATTTGAACTGAAGCACGTTTTGACATACATGATAGCAACAACAACTATGCCTGCAAACAATGAAAATAATATGAACAGCTTGAAAATCATGCAAAATTATAATATGAATTGAAGGATAACTAATAAAATGCAACAAAAACTTTTCAATGCAATTTATTTAAGGAGTCGGGATAATGGTGCATGGCCCACAAAGTTGCACGTAATACAACTTTAAATTATCATTCTGGAAAATCAGGGCCCTCCCATGGCAAGTCACCCTCCCATTCCAATGGTCATCGTTGCGGCAACTCCTGAGGAACCTCTAACTGCGTACAACGGTAACGGAAATCTCCCCTGACCATGACAACAATGAACTTTTGTGTCAAATGGGAGGTAGTCGTTGTGGCAACTCTTGACTGCATACTGGCACCGCCATAGACAATGGGTTGTGATATTATTGGAATCATTACCCCAATTCTTCCATTGTGTCGTTATCCCACATTTGAACTTTTGCAAAGAATAAACACAACCATAGCCACTCTGAACTATGACTAAATATGGGAGGCTCAAGAGTACGCAGAGAAAGTGTTGAAGAATTTCTAGACACATTTCCATGTGTTAAACCATTTTTATAACAGGGCGACTGGATAGAGTATATTTGTAGGTTTCAGGGGTATGATGATGGCATAGCCCTAGAATTTTCCATGCATTACAGGGAGGGTAGATCAAAGGTAGCAGGGAAACTGGTACATGCGATAGAAGAAGCGATTGCGGAAGTGACAGGGTTACCCCAGACATGAAAACAATGGTTTGTGCCCCGAAAAAACCAACCTTGATCATTAGGGGAATTTTGAGGTCTATAATGGGCATCTTAAGGAAATAATAAAATAATAGCTAAACCAATAATATAATATTTATGAATTTACAATTCACTTTTTGCACCAAAATCCATGTAACAATGGTTAAATTCAATTGAAAAGTTGTACCAAAATAAAATTAATAAAAAAACTATATTGATATGACTATAAATAAAAATGAGTTTTCCAAGAAAAAATCATTATCATTGAACAACTAATGCATTTGTCCTTTGTACTTAAATAACTTTAAATAAATTATAAATATAAATTCATAAATTCTTAGTTGTACAACATACCATTAATTAAATTTTATATTATTTAAATTATATAATAACATGTAATTAATATACTATATAATAATGAAATAATATAATAAAATAAATGTAATATATTATTTTATGTATTAATTTTATATTACATATTCAATTGATTTGATTTATAACATAAGAATAAATAATATATATATAAATGAATATGATATATGAAAAGTGTGTAAAGACATGAAGATTGTGTTGGGATATGCATTGTTTCTTTAAAAAAATATGAAATGAAAATAACAATATTTTATTCAAAAAATGTGAAATGACATTTATTATAAGTACTTTATTTTGTGATTTTAAAATTACTTAGAATACTACCATGGTTAACCATGAGTTTTTATCTACCATTGAGAATGTGACAAGTAAGTACATTTAACTCAAGCAATGCCACCTCAACCATGGGGGATAATGTCATCCCTTAAAATGTGATTGGTTCTCATAAAGTGAATTTTGATTGTACATTTTCCTTAGGAGACCTATTTTTTTCCTTAGGTGAACAACTGCTCAAGAGAGACACAATATATGACAGAAAGTCATTACCAAAACCCTAGAAGGATGCTTCATTCCTTCTCCAGAGATTTTTCACGTGTGAAGGAAGGTATACCATTATTTATTACGAGCACCTCCGCTTGTTAGACCACTTGTGTCATGGAAGGTTGGTTATCATGTTTTTCTTTCTTGCGAAAAACCTAGACCAAATGGCCCGAGGTGTGCAGAAATCAAAGCGACCACTCGAAATCTTGTACCACCATTGCATTGTGGGAAGGGAGAACTTAGGATGAACTAGTTGGAAGGCCATTGCATTTTGAAGTTTCCACCCCGCCAAAGGATGCCTTAACAACTGCAACTCTGCCCCATGACCTCCCAGCTGCAACTCCACCCTTGACCCCCCCAGCTGCAACTCCGCCTCATGTCCTCCCACCAACTCCATCCCATGACCTCCTTCCTGCAACCCCACCCCATGACCTCCCACCTACAGAAATTCTCACAGAACCTTTCCATATGGAAACCAAGCTGCCAAGTGTTCAAACTACGAGGGTTTCTAGGGTTTTTGCTGGTAAATCCGCACAGAAAGGAGACGACCAGGATGACGATGATGAAGTAGAAATATTGGGGAGTAAACATGCGACCAAAAGATTGAGAGGATACATGAAACACTCGATAGTAGTGTCAAAATCCAAGTAGAATAGGAGAAATAGAGGTCATTTTTCTCCAGTTCCATAAACCTCCCCATTGTTACAGAATAACTCCCAGAAGAGACAATAGCAGAACAAGAGCAAGACAAAGAGAAAGAGTATCCATAGGTTGTATTGATTGAAGAAGTCATGGACCAAGGATGTATGCAGCAAGGATTCATGGAACACATATTATGCCACCTTGATGACACAAAAGAACAAGTTGATAAGATTCCCTCTCTCGATTCTGACTATGATTACATAGGAGTAGCTGAATGCTATGGAAAAAATGACCTTACCTCAATTCACATTTTGTATGGGGATGATGAGGAGGACTAGGAAACTGCACAACCAGAATTGTATGGTGAAAATGAGGAGGACCAACCAACTGCACAACCAGAATTGTATGGGGATGATGAGGAGGACCAACCAACTACACCACCAGAATTGAAAAAGAAGCACGTTCTAATAGTAAGTACTCCTAAAAATCTTCCTCTTTATATTTCATTGTTAAGGAAGAATAAGATTCTCCAAATGAAAAACATACAGCTACTGTTGTACAGGTAAATCCCCTCTGCGGACAAAAGCAATCCCTCTAGCCCTAGGGTGGGTCTAGCAACTATGGGAACATACTAACATCTACCTTCCTAGATTGCAAATGAAATTAAGAGCAAGGAAGATGACCTACCTTGTTCTGATGCTATGTTGTCGTCTTCCGTCGAAGCTTCTTGATCTATCACACTCCTCAAGCTCGATGCATGCTACTACCAACGTTTGATTACCTGTACAGACAGTCAAGACACCACGACAAGCATAAAATCATGACAAACATAAAACAATTACAACCTATCTAACTGATCAAGGAATGCTAGAAATCTCATTATAAATGTAAACGAGAGTGGAAGATAAACATCAATTGCATTTTATTATGATAAAGATAAGAGGAGTTTACAACCAAGCCTTGATGTTGAGGCTCTCCTTCGACAAGTCTATATCCAAGCACGTTTGCAACACCCTCATACACAAAGGTCTAAGATCTCACTATGTTCTTAACAAACAAAAACAATCACACTCTGCACTATTCTCCCAAAGCTATAATTACTTCTCCTCTCTAATGAATTAAGGAAGTAGAGGTGAAAGAGGTCTCCTTATATAACAATGGAGGAGGAGGTTATGGGTCCTCAAAAAATGGGAAAAGAGCTTATCCTTTGGAGTAGTTCCTATTTCTTGGGAAAAAGAAGCCCAGAGGGGAATTCCTTGGCCATATCTTCAAAAAAAACTTCTAGCTCGCCGCCTCGCGAAGCTTCTAGTCACGGAAGCTTCGTTTCTATTTTAAAAACTTTCCAAAAGAGGATCGATGCGGGTCTAACATTAAGACAGAGTTCCGATCGGCGTGAGTCTTAGTGAAAATATTTGTTATTGGTGCGGATCAGATACTGAGACAAAACATCGACCTTGAAAACCAGGTTTTTGCAGGGATCTTCCAGAAAATTTGTAAAGGGAGATGAATTGCCAGACAAAGTGTGGTTCAGGGGTATGTATTCCATGCTTGGAAAGTACAAAAGGGTCACTATATGGGTTCTCTAGGATAAAGGAATGGGGAGTACAGGGATAGTGACAAATTTATGTGTAACAGATGCCCCCTAAAGTATGAAGTCCAAACACGAGTGAGGGGTGAAATTCTCTACAAGTACGTGCAAGGGACCAAAAGATGTCGTCGGGGAGACCTACAAATCAAGCCTAAATACATATACATAACTGAAATCTCTGATGAAAATACATGAATCAAGGTATGGACGCAGTGATTCATAAGAGAGACCATGGTATGGTCGCAACCATCCTTTTGAGAAGGATCACATATAGACTCATGGTATGGTGGCAACCATCTATCTGAAAGAAACATGTATCCAATCATGGAAAAATCATATTGCCTCGCAACCTGGACTATAGAGAATAAAATCCAGGGTCTTGCACTCTGTCACGACCTGATCAAGTAAAATTTCAAGCATGCGAATAAATGAGCTAAGTTGAACATGCAGGAAAATTTCCTGATTACCAGTCAATGATGTAAATTGTTAACAGGCACGAGAGAAACCACCAATAATGACAATGGCTCTCAAGGTAATAAAAATACAATCCACGAGATGTGAATAAAGAACTGAAGTTGAACACCCGTGAAATCACCCGATCAAAGGCCAATGATAAGAACCTGTCGTTGAATGCAAAGAACTTGTCATTAGGGTGTTCAAGCTCTAAGGTACCATATAGGAGTCTCTATATCGACTTCCCGGATAATGAGTTGAAGTCGACAGGAAGAGAATCCCACATCATCAACATGCAATAGGGGATGTAATATGAGTATTAATCAAGACTGGAACAGAGGATCAAGGAATGTACAAACTGCAGAAGGATTTTCTCTTGAACATATCGGTGACACGACTCTGGAATTTGGCAACATTTGACTCAAATAGGATCAAAGGTCATGTTGACAAGATTGGTAATCGAATGAGAGGCAAACGGATTTCCTAAACCCATGGAGGCAAAGTGACAGAGTGAAGATATCCCAACCTGACACGAACTACAGAGAAGTGTCATGTTCACGAGTGACATACTGTCGAAACAACTGATGAATAACTTCCACTTTCCCCCACCATTTATGGCGAGTACCTCTTTATTTTTACACAAGATTAAAGAGGATAGCATATGCTTGTCATATAAGTTTTTCCTTTGAACAAATCCATCCTAGTACATTTTACGAGCGCTAGGAAGGAGGAACTTGGTAACGTCATGATGATGATTTCCGATGTCATTTAGTTTTAACGAGTCTGAAAAAGGGAAAACTCGACGTCTTTTCATGTTTAGAGAGTTTGAAAAGAAGCGGAAAAGAAAACTCCAGTAGGTCCCTTTTCGTAGGTAGTCTCACATATTCGAAAGGGTAGAAAACAATATCTGAGAGAACCTCTTAGCCATGTTCGACTAAGGTATTCATTTTTTGTAAATAATCTGTCCCAGCCTGAAAAAGGGGTAAACGTATACTGGGCATATGACGTTTCGCAGCCTTTAACGAGTTCAAAATTACAAGAGTCTCGGCAACCTTTTCAATTTTTGAGAGTAAAAAATGTTGTGAAACCAGCTCCAAAAATAGAAGAAAAGAGATATCAACGCCTTAGAAATAAGCCACTTCGAGGGGGCAACCTCCAATACATTACATGAATGAACAATTCTTGGATGATACAAATGACAAAACCTCCTTTCTATATATAGGAGTCCATGGGGCCACAATGTAATCCTAGTGGGGCCACAATGTAATCCTAGCCGACCTAACAATAATAATTTAAGGGCACAATAATAATAGTATGGGGGTTACAACGGTAAAACAATAACAATAAGGGGGTTACACTAACAACAATAAGGGACTATACTAGTAAAATAGGGACCTAACATGCTCCTCTCCTTCAAAAAAGTGTTGTCCTCAATGCTTGATTAGCTCCGGGTGCTTTTGTATAAAATTCTCATCCTCCCATGTAGAATCTTCAGTGGGTAAGTTCTTCCATTTGACGAGATACTCTGAAATTGATCGATTTCGTAGTTGTCGAGTTCTTGTTTCCGTGACTACTTCAGGTTCTAATATGGTTTTTCCTTCCTCATCAAGTTCTGGCAATATTGTTTGAACTAGAAGTTTGTCCCCTATAACCTTTTTTAAGCATGAAACATGGAAAACTGGATGCACTCGTGAAGAAGCAGGAAGGTCCAATTTGTATGCCATAGTACCAATCTTTTGCAAAACCTTGTAAGGACCATAGTACTTTGGCGATAATTTATTATCCTTCTTAGCTTGCTTGAGGGACATTTGTTTGTATGGTTGTAGCCGTAAAAATACCCAGTCTCACACATCAAAACTTCTCTCACTACAGAGAAGTGTCATTTTTGTTGTAGTATGGAAGGAAGTGTTATACCACCATTCAGCAAGAGGTAACCACTTGACTCATTGTGCTTTCTTATCAGATAAAAAACAACGAAGATATCCTTCCAAACATTTATTCACTATCTATGTTTGACCATCGAATTGAGGATGATAAGATGAGCTATGAGCTAGTTGAGTACCCAAACAAGAAAATAATTCCGTCCAAAAATTTCTTGTAAAAATGGGATCTCTGTCACTTACAATAATCTTCGTGTTTCCATGTAGCTTTTGAATTGTTTCCATAAATGAAGTAGCAACTGTACTCGTTTTAAATGGATGAGATAATTCACAAAAGTGTGCATACTTGGTAAGTCTATCAACTACCACCATGATGACACTCCTTCCTTCGGACTTAGGTAAAACTGTGATAAAATCCATTAAATCTCCTCCCAACGTTGACTTGGAATGGATAAAGGCTATAGAAGACCCGGGGTCTTAATTGTCTCAACTTTATTTTGCTGGAAAACCAAACATTCCGCCACAAACTTTTGAATATCAGATTTAAGGCCATTCCAGAAAAATTATTTCTTCACCCTATGGTAAGTTTTTAAAAATCTCGAGTGTCCTCCTAAAGGAGAAGTGTGCAATTCCAAAATAATCTTTTGTTTTAGTTGGGAATTCTTGCAAATATATAAGCGATCTTTGCACCATAAGGAACCATTTTTCCAACTAAATGTATCAGATGTACTAGGATCTTGCTGCAAATTTTGAATGGGAGTCCACACTTCTTCGTCCTTCTTCCATTCATCCCTTGCTTCGATTATCCAATCTGGTTGTATAATTGAAATGGCACAAAGAAATGCTTCCACCTCTTCATCCTTTCTTGAGAGTGCATTTGCAACAACATTTATCTTCCTTTTTTTGTAGACGATTTCAAAGTCATAATGCAACATCTTTGTGACCCATTTTTGTTGCTCTTCTGAAGATAGTATTTGTTCCAAAAAGTGTTTAAGACTATCATGATCAGTTTTTACCTTGAAGTGTCTTCCTGTTGAGCCCCAAAGATGTTCTTCTCTTTCACCACATTCTACTTCATTTTCTTTGTCCCTCAGCAATTACAGACTTAAATGATCAATAAGATTAATTAAAATTGCTTTAAGAATTTATATAATGAATAGTTATATTTTCATGATTTTGTTGGTGTAGTAATTTTTGACTAAGACTCGGCTACAAAATACAGGCATTCCGTAGCCACTCGTCTGTTCTACAACCATCCTCATGTTTACGTAGGTTCCAGGTGTCACTGCAAAGAAAAAGGCATATGGGTGAAATCCACAACACTTCCCCATCATCTCTTGCTCCCCACGAAGTCTGAGTTAAAGTATCTAAGCTGTTATGCACGTAGAGGAGAAGCAGTCTCCTATCAAGACACAGACTCTACAGATGTCCGCAGTAAAGTACATGACTGTTAATAAGAGTTTTTATTTGATTAGAAGTGGGCAAGACACTTATCCCTGTTTTTCGCAAGAGTAGTTATGTAACTTCATTATAAGTATGACTCGGGAGACCGAGAAACAGCTGGTTAGATTTTGTTTTGTTGCTAGATCTCAGAAGACGTAATCCTCTGTTTTGAAGAATTTCTCCTTTAATGAAAGAAGCATCATTTTATTGCACGAGCTGAGTCAATCTTGAGTATATTTGCATGCTACTCCGGTGGTAGAGTGCCCCTGCTACCTGAGAAGCTTTGTTCATATGATTTAGATAAGTAACTTAGCCTCGTTTCATTCCTAGTTCAATTGACTTTCTAAACTTTGTGTTTTATATTCACTTGCATTGGATGCTACAGTTTAGTCTTGTTCTTAAGTATTATTCCAAAATAGCACTAATGTCGAATGAGGTGTAACTGTAGTATTTTAGGAGTTAGTTTTACGTTCTTGTGCTCAATTACATCAGTTTTTACAACTAGTCATGATCTTATAAACTCTTCCAAAATATCACTAATTTCGGATAAGACATAGCTGTGGTGTTTTAGAGATTTGTTGTGTTTTGTTGAATTTTATGCTTTCATGCTCATTTACATAACATGTTGCAGCCAGTCCTGTTCTACAAAATATTCCAAAATATCACTAATTTCGGATGAGACATAGCTGTGGTGTTTTAGAGCTTTGTTGTGTTTTGTTGAATTTTATGCTTTCATGCTCATTTACATAACATGTTTCAGCCAGTCCTGTTCTACAAACTATTCCAAAATACCACTAATTCCGAATGAGACGGAGCTGAAACATTTCAGTGATTAGTTGCATCTTTAGTCTAGTTTTAATACTCCGGAGGTAGATGTTACTCTAGTTTAATTCTGTCACCGTGTTTCAAGTTTGATAATGGCACTCTAGTATAACTCTGCCCACTATACTTTAAGTTAGATTAATGACATTCTAGTTCAGTTCCAGTTCACTGTATTTCAAAGTTAGGCTAAAAGCATTCTAGTTTAGTTGTGATCACTGTGTTTCAAGTTTTATCAATTGCATTCTAGTTTAGTGTCATCCATTGTTCTTTAAGTTGTGTTGACTGTCAAAATTAAACTTCACGGCCTTCATTGTTTACAAACTAATCTTGTTCTGAATTTCTATTAATGCATCATCATATGGACAGGAATGAATTCGTGATATCAGTTTAAGGCCTTGATTGTTCTGCAATCTTTTGCAATTTCACAAATAAGCCTTTTTTTCCCAAAACTATTATAGAAAATCTCTAACTTTCAGATGAGGCTTAGTAGTGACAAGCTGAGCTGCAGAATGGACTAATCTTAGCGTTACATGTCAATTCAGAGTAGAAATCTTATTGTGTTACAAATAATCTTTTCAATTGTGTTCCAATAAACTTCTAGCCATGGATGAGATTCTTTGTAATATTGTAAGATGATTGTGTACTTAGGAGAACCTCATTTGTACTAAACTTGTCCTTTTCTCAAACTATTCCAACATATTTCTAATGAATGAATTGGATGAGTTCATGCTATGAGTTATTGAGTTCATGTTGTGATTTATTTCCTTGCTAGGAGTCATTATCAAGCTTTGCATTTTCTGTTCTTTAGTGTCATACATAGTTTAGAATAGGTTTTGCTCTGTTTTAGTGTAACCATCCACTTTTCTTTACCAACACTTACTTATTTTTTTTCTTTTTAAAATAAAACCATAAAACCATAAAACCAAAAACATCAGAAAAACACTAAATACAACATAGTAAGAAACGGATACCTAGGCACATATAGTGCACCTCACTTCAGCAATTTACTAGCCCTGGTTGACAATTTATAACCTCAATTTTGGCACCGTTGCCGGGGAAGTGTAACTAGGTAGCCTTATTTCTTACCACCCAAAAACAATGATATGCGTAGAAAAAGAGACTCAAGGGGTAGATTCATCAGAAGCAGAAGTTTGATTCCTAGAACACCACTTGTTTCACCAAGACCAAGAGCCAGCACACCTCCAACTCAAACCCACATTCCATCCTTTACTAATCCTAGACTTCCAGAGGACTTAAGATCAGATATTCCATTAGAAAGACCTTCCACTTTACCCACTAAACCTGTCTTAGAAGAAGATTCAAGAACCCCTACTAGGGACATAAACTTTTCAACTTCTACAGAAGAATCAACTATGGCAGAAGAAGGGGGAGGAGGAGTCTTTAATGGAGAACATACACTATTTGGAGGGGGTAGAGGTAGAGGTAGAGGAGAAGGATGTAGAGGTGCAGAAGGAGAAGGAGGCAGAGGAAGAGGTAGAAGAGAAGTGGGAAGCTCTTTTGGGTTTCCTATAGTAGATGAAGAAACCAATACAACTATGAAAAACATTTCACCCTCTGTCCTTCCAAACTTTTATGGAATTAAAACTGAAGATCCTAAAACCTTCCTATTTGAATTTGAAGTCCTATGTAGAACCTATGACTACTTACAAGATGCTCAAAAACTTAAATTATTTCCTTCAACATTGAAAGGAGCAGCATTGAAGTGGTTTATGAGTTTGATCAACAGTTCTATTAAGACATGGGAAGACATGAAACAAGCATTTCTAGAGAGGTATTTGGACTATTGTATGCCAACCAACCATAAGGAGGAAGTGTTTAAAATGCTACAAAAAGAAGATGAAATCTGGAAGATTTGTTGGAGAGATTTAACTACAACATCAAAAGAGCAAAAATGGAAAACTTAGACCAAGACACCTTGAAAGCTCTCTTGTTGAAGACAATTAGGGATGAATGGTTAGATATCCTTAACATGATGGGAAAAGGGGATATATCTCAGCTCACATTACCTAAAATAGCCGAATTCAAGAGGGAAATCTAAAACTGTAAAAGGACCATGAGACCCTGCTCTTGCAAGGGCAAGTAAGTTTGCTTCTGGGACAGTAAGTAGGGCAGAAATAGGACATATGCTTGATGAATTCAAATTTGATATCTTGGGGAGTCTTAGTGAACAGATAGACACCCTTAAGTTACAAAACAAGAAAAAATCTGAGTCTGATGCCTTAGCAATCTTTTGTCCCAAATGTAGAAAGAAGTATGCCTTAAGAGATTGCCCTTTGGATGCAAAAGTTGTGGAGACTTGTGTAATTTGTTTAGAAAAACATGAGACCAAGAGTTGTCCTTCACTTCCTGGTCTTAAAGCCGTCTTTCAAGAGGAAACTCCTATAAATTCCACAGAATCTCTCAATTTTGTCTCTAGAAGGCCTTGGCAAGGACCTCAAACACAAGGATTCCATGATCAAATGTATAATCAACCTCCACCAAATTGGAATTCTTGGAAGCAACCTTGGCCCCAATTTCAAAATCAATCTCAAACCTGGGCTCAAGGAGCACAAAATCCCTATGGAAGATACTCTCAGTATTATCAATATCCACCATCCTATCCACCATATCCACATTTCCCTCCTCAACAAAATTTTCAACAAAATCCTCAAAACCCACAACATCAAATTCAACCACTTCCATTACCATTTCCTCAGAAAACAAATCAGTTGCCTGCCCAACCCATACCAAACCCCAACAATAAAAATCCTCAGAACACATACATGATATAAGGCCAACAATTTCCAACTTATTTGATCACTCCTTTAGACCTTAGTGATGTTCAACTTAGGTCTGGAAGGATAATTGAAAAGAGGAAACCTTCTGTAATCATACAAGAGCAAGACAATTCTGAGGAAGATTCTCTACGAGTAAATAAAAGTCTTGAAGAGAACACAACTTTCCAAGACCCAAACATTGAAAAATCAAAACAAAAAGAACCAATAATTTCAACTCCTATATTAGAGCATCCATCAACATCCACTTCTACACCTCCCTTCCCAGAAAGATTACAAATTGATAGGGGTGTAGAAAAACAAATTATGGTGCCTAATAATGATTTCCTATATGAGCTGAGAAATGTTTGTATTAAGATCTCATTATTGCAAGCCATCAAGGAAATTCCAATCTTAGCAAAGACAATAAAGGAGTTGAGCATGAAGAAAACAAGAAAAAGAATAAGAGAGACAAAGAAAATTCAACTGGCAGGAAAAATAGAAGATATCATGATGGGTAAGATTGCTATTCCAAAGTATCTAGACCCAGGAAATCCAGTTGTCAAAATTCACATCAATGGAATTGAGATCCAAAATACACTCATTGATTTAGGAGCAACAATCAATATCATGAGTAGACAAATCATGGATAAACTGAAACTTCCTAATCTTCTTTTTACACCCACATTATTACAATTAGCAAACAGATCTGTGATCAAACCTAATGGGGTAATAGAAGATATTCCAGTGTCCCTAGAATCTTGGGAGTATCCTGTGGATTTTATGATCCTAACTCCTAAGAATAATCTAGGAGGACACCCTATTATATTAGGAAGACCTTGGTTAGCTACAACTGATGCTTTCATTAGTTGTATATCCGACGATATGTACATCTCTGATGGTAGTTCAACCAAGAAATTTACCTTGTATTCTCCAGCAAGAACAATTACAGAATTAGATGATACTTGTTGAGCCTCAAAATTGTGCTTTCCTTCACCTCATTTTACCTCATTTTCCCTTGTCCATTGCTATCTTAGACCCAATTGATCAATGAATATAGTTAAAATTACTTCTAGAATGATTTACATGACTGACTTGCTAAGTTTTGTGATTTTTTCCATTGTAAAGCATTTTGACCGGAACTAGCTGCAGAATTCAGACATTCCGTAGCTAACCGGCGATTCTGTAGCTGCCTTCATGTTTGAGTATGTTCCAGGTGGCCTCTTGAGAAAAACTGCATATGGGCATGATCCACGTCATGTCTACATGGTTCGTTGCTCATCATGGAGGAAGAAACGAATTCTGGGTATGGTTTTGAACGTGGGAACACATTTAGGAAGGAAGACTTCTATTAGGACTGTCTCAGTCCAGATGTCTTTTCCTCTTCACGCAACCACTTCAAAGAGTCCTAACGTGATTCCGATAAGGAAAGACAGTGTTCCTGAATTGTTGCAAGTATTGTTATGACAATTTGCTTTATAAACACTTGGGAGACCGAGAGCTATGTTAGAGATTTGATGTTAGATTTTATGCTAGATTTTGTTTAGACTCTGTGCTATATTTCTGAAGACGCAGAGTGTTATGTTCAAGTTCTTTCATCTTTAATGAAGCAGACAGTGTTGTTGTGAAGGCGTTGATTTAATTTGGAGTTGAATTCCGTCAGGTGGTAGAGGGCCCCTGCCTCTTGCACGGATTTATTTTGTGTAAATTAGATAAGTCTTCTAGCTGCCTTTACGTTTTGAATTTGAATTAATAGTTGTTTTAATTAGCTACTGTAGTTATACTCATTCTAACTCTTCCACAAGAAGAAGCTCTTCCAAAAGACTATAATGATGAATGGGAAATGACTATTGTATTGTAGGATTAGGAGTTGAATTCATAGTTGTTTTTAATTAGCTACTGTAGTTATATTCATTCAAACTCTTCCACAAGAAGAAATTCTTCCAAAAGATTATAATGATGAATGATGAATGGCTATAGTACTGTAGGACTTAGTTGTAGTTTTTGTTGTTTACTATCACAGTTACACTTGTTCTAATCACTCTTCCACAAGAAGAAACTCTTCCAAGAAATTCTTAAGAAGTTCAAGACATGACCGTGATAATGAATGATTTAGTTGTGTGTTTGCACTAAGTATCATCTCTGTTCTTGCTCTTAAACGCTTTCCCAAAACATCATAATGACGAGTAGGATATGGATATGATATCTTAGTTTTTCATTGCTTTCAGTCTTTTTTCTTGCATTTGCATTCCATTACACAGTCAGAATTGTCCTAATACCTCTTCCAAAAGAAGGAACTCTTCCAAAATATCACTAATGATGGACAAACAGATTGTGTAACTTCATAGAATAATGCATGATAGCATAGCTAGGATACTCCGGAGTTTAATTGCACTTAACTCATGATCAGTTACTTTGTTTCGAGTTTGATGATGAATTATAGTTCAGCATTGTTTTAGATTAGTGGCATCTTAAGTTCATTTTTAGATTAACTCATTGCACTTGCACTTCATATTCAAATTGTCATCCATTGCACAATAGATTACTTTAGTTGTTAGGATTAATAAGACAACCTTCATTATTCACAAACCTCTTCTTGTTCTAAAATCCATAATTGATCTATAACTATATGAACAGAAGACAACATCATTTTAAGGCCTAAAGTACCTCTGCAATTTCCTCATCATTTTATAAACAGAGCTCTTCCTCAAAAGACTACTTTGGAAAGAAATCAATAACTCTTGAGTAAAGGTTTTGTGACATTCAATTAAATTGCAGAATAGAGATAGGAACTAGTTCTAGAATAGAAGATCTTATGGTGATAACAATGTTTTTCCTCTAATTATGTTTCAAATCTCTAATCAAGGACAAAGTATTGCATCATTGTAAGTTAGTTGTTTCACTGTTTATTTAGAGGATTTGCATACTTAGTGATCATTTCTCAAGTTTAGTTTGTGTTTTGAATTATTTGCTTAAAAGTCATTATCAAGCTTTGTTTTTATTTAGTTATAGTTTAGATTCAGCTTCAGTGTTTCCAAATGCATTTACCATTTGTTATCCATCAATTAGGTTTAACTCTGTCTTTAATCATCAGCTCATTTTCATCAACTTTCTAGGCATTTTCCTTGTGAACATAAAACCACCAAAAGACCAAAAACATCATAAATCATCACAAAAGATCAAAAACATCACAAAACACTACACACAACGCATTAGGAAACAAGTACCTAGGTACATACAGTACACTTCACTTCAGCAGTTTACAAATCCTGGTTGACAATTAAATGAGCTCAGTTTAGGAGACTAGATTGAGACCAAACATTTTGGCGCCATTGTCGGGGAAGTGAAAACTAGGTAACCTTTGTTTCTTAGCATCCAAAAACAATTATATGCGTAGGGAGAGAGATTCAAGGGGAAGATTTATAAGCAGCAGAGGCAGAAGTTTGATTTCTAGAACACCACTTGTTTCATCTAGATCCAGAGTTAGTACACCTTCAACTCAAACCCATATTCCATCCTCTTCTGATCCTGGACTTCTAGAAAATCTAAGGTCACCTATTCCATTAGAGAAACCTTCCACTTCATCCACTGAACCTGCCATAGAAGAAGATCTAAAAACTCCTGTTAGGAACACAAACCTTTCCACTTCCACAGGAGAGTCAACCATGGCAGAAGAAGGAGGAGGAGGAGTTTTTAATGGAGAACACACATTATTTGGAGGTAGAGGTAGAGGTAGAGGAGAAGGAGGAAGAGGATAAGGAGGAAGAGGTGCAAATGGAGGAAGAGGAAGAATAGGAAGCTCTTTTGGGTTCCCTATACTTGATGAAGAAACCAATACAACCATGAAAAACATTTCACCCTCTGTCCTTCCAAACTTCTATGGACTTAAAACTGAAGATCCTGAAACTTTCTTATTCGAATTTGAAGTGCCTTGTAGGACTTATGACTACTTACAAGATGCTCAAAAACTGAAATTATTTCCTTCAACTTTGAAGGGAGCAGCATTGAAGTGGTTTATGAGTCTAATCAATAGTTCTATTAGAACATGGGAAGATATGAAACAAGCATTTCTAGAGAGATACTTGGATTATTGTATGCCAGTTAATCATAAGGAATAAGTGTTCAAGATGTTACAAAAAGAAGATGAAAACTTAGAAGATTTGTTGGAAATATTTAATTACAACATCAAAAGGGCAAAAATGGAAAATCTAGATCAAGACACCTTAAAAGCTCTTTTGTTGAAAACAATTAGGGATGAATGGTTGGATATTCTTAACATGATGGGAAAAGGGGATATATCACAACTTACATTACCTGAAATATCGGAGTTATGTATAAACCTTTCAAGAGGGAAATCTAAAACTGTCAAAGGTCCAAGAGATCCCGCTCTTGCAAGGGCAAGTAAATCTGCCTCTGGGACAGTAAGTAGATCAGAAATTGGACACATGCTTGATGATTTTAAGTCTGACATCTTAGGGAGTCTTAGTGAACAAATAGACACCCTCAAGATACAAAACAAGCAAAAAGCTGAATCTGATGCCTTGGCAATCTTTTGTCCCAAATGTAGAAAGAAACATGCCCTAAGAGAGTGTCCTTTGGATGTAAAAATTGTAGAAACCTGTGTCATTTGTTCTGAGAAGCATGAGACCAAGAATTGTCCTTCTCTTCCTGGTCTCAAGGCTGTTTTTCAAGAAGAAACTCCTACAGATTCCACAGAGTCTCTTAACTTTGTATCTAGAAGACCTTGGCAGGGACCTCAGACACAAGGATTCCATGATCAAATGTATAATCAACCTCCACCTTGGAATTCTTGGCAGTAACCTTGGCCCCAATTTCAAAATCAATCTCAAGCTTGGGCACAAGGATCACAAAGTCCCTATGGAAGATACTCTCCATACTATCAGTATCCACCATCCTATCCACCATATCCACATTTTTATCCTCAAAATCCTCAACAAAATTTTCCTCAAAATTTTCAACAAAACTTTCAACAACATCATCAGAACCAATCACATCAAAATCAACCACTTCCATTACCATTCCCTCAAAAATCCAATCAATTTCCAGCTCAGCCCATACCAAACCCCAATAATAAGAATCCTCAGAATACATATATGATAGAAGGTCAACAGTTTCCAACTTATTTAATTACTCCTCTAGACCTTAGTGATGTTCAACTTAGGTCTGGAAGGATACTTGAGAAAAGGAAACCTTCTGTGGTCATACAAGAACAAGATAATTCTGAGGAAGACTCCCTACGGGTTAATAAAAGTCTTGAGGAAGACACATCCTTTCAAGACCAAAACATTGAAAAACTAAAACAAAAAGATCCAATAAATCCAACTCCTGTATTAGAGCAACCATCCACATCTACTTCTATACCTCCCTTCCCGGAAAGAATACAAATTGATAAAGGTGTAGAAAAACAAATCATGGTGCCTAATTATGATTTCTTAGATGAATTGAGAAATGTTTGCATTAAAATTCCATTATTGCAAGCCATCAAGGAAATCTCAATTTTAGCCAAAACAATAAAGGAGTTGAGTATGAAGACAACAAGAAAAAGAATAAGAGAAACCAAGAAAATTCAACTGGTAGGACAAATAGCAGATATTATGATGGGCAAGATTGTTATTCCAAAGTATCTTGACCCAGGAAATCCAGTTGTCAAAATTCACATCAACGGAATTGAAATTCAAAACACACTCATTGATTTAGGAGCAGCAATAAACATCATGAGTAGACAAATCATGGACAAACTGAAACTTCCTAATCTTCTCTTTACACCCACACTATTACAATTAGCAGATAGATCTGTGATCAGACCAGATGGGGTAATAGAAGACATACCAGTGTCCCTAGACTCTTGGGAATACCCTGTGGATTTCATGATCCTAACTCCCAAGAATAATCTAGGAGGCCATCCTGTTATATTGGGAAGACCTTGGTTGGCTACAGCTGATGCTTTTATTAGTTGTAGGTCCGGTGATATGTATATTTCTGATGGTAGTTCAACAAAGAAATTCATTTTATATCCTCCAGCTAGGACAATTACAGATCTAGATGACACTCAATGGATAGAGGATGAAGAATATTTACAACCACTCTTCACAATTTCAGAAATTAGTGAAGATAATCGAATTCTGAATACTCTAGAAAACTTTGAATCTTCTCCAGAACACAAACATGAATAATTTCAAGAGGGATCCAATATTGAGTTTTTTTCATCTAGGCAGATGTCTCTTCATTCTATGGACAAATTTGGCAGCTCTACAAGTGAAATTTTTCCAGGCAAAACTTTGAATATAAACAAGAACCTAGAAAAATTTCAACAAGAGGAGTTAGTCAAAGTATTATAGAGAAATTCTTCTGCATATGCATGGGAATACACTGACATGAAAGGGATAAGCCCCAAGGCTTGTACTCATCACATCTATATAGAGGAAAATTGCAAACCAATCAGACAACCTCAAAGACGGATGAATCCAAATCTTAGGGAAATTGTCAAGGAAGAATTGCAAAAATTGTTAAATGTTAATTTCATCTATCCTATTTCAGATAGTCAGTGGGTTTCTCCTTTGGTGATTGTGCCTAAGAGAAATGGAAAATGGAGGGTGTGTGTTGACTACCGAGAACTGAATAAAGCTACTCTTAAAGACCATTTTCCCTTACCTTTCATAGATCAAGTATTAGATACATTAGCTGGCAAAAAGTACTTTTCATTCCTAGATGGGTTTAGTGGTTACAATCAAATCCAAGTAGCACTTGAAGACCAAGATAAAACCACATTTACTTGTCCTTGGGGTACCTATGCCTACTGAGTATTGCCATTCGGATTATGCAATGCACCTGCAACATTCCAAAGGTCAGTATTAGGAATTTTTTCGGATCTAATACATGACTGTGTAGAGGTGTACATGGATGATTTCACAGTTTATAGGGATACATTTGAAGAGGCTTTAGAAAACTTAGAAAAAGTCTTAAAAAGATGTCAAGAAGCAAACCTTTCTCTTAGTCATGAAAAATGTTTTATGATGTTTACTGAAGGTATTGTTTTAGGGCACCACATTTCAGGGGATGGGATTAGAGTTGATGAGACAAAAGTTGAAGTCATTTCTAACCTATCCATTCCAAGTTGCCAAAGAGATGTTAGAAGTTTTTTAGGATTTACAGGGTATTATCGAAGATTTATAGAAAACTTCACCAAAATAGCATCTCCACTCTTCAAATTACTCACCAAAGATTGTGAATTTAAGTGGACTTCTGATTTCCAGTTAGCTTTTGAAACCCTGAAAACCAAAATTTCTGAAGCACCTATATTAAGGGGGCCTAACTGGAAGTTACCTTTTCATATCTCGACAGATGCTTCTGATACAGCTCTAGGAGCAGTATTGGGACATAAAGATTTGATTCCCTATGCCATCTATTATATCAGTAAAAATTTGACTCCTGCAGAGTTAAACTATACTGTAACTGAAAAAGAGTTTTTAGCTGTTGTTCATGCTATAAACAAGTTTAGACACTATATAACAGGCTATGAAACTTTTGTTCACACTGATCATTCTGCCATTAGATATTTAATGAACAAATCAATCACTAATGGCAGAGTTATAAGATGGTTGTTACTATTACAAGAATTCAACATTACTATTCTAGATAGGCCTGGAAAACAAAACACAGTGGCTGATTTCCTATCTAGAATCCAAAATATCAAAGATGACACTCCGGTTGAAGATCAATTTCCTGATGAATATCTTTTTGCAATCTCTACTCAAACTCCATGGTTTGCCGATATTGCTAATTATTTAGTTTCAAGAAAATTTCCTTCAATTATGAATGCAAGGGATAAAAGAAAAATCATTAATGATAGTGCAAGATATTCATGGGTCGCTAATGAGTTGTACAAGACAGGTCCAGATTTGATCATTAGAAGGTGTGTTCGTGAAGATGAGATGTCTGAGATTCTCAAGGCATGTCATGATGAACCTTGTGGCGGACACTTTGCAGATAAGAGGACAGCCTATAAGATCCTTAATTTAGGATATTATTGGCCATCTTTGTTTAAAGATGCAAAGGAGTATGTCAAAAGGTGTGATAGTTGCCAAAGGGTAGGGAAACCTTCTCCTTCAGGTGAGATGCCATTACAACCTCAGGTACACATTGAACCTTTTGAAAATGGGCTTTGGATTTTGTAGGACCTATTAGTCCTCCATCAAGACAAAAGAAATACATATTAGTTTGCACTGATTATGTTACTAAGTGGGTAGAAGCTAAACTATTACTTGTTGCTAATGAATCATCTGTAGTTACTTTTCTTTTTGAGGATATTTTTACTCGTTTTGGTGTCCCAAGGGAAATTGTTACAGATCAAGGAGCTCAATTTACATCAAGGCTAGTGGAGCAAATGATGGAGAAGTACAAAATTAGACATAGAACATCTACTCCTTATCATCCACAAGCAAATGGTCAAGTGGAATCCACTAATAAGGTCATTGAAGGAATCCTAACAAAGACTGTTCATTTACATAGAAGAGATTGGGTAGATAGGCTTCCCGAAGCCTTGTGGGCCTATAGAACTACATGGAGAAACACAACAGGCCATACTCCTTATGAGCTTGTTTATGGAAAGCAAGTTTTGTTTCCCATAGAGTTCCAAATTCAAACCTTTAAGATGGCAGTTCAGCTAGGACTTGATCTAACGGAGGCACAAAAGCATAGACTGGAGCAAATTAATGAATTGGATGAGATCAGATAAGATGCAGTCCAGAAAACAAGTCTAGTCCAATAGCAAAGGGCTAGATGGCATGAAAAGTACATCAAGGAGAAGAAATTCAAAGAGGGAGACTGGGCTCTCTTGTTTGATTCAAAATTCAAGGATTTTCAAGGGAAATTTCAGACACATTAGCTTGGGCCATATGAAATTGTTCGAATTTTTGATAATGGGGCAGTAAAAATCAGAACTATAGATGAAGAAGAGGTCACTTTTCTTGTGAATGGTGATAGACTGAAGCTATACCACAAGCCACTCTCAAGAGAAGAGTTTGTCAAGAAGTTCCAAGAAAGCAATGATGTGAAGTTAATGAAGAAGAGTCTCTCTTCTTCATCAACTTGATTAAATTTTCTGAAGCATTTCTTTATTAAAAAAAATAAAAAAATAATAATAATAATAATAAAGGTATAAACATGAAAACCAATCATTGATTGGCATGTTTATACAGAAAATATAGGGTGAAAATCAGAGTCTCTCTGACACTAACTTTTCCCATTTTTGTTTTTACAAGCAGCTGTTACAAAAATCATAAGTTCAGATCCATAGTGCTTATGATCCATTTCATTTCATTTCACTCCATTCACTTATTCATCCATACTCCATTTCATTCCACCATTCATATTTCACTCCATTTTACATTTCATTTATCTCATTCCATCCTCCATCCATCTCATTTTCATGTCAAAATACAAAATTTGATGTCTTGCTGTAAGTGAATAAAACATGTCATGAATTGCAGTACAATTTTTATGTTCTTTCACTCCATTTCATAAACTGAATCCATTCCATTTCATCATCCACTTCATACATATCATAATCCATCATCCATCTTCATTCATAACATACAACATTTCACCCATATTCCAAAAACACTCCATTTTCATGATCAAAGTGCTCTACAGGAACATTCTGCAGCTCAGTAGACATTCTGCAGCTGATCAGCCTTTCTGCAGCCAGACAGTCTTTCTGCAGCTACAAACCCTGAAGGCATCAATCAACAGACATTAGAATTGCAACAAAGTGACCCAGTGTATCCATGAATCAAAAGCATCAAGAAAATTATGAAGACTCTTCCAAAGGGAAACAAGAAGACAAAGACTACAAAAATCAAATGAAAGGCAGAGGTAAAAAGTTTAAATTATAATGGCATTTCATTAAAAGTTTAGCATAGTTTTAGTTATGGATTGTTCGAAAAGGTTGTTTTAATTGTTTTTATTGATCAATACCAATAAACCCTCCACAGACTTTGGATTAAAATTTCTCATTTCAAATTTCATATCCGATATCTTTTAAGCGGTTAAAATGGCCAAGGTATTTGAATTATCCACGTCTCTTAACCAAATCATTCAATGATGATTCCCTCTGCCGTCGTAAAATCCTCCGCCGTCTCTTCAATCATTAATATATTCCCTCCACCTCACTCCACTACTTCATTCCGTGACCACTGCCATCACTCCATTCTATAGCCGGCATTTTATTCCGAAGACAGAGATATTATTATCACCGAGAGCAGAGCCAAAGGATATCAGTTTGAATAGCGTTGAGCATTGTAAACTCAGAGCAGAGAAAAAGGGTAAATTTGGAAGCATAGCAGCGTGATAATTTGAAGCCATTTGATTCCGTGGGTATACAAAGTATCACTGTGGGCAGAGTTTGAGCATTTTTACTATAAACACAGAAGTGTAGCAGTGTGGAGTTTGAAGTCTTTTGCTACCAGAGACAGAGGTGTTGCAGTGTTGAAATCGAAACCATTTGCTACCAAGAGACAGAGGTGTTGCAGTGTTGAAATCGAAACCATTTGCTACCAAGAGCCAGAGGTATTGCAGTGAAAAAGTTGAAGTCAATTGTCACTGCCAAACAGAGACATATCAGTTTAAAGTTCAATTGTCAACAGAGGCATATTAGCCCGAAGTTTTGAAGCTGTTGCCACTATTAAATCAGAGGTATGTCATTCCAAGTTTGAAGCCATTTCCATTCAGAATTTAAAGCCATTTCAATCCGGAAGTGAAAGTCATTGTTTTTGTGGGTAGAAGAGTGTTAATTTGAACATTGAAGAAACAATCATGGGTTTCATTGTAAGGACTGAACCAGTGGGTTCAAAATATTTAGAAGGCTACCCTCAATGCAAAGAAATGTTACAACAAATAGGATGGCTTCAATTTTTGGAGAAATTTAATGGCTTCCACAAGGAAGTCACTAAAACATTTGAAAGATCATTTCAAGGAACCGAAGTTGAAGTGGGAGATGTCAAATTTACTGTCACTGAAGTTTTCATTGCAAAGGCTACAGGGTTGCTCAGAACTGGAGAGAGATGGTTCAAAAATAGAGAATTCCACAATGACTCCTGGAAACAAATTTTAAAAACACCAGGTATGGATGTTACTATATTTAAGAAAGGAATTCCCAGTTCTGCATTGAAAAATAAATGGAGAAACATACTACTTCTTCTACAAAAATTTATTACATGTGAGGGTAGATATGGAACATTTTATGTCTACCACATTAGACTAATGATGCATTTTCTGGGGGAAGACTTAAACCTACCATATTTCTTGCTTCAAAGTCTAAAGAAGATGGCTTCCTGTGTCCAAAGAAGAGTTCAATTTTTAGAGACAACCCTATATCATCATGGTTTGGTCAAAATTTTGATTGAACATCATCTAGCTAAAACAAATGATACATGGGACGATTTCTTGATAAGAAATCATTTTGAAGAGCCAAAAGAACCCTCACCGGAACCACAACCTACAAAGAGAAGTAGGAAATGGAGGGCTTCAAAAGTTGAAATTGACAAAACAGTCCAAGAGAGCAGTGAAGAAATCATTTTAGAAAAGTTGACTCAAATCAAAAGACAGCTTAAGGAAGAAAAGGTAATCAAGAGATCTGCCACAGAGAAAGGAGAGGGATCCTCTCAGCCTAGGAGGAGTCACAGATTAAAGGGAAAACTAAAGAAAACTCAACTCAAACAAACAGGGGTGGTTGATATAGAAGATGAAGAAACATCCATTGAAGAAGATGTTGAAAAGGAATTTTATGAAGGAACCCCTGAAATTGACCCTGCTCAACAAGAAATATATGACTATGTGGAAACTTTAGAGAGGAGAGCTTCAGAAAGCAAAGAAAGAACCCCCAGTCCTCCACTGTCTGAAATAGATATATTAAGGAGGGATAGGTATGAGTTGGAATTACTGAATAGACACATCAAAAATGAGAATGAAATTCTCAAGGATCAAGTCAAGCTCAAAACTGATATGAACTCAACCTTATCCCTGCATATAGACAAAGTGGAGAAGACCAATGAGAAGTTGAAGACAAGGAACAAAAAGCTAATCAGGGCACTCACCAACCTCAGGTTCAAACTTGTTATCAGGAAACCCAGAAGACCTCTAGCTTCCATACAAAGGAGAAGAAGGGGATTAGATGTCCTTGTAGAAGCCTCTGAATTCATAGGATAATTTGCATGAGGACATGCAAAGAGACAGCAGTGGGGGTATGTTGAGCCTCAAAATTGTGCTTTCCTTCACCTCATTTTACCTCATTTTCCCTTTTCCATTGCTATCTTAGACCCAATTGATCAATGAATATAGTTAAAATTACTTCTAGAATGATTTACATGACTGACTTGCTAAGTTTTGTGATTTTTGCCATTGTAAAGCATTTTGACCGGAACTAGCTGCAGAATGCAGACATTCCGTAGCTAACCGGCGATTCTGCAGCTGCCTTCACGTTTGAGTATATTCCAGGTGGCCTCTTGAGAAAAACCGCATATGGGCATGATCCACGTCATGTCTACATGGTTCATTGCTCATCATGGAGGAAGAAACGAATTCTGGGTATGGTTTTGAATGTGGGAACACATTTAGGAAGGAAGACTTCTATTAGGACTGTCTCAGTCCAGATGTCTTTTCCTCTTCACGCAGCCACTTCAAAGAGTCCTAACGTGATTCCGATAAGGAAAGACAGTGTTCCTGAATTGTTGCAAGTATTGTTATGAGCATTTGCTTTATAAACACTTGGGAGACCGAGAGCTATGTTAGAGATTTGATGTTAGATTTTGTTTAGACTCTGTGCTATATTTCTGAAGACGCAGAGTGTTATGTTCAAGTTCTTTCATCTTTAATGAAGCAGACAGTGTTGTTGTGAAGGCGTTGATTTAATTTGGAGTTGAATTCCATCAGGTGGTAGAGGGCCCCTGCCTCTTGCACGGATTTATTTTTCGTAAATTAGATAAGTCTTCTAGCTGCCTTTACGTTTTGAATTTGAATTAATAGTTGTTTTAATTAGCTACTGTAGTTGTACTCATTCTAACTCTTCCACAAGAAGAAGCTCTTCCAAAAGACTATAATGATGAATGGGAAATGACTATAGTATTGTAGGATTAGGAGTTGAATTCATAGTTGTTTTTAATTAGCTACTGTAGTTATATTCATTCAAACTCTTCCAAAAGAAGAAATTCTTCCAAAAGATTATAATGATGAATGATGAATGGCTATAGTACTGTAGGACTTAGTTGTAGTTTTTGTTGTTTACTATCACAGTTACACTTGTTCTAATCACTCTTCCACAAGAAGAAACTCTTCCAAGAAATTCTTAAGAAGTTCAAGACATGACCGTGATAATGAATGATTTAGTTGTGTGTTTGCACTAAGTATCATCTCTGTTCTTGCTCTTAAACGCTTTCCCAAAACATCATAATGACGAGTAGGATATGGATATGATATCTTAGTTTTTCATTGCTTTCAGTCCTTTTTGCTTGCATTTGCATTCAATTACACAGTCAGAATTGTTCTAATATCTCTTCCAAAAGAAGGAACTCTTCCAAAATATCACTAATGATGGACAAACAGATTGTGTAACTTCATAGAATAATGCATGATAGCATAGTTAGGATACTCCGGAGTTTAATTGCACTTAACTCATGTTCAGTTACCTTGGTCCGAGTTTGATGATGACTTATAGTTCAGCATTGTTTTAGATTAGTGGCATCTTAAGTTCATTTTTAGATTAACTCATTGCACTTGCACTTCATATTCAAATTGTCATCCATTGCACAATAGATTACTTCAGTTGTTAGGATTAACAAGACAACCTTCATTATTCACAAACCTCTTCTTGTTCTAAAATCCATAATTGATCTATAACCATATGAACAGAAGACAACATCATTTTAAGGCCTGAAGTACCTCTGCAATTTCCTCATCATTTTATAAACAGAGCTCTTCCTCAAAAGACTACTTTGGACAGAAATCAATAACTCTTGAGTAAAGGTTTTGTGACATTCAATTAAATTGCAGAATAGAGATAGGAACTAGTTCTAGAATAGAAGATCTTATGGTGATAATAATGTTTTTCCTCTAATTATGTTTCAAATCTCTAATCAAGGACAAAGTATTGCATCATTGTAAGTTAGTTGTTTCACTGTTTATTTAGAGGATTTGCATACTTAGTGATCATTTCTCAAGTTTAGTTTGTGTTTTGAATTATTTGCTTAAAAGTCATTATCAAGCTTTGTTTTTATTTAGTTATAGTTTAGATTCAGCTTCAGTGTTTCCAATTGCATTTACCATTTGTTATCCATCAATTAGGTTTAACTTTGTCTTTAATCATCATCTCATTTCCATCAACTTTCTAGGCATTTTCCTTGTGAACATAAAACCACCAAAAGACCAAAAACATCATAAATCATCACAAAAGATCAAAAACATCACAAAACACTACACACAACGCATTAGGAAACAAGTACCTAGGAACATACAGTACACTTCACTTCAGCAGTTTACAAATCCTGGTTGACAATTAAATGAGCTCAGTTTAGGAGACTAGATTGAGACCAAACAATACTCAATGGATAGAGGATGAAGAAGACTTACAACCTCTCTTCACAATTTCAGAAATTAGTGAAGATAGCCAGATTCTGAATACCTTGTAAAAATTTGAATCCTCTTCGGAATATAAGCATGAACAATTTCAAGAAGAATCCAACATTGATTTTTTGTCATCAAGACAGATGTCTCTCTATTCCATGGATAAATTTGGCAGCTCTACAATTGAGATATTTCCAGGCAAAACTTTAAACATAAACAAGAACCTAGAGAAATCTCAACAAGAAGAGCTAGTCAAAATATTACAGAGACATTCTTCTGCATATGCATGGGAGTACACTGATATGAAAGGGATAAGCCCCAAGACTTGCACTCATCACATATACATAGAGGAAAATTGTAAACCAATCAAACAACCTCAGAGACGGATGAATCCAAATCTTAGGGAGATTGTTAAAGAAGAATTGCAGAAATTATTGAATGTCAACTTTATCTATCCTATTTTAGATAGTTAGTGGGTTTCTCCTTTGGTAATTGTGCCAAAGAAAAATGGTAAATGGAGGGTATGTACTGACTACCGGGAATTAAACAAATCTACTCTTAAAGATCATTTTCCCTTACCTTTCATAGATCAGGTGTTAGATACATTAGCTGGAAAAAAGTACTTCTCATTTTTAGATGGGTTTAGTGGTTATAATAAAATCCAAGTAGCACTGGAAGATCAAGACAAAACCACATTTACCTGTCCTTGGGGTACCTATGCTTACCGAGTATTGCCATTTGGACTATCCAATGCACCAACAACATTTCAAAGGGCAGTACTAGGAATTTTTTCAGATCTAATACATGATTGTGTAGAGGTATATATGGATGATTTCACAGTTTATGGAAACACATTTGAAGAAGCCTTAGCAAACTTGGAAAAATTCTTAAAGAGATGCAAAGAAGCAAATATTTCACTAAGTCATGAGAAGTGTTTTATGATGTTTACTGAAGGATTGTTTTAGGACATCACATTTCAGGGGATGGGATTAGAGTTGATGAGTCAAAAGTTGAAGTCATCTCTAACTTATCTATTCCAAGTTGTCAAAAAGATGTTAGGATTTTTCTAGGATTTACAGGATATTATCGAAGGTTTATAGAAAACTTCACCAAGATAGCATCTCCACTTTTCAAATTACTTACCAAGGACTGTGAATTCAAGTGGAATCCTGATTTCCAGTTAGCTTTTGAGACCCTGAAAACAAAAATTTCTGAAGCACCTATTTTAAGGGGACCTAACTGGAAGTTACCTTTTCATATTTCAGCAGATGCCTCAGATACAGCTCTAGGAGCAGTATTGGGACAAAAAGACTTGATTCCTTATGCCATCTACTATACTAGTAAAAACTTGAATCCTTCAGAGTTAAACTATACTGTAACTGAAAAAGAGTTTTTAGCTTTTGTTCATGCCATAAACAAATTCAGACACTATATAACAGGCTATGAAACTTTTTTTCACACAGATCACTCTGCAATTAGATATCTAATGAACAAATCAATCACTAATGGCAGAGTCATAAGATGGTTATTGCTTTTGCAAGAATTCAACATTACCATTCTAGATAGGCCTGGAAAACAAAACATAGTAGCTGATTTCCTATCTAGACTCCAAAACATCCAAGACAATACCCCAGTTGAAGATCAATTCCCTGATGAATATCTTTTTGCAATTTCTACTCAGACTCCTTGGTTTGCTGACATTGCTAATTATTTAGTTTCAGGGAAATTTCCTTCAATAATGAATGCAAGAGACAAAAGAAAGATCATTTATGACAATGCAAAATATTCATGGGTTTCTAATGAGTTATACAAAACAGGTCCAGATTTTATCATTAGGAGATGTGTTCGGGAAGATGAGATGTCTGAGATCCTCAAGGCATGTCATGATGAACCTTGTGGCGGACACTTTGCTGATAAGAGGACAACTTATAAGGTCCTTCATTTAGGATAATATTGGCCATCCCTTTTTAAAGATGCTAAAGAGTATGTCAAAAGGTGTGACAGTTGCCAAAGGGTAGGGAAACCTTCTCCTTCAGGTGAGATGCCATTGCAGCCTCAGGTACTTATTGAACCTTTTGAAAAATGGGCTTTGGATTTTGTGGGACCTATTAGTCCTCCATCAAGACAAAAGAAATATATATTAGTTTGCACTGATTATGTTACCAAATGGGTAGAGGCCAAGCCATTACTTTCTGCTACTGAAGCATCTGTAGTTAATTTTCTTTTTGAGGATATTTTTACTCGTTTTGGTGTCCCAAGGAAAATTGTTACAGATCAAGGAGCTCAATTCACATCAAGGCTAGTGGAACAAATGATGGAGAGGTACAAAATCAGACACAGAAAATCTACTCCCTATCATCCACAAGCAAATGGTCAAGTGGAATCTACTAATAAGATTATTGAAGGGATCCTAACAAAGACTGTTCATTTACATAGAAGAGATTGGGCATACAGGCTTCCCGAAGCTTTGTGGGCCTATAGAACTACATGGAGAAGCACAACAGGTCATACTCCCTATGAACTTGTTTATGGAAAACAAGTTTTGTTTCCCATAGAGTTCCAGATTCAAAATTTTAAAATGGAAGTTCAGCTAGGACTTGATCTAACAGAGGCACAAAAGCACAGATTGGAGCAGATTAATGAATTGGATGAGATCAGATAAGATGCAGTTCAGAAAACAAGTATAGTCCAACAATAAATGACTAGATGGCATGATAAGTATATCAAGGAAAAGAAGTTCAAAGAAGGTGACTGGGCTCTCTTGTTTGATTCAAGGTTCAAATATTTTCAAGGTAAATTCTAAACACATTGGCTTGGACCATATGAAATTATGAGAATTTTTGACAATGGAGCAATAAAAATCAGGACAATAGATGAAGAAAATGTCACTTTTCTTGTGAATGGTCATAGATTGAAGCTGTATCACAAGCCATTTTCAAGAGAAGAATTTGTCAAAATATTCCAGGAAAACAGTGATGTGAAGTTAATGAAGAAGAATTTTTCTTCTTCATCAACTTAATTGAATTTTCTGAAGTCAGATATTTGAAAAATAAAATAAAAAATAAAGTATAAACATGAAAACTAATCACTGATTAGCGTGTTTATATAGAAAAGATAGAGTGAAAATCAGAATCTTTCTGACACTTTAACTTTTCCATTTTGTTCTTTTTCTGCAAGTAGCTATTACAAAATCATAAGTGCACATCCATATTTCACTTATGATTCATTTCATTCCATTCATCCATACTTCATTTCATTTCATTCATCCATACTCCACTTCATTCCATACTTCATTCATTCCATGGTCCACCTCATTTCCATCTCAGATTTTTAAATTTCATCTTTTCTGCAATTGAAGAATACACATCAGAAGTTGCAGGCCACTTTTTCACTCCACTTCATAGTTGTGATTCATTTCATTCCATCATTCACTTCACTCATACTCCATTACACCATATTTCATTATCCATTTTTAATTCATTTCATATAATATTTCATCATTCCATTCATGCTTCAAACCATTCCATTTCATGTTCCAAGACTTCTACAGGTACATTCTGCAATCAGTCAGACATTCTGCAATTAGGAAGACATTCTGCAGCCAGAGACCCTGAAGGAACTATCCAGTAAACATTTGATTTAGCAGCAAATTGATCCTGCATATTCAAGACAACAAGCAAAATCAAAGGAGTTATGAGGAACAGAAGATCAATGATTGAGGACAAGGCATATCAAAACCACAAAGAAAATCAAAGGAAAGGCAAAGGTATGAAATTATTATGGTGACAAATCATGAAAATTTTAGCATAGTTAAGTCATATATGATTCAAAAAGGTTATTTTAGTTAGTCGTGTTGATCATGCCTATCAACCATATCATAAAAAATTTGGACAAAAAAAAAAAAAACCCTTCCATCTTGCCATATTCGATCATCATTTAAAACTTAACGGTTAAAGTACTGAAGTGATTTAATAAGTCACGTCACTAGGCCAAAGTATTTAATGATGATTTTGAATTGCTTAACGAAATATCTCCGCGGTCTTTTCTTCCGTGATAGCTTTCAACTCATTAATCCGTGTGAATTATCCTCACCGCATTACACTCGTTTCATAACCACTCCATATCATTCCTTTCCGCAGCCAATACTTATCCATTTCGGTCTGTAAAACAAAGGAAACATCTTTGGGGCAGAAACATCTCTTTAACATCCATTTTCATCGTGAGCAGAGGAGCAGTAATTTGAAGGTTGAAAAGAGAAGCTATGGGTCTCATAGTGAGGACCGAACCAGTTGGAGCCAAGTACTTGGAAGGTTATCCACAAATCAGAGAAATGCTACAACAAGCTGGTTGGTTGCAATTTTTGGAGAACTTTCGTGGTTTTCACAATAGGTGACTAAAACATTTGCAAGGTCCTTCAATGGAGCAGAGGTCGAAATAGGAGATATTAAATTCACTGTTACAGAGGCTTTCATTGCAAAGGCAACGGAATTACCTAGACAAGGAGAAAGGTGGTTCAAAAATAGGGAATTCCATAATGAAGCATGGAGGCAAATGCTTAAGACTCCAGGTATGGATGTTTCCATTTTTAAAAAGGGTATTCCTAGCTCGGCATTAAAGAATAAGTGGAGGAACATGTTGCTCATTTTGCAAAAAATTATCACTTGTGAAGGTAGATTTGGTACCCTCTATGTCTATCATATTCGGTTAATGATGCATTTCTTAGATGAGGAAATTAATTTGCCCTTTTTCCTACTTCATAGCCTGAAAAGAATGGCCTCAAACGTTCAAAAAAGGGTTCAATTTCTAGAAACAACCTTGTATCACCATGGTTTAGTCAAAATCTTAATTGAACATCATTTGAGGAAAATGGGAGATTGGGAAGAATTTCTAGTGAGGAACCATTTTGAGGAACCCAAAGAATCTCCACTTGAAAGCAAACTTACAAGAAGAAGCAGGAGAAGGGAAATTTCCAAAGCTGTTGAAGTTGAAACTGGTAAATCAATTCAAGAGGACAGGGACGAGATAATTTCTGAGAAATTGGCTCAAATAAAGAAGCAGCTTAAGAAGGAGAGAATAATAAGAAAATATGCCAAAGAAAGAGGTGAAGGGCCATCTCAACCAAGACAGAGCCACAGACTTAGGGGTATACTAAAGAAAACAGAGGCTAGACAAACAGGAATCATAAACATTGAAGATGAAGAAACTCCAGAAATAGACCCAGCACAACAACAAATTTACAATTATATTGAGTCATTAGAGAGGAGAGCTTCAGAAAGTAGAGACAGAACTCCCAGCCCACCAGAATCTGAAATTGATGTGCTAAGAAGAGATAAGTATGAGTTAGAAGTACTCAATAGGCATATCAGGAATGAGAATGACATTTTGAGGGAGCAGGTGAAACTAAAAAGTGATATGAATTCAACTCTGTCTCTACAAATGGAGAAATTGTACAAGGTCAGTGAAAAATTGAAGAAGAAAAACAAAAAGCTAATCAGGGCACTTACAAATTTAAGATTCAAGTTAGTCATAAGGAAGCCCAAAAGACCATTGACTGTCAAGCAAAGCAGAAGAAGAGGGTTGGATGTCCTAGTAGAGGTCTCAGAGTACATGGAGTAGTTGCATGAGGACATGCAAAAACTTTGCAGTGGGGGTATGTTGAGCCCCAAAGATGTTCTTCTCTTTCACCACATTCTACTTCATTTTCTTTGTCCCTCATCAATTACAGGCTTAACTGATCAATAGGATTAATTAAAATTGCTTTAAGAATTTATATAATGACTAACTTGCTATGTTTTTATGATTTTGTTGGTGTAGTAATTTTGACTAAGACTCGGCTACAGAATACAGGCATTCCGTAGCCAGTCGTCTGTTCTGCAGCCATCCTCATGTTTATGTAGGTTCCAGGTGTCACTGCAAAGAAAAAGGCATATGGGTGAAATCCACAACACTTCCCCATCATCTCTTGCTCCCCACGAAGTCTGAGTTAAAGTATCCTAGCGGTTATGCACGTAGAGGAGAAGCAGTCTCCTATCAAAACACGGACTCTACAGATGTCCGCAGTAAAGCACAAGACTGTTAATAAGAGTTTTTATTTGATTAGAAGTGGGAAAGACACTTATCCTTGTTTTTCGCAAGAGTAGTTATGTAACTTCATTATAAGTATGACTCGGGAGATCGAGAAACAGCTGGTTAGATTTTGTTTTGTTGCTAGATCTCAGAGAACCGTGATACTCTGTTTTGAGAATTTCTCTTTTAATGAAAGAAGCATCATTTTATTGCACGAGCTGAGTCAATATTGAGTAGATTTGCATGCTACTCCAGTGGTAGAGGGCCCCTGCTACCTGAGAAGCTTTGTTTATATGATTTAGATAAGTAACTTAGCCTCGTTTCATTCCTAGTTCAATTGACTTTCTGAACTTTGCGTTTTTATTTTACTTGCATTGGATGCTACAGTTTAGTCTCGTTCTTACGTATTATTCCAAAATATCACTAATGTCGAATGAGGTGTAACTATAGTATTTTAGGAGTTAGTTTTACGTTCTTGTGCTCAATTACATCAGTTGTTACAGTTAGTCATGATCTTATAAACTCTTCCAAAATATCACTAATTTCGAATGAGACATAACTGTGGTGTTTTAGAGCTTTGTTGTGTTTTGTTGAATTTTATGCTTTCATGCTCATTTACATAACATGTTGCAGCCAATCCTATTCTACAAACTATTCCAAAATACCACTAATTCCGAATGAGACAGAGCTGAAACATTTTAGTGATTAGTTGCATCTTTAGTCTAGTTGTAATACTCCGGAGGTAGATGTTACTCTAGTTTAATTCTTTCACCGTGTTTCAAGTTTGATAATGGCACTCTAGTATAACTCTGTCCACTGTACTTTAAGTTAGATTAGTGACATTCTAGTTTAGTTCTAGTTCACTGTATTTCAAAGTTAGGCTAAAAGCATTCTAGTTTAGTTGT